>CM053610.1:83823171-83868467 GCA_028646535.1 Procyon lotor | reverse complement strand
AGCTCTGGGACTTAGCCCAAGTCTCTGGACTACTCTGTGCCAAAAAGCAAAATAAATCCTCTTTTAGACAACACCGCTCTACCACACTCACGGGGTTGGTTTTGTGGGGTGAAGAGGGGAACAAAGGCCCGAATCTGAGAGATGCTCAGGTGCAGTGGTTCTCAAAGTGCGGTCCTGGACCAGCAACACCACGATCATGGGAGAATGGGCAGAGGGGCCCGCTCGGACCTACAGAAGCACACACTCTGGGGGCAGTGCCAGGCCGTGTGTGACAAGGCCTGCGGGTGACTCAGATGCATGGAGAACCATTACTCCACATTTAGGCGCTGTTTCATTCCAAGGGAAACCAGAAACTGTTCTGTGCCCAACGGGGAGGAAACAAACTCCAGGTGTTCCCAATTTCACTGGAAAGGTCAACATCAGATTGAGTTCATGGTAAGTGGCTCTATTGATTTTAACATGACGGGAACAGGCAACTACCGTTGTGCAGCAACAGAAGACGATGTCTGCAGAACATGGGGGCTTTGGAGCGAATGCAGCCCCCAAATGTCTGACTGATATCTACTACTTTTCCCAGCAGGGGTTCTCTGAAAGGGCCCACCGCCCCTGGTGGCCACTTCTTCCCATCTTGGGTTAACAGCCCCCTTCTCCTCCTCTGCACCCTCTTCTTGGCCGTCTCTTCCAACCAGACTCCACTCACCCACACCAGGCTGCAGTCAGGAGGTCCCCACCCCATCAGAACTGCCTGAGGCTCCACTGTGACCCCTAACTGGAGACACCTAAGACAATCACGTTTTAAAATGCAGTCCTGTCTCCATGCTTCTCGAAGCTCAAACAGGATAGGCGAAAACCACAGCTAAGCCAGAGCTTTAGCTGAGGCCACGCCACTCTCTGATTCTAGTGACTCAACCAGACCTCGATTTCCCTATATATAAAACAGACAAATAACTATCTAGTAAGTGCTCATTAAATGTCAGCATTCCTGGCCTGTAGAGCGTGAGCCCTCAGAGAGGGTGGGTGGAAGCATCTAGATACTGGGATTCCAGCACCCACTGCCTTCCTACAACCCCCTCCCCCCAGCCCCTTCTGGAATCTTTAGTGCATAGCAGGAGCTCAAAAAAATGGAGTGAATGGAGGCGTGAGAGGTGGAAGGAAAGAGACCCATGAATTTATGACTCAGGCAAAGGCAGGATTGATCAATGATGGTATTTGAGGGGGAAGGAAATTGCTAAACAAAACAAACTGTGTTTACTACCACGAAAGGAAGCCAAAACAGTAACCAGCTAATACGAAACACAGGAAATTCTGGAAAGTATGTAAAAAGAGCACTATTTTCTTTTTCTTCAGAAAGATTAAAACAGTTTAAAAACTTATTCCTTTCTGCTCTAAAGAGCTCATTGTCCTACAACGGAGATGTTCCTGGGACACCAGAATGGGGCACTACCTCCCGTGGATATCTTCCCCTCCCCCTAAGGTCCCCTGCTTTCCCTCAGGGGCAGGGGGCCAGGACATCATTGATCTGTCCAGTCAGAACTAGTTGGTGTCACCAGTTAATAAGTGATACTCTATCTGTTCACAGAACAAGGTGCCATCATCCCAATGCTGACTGTGTCCACAAGATGTTCGTGTTCTTCATTCTTCTTCACAACATTCATTGTGCTGTGCCTAGGACTGGGGGGCAAACTGTTGTGTAGTGAAAGGAGAGACCACCGAAACTCTTGGGTCGATGCGCTGAGTATATGGACTCGTGAGAATAGAGATAAAGGAAACACTCGAATGAAGACAGGTTTGTTAGGCGGCAGGATTATCATCATTTTTCCTTTTTATATAATGTAGATATTGCCTTTGGATTTCACATTTTTTTAAAAAATACATAGTAATCATATCAGGTTTCCAGGTCTCACTGATCTTCCTTTGGAACATGTAACTTGTAGAAAGCCATTATTTTTGTCAGCATGTGTAAAGGTAAGAAGGGCACAGCCCACATAAGGACCAGTTATCCAGGGGCGCCAGGGTGGCTCAGTGCGTTAAAGCCTCTGCCTTCAGCTCAGGTCATGATCTCAGGATCCTGGGATCCAGCCCCACATCGGGCTCTCTGCTCAGCAGGGAGCCTGCTTCCCCCCCTCTCTCTGCCTGCCTCTCTTCCTAATTGTGATCTTTCTGTCAAATAAGTAAATAAAATCTTTTTTTTAAAAAAGGACCAGTTATCCTGAGATAGGAAAGCTGGACAGTCAAGGATATGGAAGACGTGAGACCGACCATGGGGTTCTCTGGCGGGGTGGGGAACAGAAGAAGGAAATCCCCCAAGTGGAGCTGTCCACCATGAGAAGAAACCACCCAGCCCCAGGTCCCCTCGCCATGCAGATGCGGCAGAGGGAGGTACTGAGCCATCAGCCACCTGCAGGAACAGGTGGGCTCAGGGACATCCAGATATCACTTCTTACCACTGCTGCGAGGCAGGTAAGCACATGGTCAGTGGAGGATGGGAGCTTCAGACGCAGATCTCAAAACCCAAACTGCTACCCCACAGCTTCCAATCAATCCACTTGGTGCTTCTCGGCCCCACAATGAGGTAGGATACGCCTGAGGCAATCGGGGAAATCCTGCCTCCAGTGTTTTCACTCCCCCTAAAAAGACCTGCGGATATCACCATTTTGCACCCTTGACGTAAGAGGGAAAAGTGACAGCGCCTCTCACCACAGCCAAGAGGAAGTGATGGCTTCTTATAAAAGCTACTGAATTTTTTATTAGAAGGAAGTTGACACTGTCCCTTCCAGTCTCTAACTCTGATTCTAAGAGATCCATCTGGTCCTTTTTCTTCAGGAACAACAGCCAAATAAGAAAGAAAAAAGAAGACTGACCTAAACATGTTTGATAACAGTGAGGCTGGGAGAGGGGCCAACCCATGCGAAAATGCGGGGGGCCGGCGCTGAGGTGGTCAGACGTACCTGGTCACATCCCGGCTCATGTTACAGCCAACTTTTGTTTACCAGGCTTACAGAGTCTCTTCCTGGCCTTCCCAGCTTCCTATTTTAATTTTCTTCTTTCTCTGCTCACTATTATCTCAGCAGACAATGAATACAAACCACTGAGAAGCAGTGAAAAAACTCAACTGAGTTACCTGCTAATGTCAGATTACCTGATCCATTGGAAAAACAGAGAATGGCAAGTCCAGTAAGAATGGGGCCCCACCTCATTGTTCCTGATTTCATTATCTCAAGGCACAGCCCCCCACCCCAATCCTAACTGCAAATCCTTAATCCAGTCTGGGACCGATAGCCGACAGGAACAGGAATGGAAGAGAGTCAGCAAAGGTCCCTTCGGACACACGTGGTCAGAAAGAAAATCCATAGTTCAAGTTTTGACCAAAATTCCAGTTACTTTCCCGCTAGTTCAGCCACGCACTGTCAGGAATTAACAATGAGAGGTTACAGCAGGACTCGGAGTGATTTAAACCTGATCCCTGCTCCGAAGACCATTATACAGCTGGGCAGGTGCCTCCGTTCACACTTCCCACCTCTCCGGTTACACGGCAAAGGGCTCCTAACTCCCAGACACCACACCAGGCGGCATTCACAGAGCGCCCGCTGCGAGCTGCTCCGGGCGAGCCCGGGGAGTTACCCGCCATTGTCTGGGCCACGCTGCAGTTACGGATCGGGAGGGAGGCCGAAAGGTAAGACAACAACATCGAAGGAGAAGACAGTCTCACGCAGAAATGAGAAAACACCCAGTTAAACACAGCTAACAGTTCAAGGTCATAATGTCGAAAGGCCCTGAGGAGCTGGCCTGATCTAAGGTTCCTGAGGAAGACAGCTGGGATAGTGGCAGGGACCTGAAGTCATGGAGGCAGAATCCCGTGCCCCAGCAAGGGGGAACACACGGAAGCTGGGGGAAGCCAGACACGCTCGACAGGAGGCTGTGGAGAGACCAGCGGGGCAAGAGCGGAGGATGGAGAGACACTGGGGAGGCTATGGAGTTACGATGTGGCTGACAGGTCAAAGGAGAGGAACACTTTGGTAATCACACATAGGGTACACCGGCACTGAAAAGCCACCGGAAGTGGGGAAGGTCCACTTCCGGAGTCGACCATGACCCACCGGATGAGACGTCTGCAACACGGCGGTCATCCCATCTGGGCAACACCACCCCGGTTTCAGGAGCCGAGAAGCTCCATCCCCAGCAAGACTTTCATTACGTTTCACAATGGCTCAGTAGTAGCCAAACACTAGAAAGAACCCAAATGTTCATCAAGGGATGGATGGATAAACAAGAAGAGGCCTAGCTGTACCGTGGAATATTATTCGGCCATAAAAAGAAATGAGACACTGACCTATAACTACACGGATGAACCTCGAAGGCAGTATGCTAAGTGAAAGCAGGCCGTCAGGATAACTGCCTATGGAATTATCTCACTTATATGAAATGTTAGAACACAGAGAAAGAAAGCGATTAGTGGTTGCCAAGGGCTGGGGGGAGGGGAGCGGGGAGGAGGTAGGGTGATGAAAATGCCCTAAACTTAGTGGTGATGGTCACCCAACTCTGTAGGGATGAATTTTACGGCATAGGATTTATATCTCAATAAAGCTGTTATTTTAAAAACCGGCTTGATGGGAGTCTTTCTGAATACATGTGCTAATCCCCTATCTTCCTATATAGGCATAGCTGATCCAACTTAATCTTTATTAATAATTCAAGATCATTGTTTCAATGACCAATCAACAGGCAACATGTGCTATAATAAAAAGCATATGCCCTCCCCAAAGTGCTTCTCAGTATCCCTGTACAATGACCCTTTTTGGTGTCTGTCTCCTGCCGATGGTGCTCACTGCCAGGCTGTCAGCCAACACCTGAGCGCTGTCGGGACCCCTTGTCCCCCTGCTCCCCGGCCCTGCTCCTCAGCCGTGCAAGTGCAGGCTGGTGCTTGTGTCAGAAGGGATCCTTTCAATCAGGCACCTGGGTGAGGCCCCCTTTGCTGAGACTGAGCAGGAAAAGGTGCCAAAAAGATCCCCTTGTTATCTTCATTGTCCTTTTGAAAGGCCGATTGACAGGGCGCCTGGGTGGCTCAGTCAGTTAAGCGTCTGCTTCAGCTCAGGTCATGTTCCCAGGGTCCTGGGATCCAGCTTGTGCATTTCGCTCCCTGCTCAGCAGGGAGCCTGCTGAGCAGGGAGCCTGCTTCTCCCTCTGCTTCGCCCTCCCCACCCCCACTGCTGCTCACTCTTCTCTCTCTCACGCTCTCTCAAATAAATAAAATCTTTTTAAAAAAAAAAAAAGAGTGATTGACATGATGAGTTTAATTTTTCTCTAGAGACAAGGTTTGTGTGAGAAAAGTAGGCACATTTGAATATTTTTAAATCCTGCTACCACCTACTAAAAATTGTTTATTGGGCACCTATCATGTACTTAGCACTGTTCAGGGTGGACGAGCCCAATGACGGTAGGTGTTACGGAGTAAGATGAGGCAAGAGAGAAAGAGGAGGGAGGTTGGGGGAGGGGCCCTGCAGTTTGAAAGAGGTGGTCAGGGAACTGAGGGGGCAACGATTAGGCCAGAGTCACACAGTTAGGCCCAACAATGTTCTCAGTGAAGGGAACACAGAACAGAGGCCCTGAGAGAAGAAAGTGCCGAGTGGGTTTGGGACCGAGGAATATGGATGGAACAAAATATGTGAGGGAGGCCCCATTGCTACCAGAACGTCGCTTCACTACCAGAACATCACCATCTGGAACCTGTCGCACAGTCCTACCGGGTGTGCTTAGCTGGACAGACAGCAGAACGTGATCTGACGTGCAAGTACTGGGCGGGGCTCATGGTGGGCATCTGACTAAAATCTGCCTTCCAGAGGCAACATCAAGGAGACATTGCAAAAAGGCCTTGAGGGATAGTACTGTCCATCTCACTGGACGGTCCAGGAGAAGATGCAGGAGCAAGAAGACTGGGAAACTAGCCTCCACAAGGACTCCAACAGTAACAAAGGATGTTTTAGAGCCAGAAGTGGGTTGGAAGGAGCTGGGGAAGGTCATTCCAATAGGATCAAAACAGCAGCTACTGAGTACCAGAGACACTCGACGTGTGTCATCGCGATGCTTTACAATAATCTGGCAAAGGGGATGCACAATCCCTTTCCTACAGATGACAAGATGGAGATCCGGAAATGCCAAATGGCTTGGCCAAAGCTGCAAAGCCAGCAGACAGGAGAGCTCCACCATGGCCCAGGTCAGTCCAATTCAGGGGTCTTTCTATCAGTCCTATCACACACGGAACTGCTGTTCATCAACAATTTTTGATTTACAAGAATGGCTGTTCCCTACGGACCTTATGGAGAGGCCTGGCCATCCCAACATTTACCCACAACAGAAGCCCTGAAGGCTCCCGACAGGGGCAGAACTTCACATGAGTCCACTGTTGGGCCCACTGCATCGAGAGCACAAGCCCCAAGATTTCCAAGCTTCATTGTTGTCAGAATCACCCTAGGAACCCTTAGAGATCCCCAGTTCTGGCCAATCTGGATCAGAATATCCAAAAGTGAAGTCCAGGAATCTGCATTTTTAAAAAGAATTGCCCCCACCCAACCCACATCATTCTGACACACTCATTCCCCAAAGTGTGAAAAACACTGCCTTGCTATTTTTTTTGGCAGGTGCAAATAAAAAATTTCAATGAGTCCATTTTCCTAAGATGTTCCTAGGCAGGAAAATCCAAGGGCATTCTGTCCACAGGCTGCCTGCCCACCCTCCCACCGAGGCTCCAGGCTGGGAGTGACTACAGGAGAGAGAAGAGAGAGTCCTTTCACACCTACTACAGTGCGGCCTTCCTGCGCAGGTGGGAAAAACTAATGATCAAAACTCCACTCTGGGTGAGTTTCTTGGGCCCTGTTTTTCTTTCTCAAGAAGTTCAGCCTTAAGATTTGTAGGAGAGAGAAGCTGCTCAAATTAGCAGAGAGGTCAAGAAGAAACAGAGAGAACTGTCACCCTTTACGATAAGGGAAGTCTTTGAATAGCAGCAGGAAGGCAGGGGCAAAACCAACCAAGAAGGAGCTACTGAATATAACTGGAAATTCTGGCTTGCATTATGGCAGCAGGGAGTGCCCCGTGACGTGGTACTCTATGTCATGAGCGGGTCGTTTGCTCCTTCAAATGTTTTTATCTCTATTTTCTATGCTGCTCAATTGTCTTTCGATGAAAATATAGGACATGCCCCCTCCTGCCCAAACTGGCTTAATCCTATAGGCAGAGACTGCTCGCTCTGTTGAAAATGCCAGGCTTGAGTCTTCTGAAAGTGAGGCCTACCTAGCAAACACACGGTCTCCACCCCGACCCTAAGGCAGCACAGGACAGAGGAGAGCCAGCTCTTGTCTCCACACTGCAGAAAGGCGGTCGGAGCATCTCTACTTGCCGAGCTCAGGGAGCCCTCCCCGGGAGTTGGCCAACAGTTGGCCCTTGGGTTCTCTTCTTCCTCCCTCTGAGATACTTGCCTTTCATATCGACCTTGCCATGCTCTAGACTCAAGTGTGCAGAAAGGTTTCAGCCACCTCAACTTTTTAAATTTTCTTTTAAGATTTTATTTATTTGTCAGAAAGGAGAAAGAGCTCGGAGAGAGTGCACAAGCCGGGGGAGTGGCAGGCAGCAGGAGAGCGAGAAGCAGGCTCCCCACTGAGCAAGGGGCTCGATCTCAGGACCCTGGATCATGACCTGAACCAAAGGCAGATGCTTAACTGACTCAGCCACCCAGGTGCCCCTACCTCAACTTTTCTTTTTCTTAAAGATTTTATTTATTCATTTGACACACAGAGAGAGAGACCACAAGTAGGCAGAGAGGCAGGCAGAGAGAGAGGGGGAAGCAGGTTCCCCGCTGAGCAGAGAGCCCGATGTGGGGCTCCATCCCAGGACCCTGAGATCATGACCTGAGCCGAAGGCAGAGACTTTAACCCATTGAGCCACACAGGCGCCCCTTTTTAATTACAAAAAAATATTGTTCCAAAAAAAAAAAATTATTCTTTTTCTCCATTCTGATCTTTCACAGTTATCTCAAAGTGAGTTTAACTATCTCAGGCTCCAGTAGAACCAAGCCATTGGCTAAAACATCCTGATTGCCAGCCCCCTGCGTTCCAACCTAATAACTACTGATCAGGGAGCCGGTACTCACAGCCCAGTCGGCTGTGGGAGAGCCCGCGCTATAAGGACCCAGCTGGGAGCCATACGGCACGATGAGGGGGGCCGGGGCAAACCAGAACCACGGCACAGGGTCCTGCCCTCCCCCGTCAGAGAGAGCACCTCAGCGCACAGCCCGCTGGAGAACACCACCACAGGCTTTGTCTTGTTCACGCGTCACGTATAGACAAAAACACAGAAGTCATGAGGCAATACGGTGACGTGACACACAAACCAAGTGTGTTGGGCCATGAGGTACACAGGAGGAAAGGTGACGGCATACTCCTCTGGAGTTCAGGTCAGCGAGGCCAATGTTGTTAGAAAAGGGAGCAGATGTGGGACAGCATCTGGAAGGGAAGCAAAGCCCGCAAAGTGTAGGGGAAGGGGTCGGGCTCAGGGCTGGTCCGCAGGGAGGCTGATCCAACTGGCTGACAGCAGATGTGGGGGACCTGGAGAATCAGGCGGGAAATCAGACTTGCTGTGTGAAGTCGCCTTCCCAGAAATGAAGTCACAAAGGGACGGTGTCTTTGGAAGATGGAACTGATACGAACGGGCAGGGTAAGGTGAGTGAAGGAAAGGGGAGGCGGGATGTTATCTCAACTCAGTTTCTGTCCCGGAATGGTGGCAACCTTGGCCTCCTGCTACACACTTAGTTTCAAGAAGTATATTATAGGGGCGCCTGGGTGGCGCAGTCAGTTAAGCATCTGACTCTTGCTTTTGGCTCAGATCATGATCTCAGGGTCATGGGATCGAGCCCCAAGTCAGGCTCCATACTCAGTGCAGTTTCCTTAAGACTCTCCCTCACCCTCCGCCCCCTACTCATGTGCACGCATGCTCTCTCTCTTTCTAAAATAAATAAAAACATTTTTTTAAGGTATATTTACCAATGGGTTTGAGGCCCTCCTTGGATAACCTGCCTGAGCCACCGTTGTGGCTCCTAAGTCTTGTCTACACCCAGATGATCAGTGGACGGAGCTCATACCTACTGCACTGAGGCCCCCCGGTTCCCTGGCACTGGCCCCACATCTACTTGGGTCCACGAGCCCCTGCAGGGACTAGGGTGGGCCTCCCTAACCAAACCTCCCTTCCCCATACCCCTCCGTGTCTCAGCCTAGCATCCCCGCGCTTGCTCATGGGGGCTGGTCGGGTACCAGGTACTAGTTCTTGCCGTCCGGCAGCCCCACATTGCTGGCATGAGCCAGGAGAAAGGGAGGGGCCCTCATTCCCTGACTCTCTCTTGCTTTACGCCCACTCTCCAGCCCAGAGAAACACCTTGATCCCAAACTGGGACACAGAATGCCATGCCTATAGACCACAAGCACCACCGTCACCCGAGACTCCTGCTGCATGGGGTTCGGGTCTAGATCGGACCTTGGAGATGGCAGACACACCTGGCACGGGGTCCAAACACTACACAGGCCTGCGGACGCATCGAATCACTCCCTCCAGCCTCGAGGTGGGTGGGCAGTGCTTTAACAAAACTGGTAAAAACTCGCTATGCTATGGGCCATTCTGTAATGTGATTGTGGTGGTGGCTGCATAAACCCACCATGGGATAAAACAGCACAGAACTGTACAAACACACATGTAAGCGAAGGCGTGAGAAAAACGGTGAGAACTGTTAAGGCCTGTAAACCAGTTAGCGGTAACAGTAACGTACCATTGTCAATGACCTGGTTTTGATCTTGAGCTTGAGCTATAGGCGATGTCTCCCCTGGGGGAACCTTGGAGGGAGAGATCCCACGACTCTTCCGTACTATTTTTACAACTATCTGTGATTCTAATTATTTCAAAAGGCAAGTAAAAAAACCACACAAAAACCCCCTAAATCTAATCATCTACAATCAAATCATTTTCACACCCACCAGGACCTGGGAGCTGGCACCCTCAACATTTTCCCGGGCCCCCTGGAACTGGCTCTGTGAGCCCAGCTTTCACATCCAACACGGGCAGCTCAGGCACTGGTGTGAGGCTTGCACAGTTCCAGGGTGACCAGGAAGAGCCCATCCCAGTGCACTGGGCTCTGCGAAGAGTAGGTGGTTATTTTGCCAAAAGTCCCTCTCAGCCCCACTCAGAGGAGATTGACGGGCAGAGACAGAGAGCAGCTTTCCCAAGCAGGACCCAACAGCACTAGAGGGCATATTTAAAGCTGGGCTTGTTCTAAAATGTTTCCCTAATGCTGTTGTCGTTGAAAAGAAGACAAATCCAAGTCCATGTGAGTGCACATGCACACACAAAGATGCACGCGCGTGCAAGCGTACACACACAAGGCTTAGCCCCAAGGAGCCAAAAATAAAGGATACAAATATCAACTAAATCAGTGATTGTTAAGACTGCAATCTAGAATTATCTCCATTGACAGGATTTACCCACCCACTGGGGACAGGAAGGGGTTATTACAAATATAAACTAAGGCTTCTTTTTTTATTTATTTTTTTTTAAAGATTTTATTTATTTGAGAGAGAGAGAGAGATCACAAGTAGGCAGAGAAGCAGGCAGAGAGAGGGGGAAGTAGACTCTCCGCTGAGCAGAGAGCCCGACTCGGGGCTCGATCCCAGGACCCTGAGATCATGACCTGAGCCAAAGGCAATGGCTTTAATCCACTGAGCCACCCAGGTGCCCCAAACCAAGGCTTCCTAACCTCTTTAATGCCACACACACCCTACCCCACCCCTGCCCCCTTGGCAGCCTGGGGAAGCCTGCAAACCTTCCCAGAACTGCATTAAATGCACAAAATTAAATACATAGCATTCCAAAGGAAGCCAATTACAGCAAATTGCAGTTATCAAAATATTCTAAAATTTTTGTATGGTAATATTTAATTACCATATTAAATAAGACCTAGCTGTGAGTCCCATAATCACCTTAATTCTGAAGTAGTGATAAGGCTAATGATACTTAGAGACATCGACAAGGACTCTAATAGATTGGGGGAAAAAAATCTCTGCAGTTCCTACTGGTCGTAGTCACAGGTGCTGCTAACGTCACTATGGTTTATTGTCTCCATTCACAATTGAAGGAAATGCACATTTTCAGTTGGTGAGAATAAAGTGTGATTTTTCTGCATCCCAGTGTTTGGAGCCTCCCCGAACTCTGTCCCGGGTAGACTCATGCGAAGAACGACCTCTGGAGTAAGCGGCTGATGTGTAACTTCCATGGGAATAAAACACAGCTTCCTCTTCACACCCTTGTCACCACTCCCGAACCTGGTCACCAATGATAACGTCTCTACCTTCCAAAGAACCACCACCGCCCCACACGGGCCCTCTCCTCCCCAGTCTTCATCCTTTCGAACTGAGGGGGGAACATCGGCAGGAGACCCGGCCTTTAGCTGGGGCAGGGGAGGCCCACCCCTCACAGCTCACCTCTCCTCTCAGGCCCTCAGAGGAAACTAGAGGAATTCTACCTTTCTCTGGGGGAGCCTGAACATAAACCATCATCCTCAAGTGTACCCAGAACCAGGAGAACAGCAAGTTAGTGCTGAACGCTGATAATGAACCAGCCCCAGGCTCTGCGTTCTGAGCAACGCGACGGTGGGAAGAAACATCCCAGCTCTGCCCGTTGGAAGCTGTAGTTAAACAAGAAAGCTTGGGTGGGAACAGTTAAGGTTGAATTATAGAGGTGTCCAAAAAGCTATGCCGAAGCCCTCGCTCCCCGCCCCCACCACCAGTACCTCAGGATGTAACCTTAGATGGGTCTTCACTGAGGAAATCAAGTTAAAATGAAGGAAGTCAGTAGGGTGGGCCCCAATCCAATAGGACTTATAAACAGGTCCTTCTAAAAGGGGGAAATCTGGACAGACACACGCAGAGGGAAGACAACGTGAAGAGACGCAGAGAGAAGACGGCCCTCTGAGGGCCGAGGAGAGAGGCCGCAGCAGAGCCTGCCCTCATAGCCCCGGAGGGAACCGACCCTGCCGACACCTAGGTTTCACACGCCAAGGCTCCAGAACTGGGAGAGAGTACATTTCTGTGGGGTGAGCCACCCAGTGTGTGGCATTTTGTCACAGCAGCCCTCACAAATTAATACAATACACGATGCCTATGAAGTCAAATATATGGCCCGGGAAGAGGAGGTCTTACTTCAGAGCCCGTCTCCTTCTGGTGCCACTCATCGGTTCAAAATTAGATTCTGTTCAGAGTCTGCTTCTGGTCTCTGGGCAGGAGGGATGGTCCAAGGCCAAGTCTTTTGGAGGGTAAGACTGGAGGACGCAAGGGGCTTAGGGAACCCAGGAGTGCACTGTTGGTGACTCTCCCACCAGCCCTGGACTTACTGGGGAGCCATCGCCCCAGCAGGCAGGGATCTTTGTAATCCTTTCATTCAAATATTCTATGAGGAGTTTTGGCCTAGGGCAGTGGTTTACAAACTTGGCTGCATATCAGAAGCCCCTGGGGAGCTTTAAGAAAATTCCACGCAAGCTTGAGCCCCACCCCAGACCAACTGAATCAAAATCTCAGGGGCTGGGGGCTGGGCAGGAACATTTTTTAAAAGCTCCCCAGATGATTCTAATGTGCAGCCAGGGTTGAGAGCCACTGGACCCTATGACCTTTGAGGGCCTTTCCTTCTCAGAATTCGGCGAGAGTGCATTTTGTGTTTATCTTAGTGGTTCTCAGGAGCGTGCTGGGGCTGGCCTCGGGTCCGGTTTCTTACAGGTCCGGTCTGTGGCAGCCTTTATTGGGTATGAGCGGAGGAGTAATCCTGATAAACAGGGGGGATGGTGGCAGAGAGGGAAGGGAGTTAAAAATGCCTTTCATTAAAACATCAATTTAATAAGATTTGGTTAGGAAGTTCCTACGTGCCAGGGACTCAAAAAAACGACCCAGAAACAAGTTGACAGCTATTAAAGTGAGGAGTCCCACAACTGGGGGACATAAGGGCGGGGGGGCAAGCCACCCCCATGGCAACAGAAAGTGCCCCCAGAGATCATCTTAAAGAAGAAACAAGAATGTCTTCTGTGAGAACGAAAGAGCATGAGACGGCTTGGTCCATGGACCGAAATGATTTTGTTTAGCTAGAAACAGAAGAGACGATACCTGGGCAGAGACTAAGCACACATGATAAGCACTGGTTTGGGAATCTGGTCCGTAAGGAGGGGTGGGCCGGTTGAGGCACAGCAGTGCCTGACTCTCCTCTGACTTCCCTCACCTTCCCGCCGGGGCTGGGCTCCATCTGGAGCCACAGAGCAACCTGCAGACGCCACCACTGCCCAAGGCAGGAGGGTCTCAACCCAGCCACGGACCAAAATACAAGTGCCAGGGTCCTATGACCGAGATTCTGGGCACAGGGGTCAGGCATTTCCAAAAAAAGGGGGGCTGGGGGTAGGTGGCCTCCAGGGAATTCTGATGGGCCAGGAATTCTCAGCCTTCAGGGGATCTCACGGCTGTGATCTCCAAACTTCCTTTTCTGAGGGCAGTCTGCCAGGACTATGGCCCACCACTGGCTTGCCTTGGGGACCTGCCTCGTGGGACCCTCGGCTTCTGGCTCCCAAGAGGGACTGCTCACCGGACTCCCAACCCAGGCTCAGCCCAGCCACCGGGAGCTTGAGTTCCTAGAAGGATGCAGCCAGGCCCAGGCCCCTTCCAGCTCCGGCTCCTACTGTCAGGCCAGGGCCTCGACACCAGCCTGGTTGAAGAGCCGCCAACGCGCAGCCCACGGGGGGGAACATCGTTCTCACCCTTGCACAGGGACACAAGATGCACAAGAGCACAACCAGGGATTTCCTGGAGGGCCCACGTGCTTCACGTGCTCAGCTGGCTCCCCAGACCCAAGACCACCACCACAGGCAGCCATCCTCTGCACACAGAAGTCAATCCCCTCCTCTGACGGGAACCATCTGCAGCCAGGAGGCGGGAAGAGTGAGCCCCCGGGCCCAGGGGAGGGCCTGGGGCTCAGCAGACACCACCCCCCCAGGGGCACCTCCCCTCGCTAACCACTGGGCTTCCCTCCCCCCCACCAGCAGACCCACGTCTGTGCCCCTCCCACAAGGGCCAATCCCTTGAAGTTCTGGCACCAAAAGCCAGACCCAAATCCGATGCTATAAACTTTATGCATGCTAATAAAGACCCTGAGTTCATTCAAGCCTCCCAACTATCTAAGAATCTGAAAATTTACCAAGATGTTGGGCACCTGCGACGTATCCCGGACTCTCTGGAGTCAACACTTGATTTAACGGGAAAAACCTCTCATAGGGTGAAGCTGTTACAGTGCTCGGGGGGACGGGCAGGTCAGGGAAGCAGATTTTTTCTGAGCAAAGTGGAGGGTAAAGCCTTTGCTAGAAGGACACAGGCACATTCCCCAGAGCAAGCCCAGCATGGGCACTCATGTCTGGCCCAAGCTCCCCCACACCGGCAAGGAGAGGCCAGACAGACCTCGACAACCAGCCCTGTCCCACACCGATTCAACAGCAATGAGCTGTGGGTTCTCGGTGACGTTTGCAAATGATCCTCGGGAACAAAATTAAGCCTCTTAACTTTCTTAAGAGGTACCAAGACTTTAAAAATAAAAGATGGGCTCAAATCCACGGTTAAGAGTTTCCTGTGCATGGTTTTTCAAATTCCTCTCTCTTCCTTGGGCAGTCTCGCTTAGGGTTATTACTATTGACACCATTCCTTTACACTTAGAATTCATCTGTGTCCTCTTATCGCACATAGTTCTGAAGCCCCGGGCTAAGAGAAGTGTTTTCACCATAAGCCGGAAAACAGGGATGGAACAGATAAAAAAGTCACGCGGTGGACGCGGCTGAGGCAGGTGAGAAGGAGGAAGGCCGAGTTAGTGCTGGCTTGTCCCCTCTGAGGGAGCGCTGGCAGGCGGCAGAGCTCAGTGCAGTCACAGTAAAAGGCAAAGAGAGGTGGGGAGCTTCCTGAAGAGTGGACTTGATTTTCATGTCTTCCTCTTACACCAGTAGGGACCAGTGAAATTCCCGATAAGATGCCCATAACGTAGCCAGCAAATCTTGGAGAAGAGAGTCAGAGACAGACAGGGGTTCCAGGGCCAAAGGGAGGAGTAGTTTTTAGAGACTTGCAGCTGTAGGGGTAGCTGCCTAAGTCTATATATGTTACAGTGCATAAAACTGGGCGCCCGGGGGGCTCAGGTGGTTAAGCGTCTGTCTCTCCATCTCGGCTCCCGTCATGATCTCAGGGTCAGGAGATGGAGCGAGCTGGGCTCCTCGCCCACAATCACTGGGGAGTCTGCTTGGGATTCTCTCTTCCCTTCCCTTTCCCCCTCCCTGTGCTTATACATCCTGTGTGTGCACTCTCCCTCCCTCTCTGCCTCTCAAACAAATAAAATCTTTAAACAAAATTCATAAAACTACCTTCCAGACAATTTTCCTATACATTAATTTTTTTTTCATTTGAAAAGAAAACAAAACATAATCTTTAGGCAGGGGTAGGAAAGAGTTGGCAGAAGATGACACGCAGCTGGCTCCCTCCCTCGCTCACGTGACAGTGTCCCAGGGCTCCACCTGGGCACATGTGCACGTTCAGGAAAACTCTCTTCAGGCGGTGGCCTCTGAAACTCAGAGAACCAAGTGACCGTCAGGCAAGCACAGGGGAAGAGGAGCGAGCTGAACCAACCAGGGAGCACGAGAGACACTTTGGGAGGAAACTGGGCCCCTAAGCGGCAGATGGAGAAACTGAGCCAAGCAGGACCTTGTGAGGGACAGAAGGAAGCTGGTCAGGGTGTAGCAGGAGAAGGCTATTGGGATGGCACCTCCCGCTGGACGCTCGGTTTAGGACCAGACCTGCCACGACAGGGGAGACCAATGTCGCCCTTCTCCTTAAGCATCCCCTTTAACAAGGCCTTGGGCCAAGAAGGCCTAAATGTGAGCCTTGATTTCTTCTGGGCTTCTCCCATCTCTGATATCGAAAGGCCTACACTCAAGCCAGCCAGATGGGGGTTCCTGGTTGGCTCGGTCAGAAGAGTGTGCAGCTCTTGATCTTGGGGTTGTGGGTTCAAGCCTCACATTGGGTGTAGCAATTACTAAAAAAAAAAAAAAAATTCTTTTTAATTAAAAGAAAAAAAGAGAAACCAGCCGGAGTTCAGGCAGTGCTGTGGCAAACAGAAGGAATTCCCGAGCATCCCCTCATCTGGTACCAGGTCTCCCTGAGTGCTGGCAGCCAGGTAGGCCCCTCTTGTTTCCGGGGCTCCTTTGGGAAAGGACATCACTGACCAAAATGCCAGGGGTGAAGAAAGCCAAGCGAGGCGGGCGTCTGCCAGGCTGGTTCCTGAGAAACCGGAGCAGCCGACAGCGAAGCCCACAGCGAAGCCGACACCAAGCGCACAGCTGAGCCTCACAGAGGGCCAAGCACATCTCCTCGGACCATGAAAGGGGCACAAGCCAGGCTCCTGGAGGTCAGCGGGTGGTCCAGGGGACTTAGGGAGTCTGGGCAGCCCCAGGAGGAGGACACCAGGCTCCAGGGACTCCCAGAAGCCACAGGCAGGACAACAAGCCTCAGAGAAGCTGCAGAGGCTGCAGAAACACCAGGAAGAGTTTCCTGTCTCAAGCGCCAGTCTCTCTCATTCCAGGAATCCCCTCTTCCTGAAGCTCGCTTGCTGTTATTTATTTATACAAGACTGAACCCCACCTTCCCGAGCTCTGCAAAGCGCTCCTCGCCACAAAGCCCGATTGTGCTCCCACATCCTCACAGCCAAGGCCGAGACAGAAACTGGCCTGAGGGAAGACGGTCTGTACCAGAGATGGAAATGCAGTCAGATTTGAAGGCGCGGTTCTCCAGTAACAGAGAGCTTTGTTGGGACGGAGCACAGACTTCTGACAGCCAGCGTGGCGAGCCGGGGGTTCCGGCCTACCTGGGTGCCGGGGGGCCCTTCGGCAGGTGAGCTGCAGCTGTCTGGTTTTGGACCACCTCCAAAGAACCAGGCCTCACCGAGGGGCTGGCTGAGACAGAAATTAGCATGCTATTCTGCTCAATTATCCACTTACAGAGAGAGGCAAAGGGATATTTTATTAAAGCACTACACGCAGATGAGAGAAAGCCCTGGAATTTTATTTTTTCCAAAAGGAGATAGGAAAAGTATGGTCCCCCCCAGAACTATTCTGGCCCAAACAACAATACTTCTGGCAACTTAAAACACAGTGATTTTTCTTAGGGCCTACAAGGTGGGTTTTTCTCTCTGCCCCCCAAACCTCTCTCAGTAAGAGGTTTGGTCAGAAATTGTTTTTAAACAGGCTCGTACCTCCTCAAAACAAAATAAATCTATAAAGTGCTACAACAGCCCACAGGCAAGTTTGAATCTTGACGCTCCGGACAGATTTCAGCTTGGACGGTCCCTTGGACTCCAAACACAGAGCAGAGGGGGTCTCAGAGGGGAGCGGCTGGCCAAGGTCTGGAGCAGCCATGGCAGAGGGGACAAAGGAGGAAAAGGAAGTCTGTCCGCTGGTCAGTTCCTCAGGGTAGCTGCTCCCAGCTGCTGGCCTGTCTCCTGTCGCAGTGTGTTACACGGCTGTGCAGCCGGTGCCTCACGGATACCGGGGAGTAGCCGACTCTGACCTCCCTAGGAGGCTGGCTCCATACCTTCCTTCCTCCCCACAGAATGTCTGCTCCCCTCCTGGTCCTCCCTGCAACGTTCCAACAAGAGTTCCCCAGCCTCTCTTGTCCCAAAAGGCACCTCTAAAGCCATGCTCCTTGTCTACACAAACGATGAGGAATTACCACTAACTGCCCCTCATGGCCTCCTAACCTCAGGACCTCCCCTGAGCAGGGATGGCAGGAGAAAGGAGGGGAAAGTGGGATCCTGCCTCCCCTGCCGGGGCCGGTACAGGCATTCCTGCTCTCCAGCCAGAGGCCTCCTCAGCCTGCGGGTTCTGAGCTCAGGGCTTCTTAGAGACAAAGCTCCGGCACGGGTGACCCTTCCTGAACCACAGCTTTAAATGCAACTCCTGGAAGGAACTCCCCGGGACACCCAGTCTTCACGACTCAGGCCACGTCCCTCAAGCTCACGCAAGCCCTCCACGGGGCCCAGCGGGAGGTGGCGCAACTTAATAGGAGAGGGACTCCTCTGCTGGATTCTCTGCCAGTCCCTGCCCCTGGAATGCTAGGTGGCCTCAGACGAGTCTGGTTTCCTCTAGAATGAAGCAGGAAAAACCACAGTACCCACAGGGTCCTTCTGAGGACTAAATGAGCGAATGTATGCAATACTTCCTTGGGACACAGAGAACACTCAAAGAATAAAATTGTCATCACTGCACAAAGCGCTATTCAGACAGAAGAGGGACCTCAGGGCCAGCCCTGCCATGTTTCTCGCCAGGTCCATGAAATGAGCAACCCTCTCCACCGCTCTGGGCTCCGTGTCTTTCGACTGGAACTAAAATGCAACCCACCTCTCCAAGGTCCCTTCTTAAAACACACACACAGATGCATTCAGACCGTTTTTTTTTCCACAGGTGTACATGTGTCTGCACGTCTGGGTTTCTCAACTGCAGCACAAGGGACCTCAGAGCGACCTCACCCCGTGCTGCGAGGAACCAGCCGTCCTCTACGCCCTGCGGTGTTCTGCAGCAGCGCCGCGTCTACCCGCTAGGTGCTAAGACTTCTCCCCCAAGTCAGAACGACGACAAACGTCTCCAGACCGTGCCAGATGTCCCCTCGGGGGTAAAATGCCCCCAGCTGAGAACGCGTCACCTACACACACACACACACACGCACTCACATGCACGTGCACACGGAAAACCAGGACACCCACTTTGAGGGAAGAGCTAAGCAGGGTGAGAAGCAGGGTGAGAACGGAGGAAAGCCGCTGCTCCGGGTACAGGGTCCTCGCAACACGCTCGAGGCAGCCTTACGGGGACTGAGACCGCAAGCACACACAGCACTCCGAGTGTCCTTCCATCCGTGAAACAGTTACTGTGCTAACGGAGGCCGCCTGCAGACTTCATTTGGCCGGCACATACTGAGTCCTAGTTAGTCCTAGTTAGCCTAGTCAGAAGTGTGCTCGACCTGGGGCAGAAGGACACAGGGGGTTGTGTGTGCTGCCTCCCTGCACACACACGTGAGATACTTGAGAAAAAGGAGGCCGCCTTGGGCGGCAGGCGGCTGCGGGTTACTCTAACGGAAGAGGGCAGCTTGCCCTGGAATTGAAACTTCTATTTTCCTGGTTTGGAAGAGCTAGGAGCTTGGTAGACCAGGCTGGTGTATCCATGGACACGAGACCATGTGCACACCCCTACCCACTTGGTAATCTAAGTGAAAATGAACTGTAGTCATGAAGACGGAAGACAGAGGTTAAGTGGAGATGGGGGGGTAATGTCTGCCTTAAGGAGGGGTCTATACCCCCAAGTGTTTAAAAACGAGACTCCTGAACTCCCTTTCTACCTTATTATGACTTACTTAACATTTGTTTTTAATTTGCCCAAGATCATAATCTTCACCCAGGGCCATGTATAAGCCAACTTGAACTTGAAAACCAAGCTGGACCTTTGTTCTGCCTGCATGAATTAGTGTACAAAGGGGCATCTGATTTCTCCCTCCCCTAACAATCTGGAACACTAGTCCCCATGTATGTCACTGGCGCTGGCCGAATGGGCCCTAAGACAGGCCTCAGGAAACGAAAGCTCTAATCCTGACCCATTACTTATGTGCCATGGAGACAAGTTATTTCAAGTGCTGGGCCTCCTCTTTTTTTTTTAAAGATTTTATTTATTTGACAGAGAGAAACACAGCGAGAGAGGGAACACAAGCAGAGGGAATGGTAGCGGGAGAAGCAGGCTTCCTGCCGAGCAAGGAGCCCGATGCGGGGCTCGATCCCAGGACCCTGGGATCATGACCTGGGCCGAAGGCAGACGCTTAATGACTGAGCCACCCAGGCGCCCCTAGGCCTCCTCTTTAAATACACGGATAGTTCCCCGCTAGCCGGACGCATGGAGGAAATTAAGCAGAACTGGGAAGAGCAACAGAGTCCTAGTCACTCACACTGACAAGGAAATGCCAAGAGTAGAATGGTAGCCCTGACCCATCCACTCTTCTCGAAGTGTTTTGGGAAACACCAGTCCCATGCGATGCCAGTTGGAGAGAAAACATTCTCTGGTTCCTTCATTCATCCAACAAATACTTATCGAGGGCCTTCTAGATGCCTGGTGCTATAAAGACAATAAAGAGCAAGAGAGACCCACTCCCTGACTTCTTCAGTAAGTTGGGGATCCAGAGACAAGTATCCAGAGACTGGATTGCCCAGCAGTAAAGGGAGTTCACATACAAGGAGCAGGGAACCACATCTGAGGCTGGGAGGCGGAGAGCGGGCAGGGGCAGGAAGCTGGGGGTGGGGGGTGGGGTGGCAGGTTTTGCGGGGGAGCAGTATTCCAAACACAGGGCCAAAGGAATCCTGCACAATGCACTCCCCTGCAGGAGAGTCATGGTACACACTGGAGTGGTAACAGCCCACTGTTACCCAAGTCCTGTCCTACCCAATAACAGCCCAAGTCCTGTCCTACCCAATAACATCCCAAGGATGTTACTCTGGGAAATGCTGAGAGAGGCATTGTTGTTCTCGTGGCCTACAAAGAACCTTCCGTATGAAACAAAAGCTCTTGTTCGTATAAGTGGAAAACTATGCGTCTTCTCAGAACAGCCAAAATACCTTGGGGTTGCTAACGTAAGCCGCAAGTATTTTCCTTGGCACAGACCTATAAAAACATCTGGCTTCCACAACTGCTGACATACTCCCAGTATCACAGATGAAGGAAAACCCACAGCTACAAACCCGTGGCCAGAGTCAAGGGTCTACCTCCAGCACAGACAGCTGCTCTAGTTTTGGAAAGACGGTCGTACAGCCTAGAGGTGCCTGGGCGGCTCAGTCGGTTAAGCGTCTGCCTCTTGAGCTTGGCGCAGGTCATGATCTCGGGGCTGTGAGACAGAGGCCCATACTGGCTTGGAGCTAGGCGTGGAACCTGCTTAAGATTTTTCTCTCTTCCTTCTCCCTTTACCCCTCCCCCCCCCAAAAAAGATGTATGCACAGTCTCAGTACTGGGATGAATTGAGAAAACCATCAAAAGGGGTGCCTGGGTGGCTTAGTCAGTTAAGCATCTGCCTTCAGCTCAGGTCATGATTGCACGGTCCCGGGATGGAGCCCCACATCAGAATCCCTGCTCAGCAGGAAACCTGCTTCTCCCTCTCCCACTCCCCCTACTTATGCGCTCACTCTCTCTCTTTCTCTCTCTCATGCGCTCTCTCAAATAAATTCTTTTAAAAAAGAGAGAGAAAAAAATGCTTAAAAAAAGTAAAATAAAAATGATCAACCACCAATAATCAAGTTATCAAAGATTATACTCTGAAAGATACCAGAAGTGAATGACTGCCCTTGTTAGCCTACAACATCCAGAAGGAAGACAGATTTTGATGTTTATTTATTATATATTATGCATAAAGAATGAAATGTAAATAAAGAACAATACACATGTGCAGATTTTGTGTATAAAGTAGTATGCTAGGGGTGACAGTGATCAAAAAGGACAGATAGACAGCCAGGGTCCTTAAGAACCTGGATTCTATGAAAGAAGCAATCTAAAACTGAGTATCAGTAAGTGCCCAGAGAATGGTTCAGTATAAACTAAATTTTACAGAGGCTAGGGAGGTCTTGAAAACCAAGGACTACTAATGCTGATTATGAGTTTGCCTTAACAAAGCCCTTACTGGGGCACCTGGGTGGCTCAGTGGGTTAAAGCCTCTGCCTTCAGCTCAGGTCATGATCTCAGGATCCTGGGATTGAGCCCCGAGTCGGGCTCCCTGCTCCAAGAGCGGGCTCCCTGCTCCGTAGGGAGCCTGCTTCCCTGTCTCTCTCTCTCTGCCTACCTGTCTGCCTACTTGTGATCTGTTTCCTCTCTGTCAAATAAATAACATCTTTAAAAAACAACAACAACAAAAAGCCCTTACTGTATACACCAATATTCTCCATGTTCAAATACAACCTTATTTCATCTTTGCAGCTACGAGGTAGTTCCCAGGAATATAACAAAAAATAGCCTTGGCCTCAACATTCAATGGAAATCTGTTCTTCGGATTCAACTTCAATCTTCAGAAGGCCTGAATTTCTGCTTGGTCAATGATCATGTGGTCACAGGGATGACCAACATATTTAATTAATGTAACAATGTGAGAAATAAGAAAATGAAGCTTGTTTGAATTCATCATTATTATCTGAGCATACCCTTCAAAAACTGGGAAGGATTCTTTCTCTTTAAGGATTTATTTACTTGTCAGAGACAGAGAGTGAGAGAGTGAGGGAGCACAAGCAGAAAGGCACAGGCAGAGGGAGAAGCAAGTTCCCCACTGAGCAAGGAACCTGATGTGGGACTCGATTCCAAGACCCTGGAATCATGACCTGAGCCAAAGATGGACGCTTAACTGACTGAGCCACCCAGACGTCCCCAAGGAGGCATTTTACATGTCAAGTTTGGTGGAAATCTCCTTATGAGCTTTACCTCTTGAAATGTTATCAGTTGGCAGAAATATGTTATTTTTTTATTGGAAGAATACAATATAAGCATGAAACATTAACAGAAAAAAACTTATAATGTACAATTCTTAAATAGAATTAACTGCATTACTAATATTAAGAATACATTAAAAAAGAGAACAGTATATACTCTTTGAGCAAGTGTTTATTAGTGTTTTTAAATTACAACAGGCATACCATATTCTATTTCTGATCTCTATAGAATTGTGTGGTGTGCTCATCACATTAAATAGAGTAACCTTTAGAAACTATGTATGCACCCTCAGCATTCAGACTATGGTCTCTAAATAACATATTTCACTAAAAGGAGTCAGAGCTCCTTCTAGAAATAGCTCATCTGGGAGGGGAAAAGCACAAGATGAGCCTTGAATGTCCTCACATAACAGAGAGCAGAGAAGCATCAAAGACCACTGAGATCCTGTCAAAAGGACTCAGGAGCCAATGGGAAAAGGCTTCCACCAGCTAAAGATGGAACAACTGGAGAATCAAAAGAATACTACTCACAAATGGATTGAAATTGAAAATGGATGAAATAGGGGGCGTTTGAAAGGCTCAGTGGGTTAAAGCCTCTGCCTTCAGCTCAGGTCATGGTCTCAGGGTCCTGGGATAGAGCCCCACATCAGGCTCTCTGCTCAGCAGGGAGTCTGCTTCCCCGCCCACCCCCCCGCCCCCCCGCCTGCCTCTCTGCTTACTTGTGATCTGTCTCCTCTCTGTCAAATAAACAAATAAATAATCTTAAAAAAAAGAAAAAGAAAAAGAAAATGGATGAAATAGGTTGAAATCCAGGAGCTCATATTTTAAAACATAATTTCATTAGTCACCTTTGCAGGTTATAAGAAACCAAATGGAAAACTAGTCAATAAAGGGAAAGAATCAAGAATTTAAATTGCTATCAGTTGCATTTCTATACACCAACAATAAGACAGAAGAAAAAGAAATTAAGGAGTCAATCCCATTTACAATTGCACCCAAAACCATAAAATACCTGGGAATAAACCTAACCAAAGAGGCAAAGAATCTCTACTCAAAAAACTATACAGTGCTCATGAAAGAAATTGAGGAAGGTACAAAGAAATGGAAAAACGTTCCATGCTCATGGATTGGAAGAACAAATATTGTGAAAATGCCTATGCTACCTAAAGCAATCTACACATTTAATGCAATCCCTATTAAAATACCATCAATTTATCTCAAAGAAATGGAACAAATAATCCTAAAATTTATATGGAACCAGAAAAGACCACAAATAGCCAGAGGAATGTTAAAAAAGAAAACCAAAGTTGGCAGCATCACAGTTCCAGACTTCAAGCTCTATAACAAAGCTGTAATCATCAAGACAGTATGGTACTGGCACAAAAACAGACATAGATCCATGGAACAGAAGAGAGAGCCCAGAAATGGACCCCCAACTCTATGGTCAACTAATATTCGACAAGGCAGGAAAGAATACTCAATGGAAAAAAGACAATCTCTTCAACAAATGGTGTTGGGAAAATTGGACAGCCCCAGGCAGAAGAATGAAACTGGACCATTTCCTTACACCACACACAAAAATTGACTCAAAATGGATGAAAGACCTCAATGTGAGACAGGAATCCATCAAAATCCTTAAGGAGAACACAGGCAGCAACCTCTTTGACCTCAGCCACAGCAACTTCTTCCTAGAAACATCTCCAAAGGCAAGGGAAGCAAGGGCAGAAATGAACTATTAGGACTTTATCAAGATCAAAAGCTTTTGCACAGCAAAGGAAACAGTCAACAAAACCAAAAGACAACTGACAGAATGGGAGAAGATATTCACAAATGACATATCAGATAAAGGGCTAGTATCCAAAACCTATAAAGAACTTCTCAAACTCAACACCCAAAGAACAAATAATCCGATCAAGAAATGGGCAGAAGACATGAACAGACATTTCTGCAAAGAGGATATCCAAATGGCCAACAGACACATGAAAAAATGCTCAACATCACTTGGGATCAGAGAAATACAAATGAAAACCACGGTGAGATACCACCTCACACCAGTCAGAATGGCTCAAATTACCAAGTCAGGAAACGACAGATGTTGGTGAGGATGCGGAGAAAGAGGAACCCTCCTACACTGTTGGTGGGACTGCAAGCTGGTACGGCCACCCTGGAAAACACTATGGAGGTTCCTCAAAAAGTTGAAAATAGAGCTACACTACCACCCAGCAATTGCATTACTGGGTATTTACCCTAAAGATACAAATGTAGTGATCCGAAGGGGCACACGCACCAGAATATTTATAGCAGCAATGTCCACAATAGTCAAACTATGGAAAGAACCTAGATGTCCATCAACAGATGAATGGATAAAGAAGATGTGGTATATATATACAATGGAATACCATGCAGCCATCAAGAGAAACAAAATCTCACCATTTGCAACAATGTGGATGGAACCAGAGGGTATTATGCTAAGGGAAAAAACTCAATCAGAGAAAGACAATTATCATATGATCTCTCTGAAATGAAGAATTTGAGAGGCAGGGCTGGGGGTCGTGGGGGTGGGGGAGAGAAATGAAACAAGATGATATCCGGAAGGAGACAAACCATAAGAAACTCCTAAACTCATGAAACTAACTGAGGATGGCTGGGGGGTGGGGGGGTGGAGACAGGGTGGCTGGGTTGTGGACATTGGGGAGGGTAGGTGCTATGGTGCGTGCTATGAAATGTGTAAGCCTGATGAATCACAGACATATACCCTGGGGCAAATAATACATTATATGTTAATTTAAAAAGTTAAAAAAAAAATTTTTAATTGCTTTCCCCATATGATCTACAGGGGTCAGCACACTTTTTCTGTAATGGGCCAGATCCTTTCAGTTCTGTGGGCCAAATACAGACTCAATGGCAACTATTCACCTCAGCTCCTGTATTGCAAAAGCTTCCAGGGACAATATGCAAATGAATGAGCCTGGCTGTGTTCTAATGAGACTTTATTTATAAAAAATAAGTAGCAGGGGGGCACCTGGGTGGCTCAGTGGGTTAAGGCCTCTGCATTCGGCTCGGGTCATGATCTCAGGGTCCTGGGATCGAGCCCCACATCGGGCTCCCTGCGTGGCGGGAAGTCTGCTTCCCCCTCTCTCTCTGCCTGCCTCTCTGCCTACTTGTGATCTCTGTCTGTCAAATAAATAAATAAAATCCTTTTAAAAAAAACAATTAAGTAGCAGGCTGGATTTAGCCTGCGACCTTTAGTTTGCTGACCTTTGATCTAAGGTAACTAATAGTTCATTAGGAACAGATTCTCTTTTAAAAAGTAGTATGGGGGGATGCCTGGGTGGCTCAGTCGTTAAGCCTCTGTCTTCAGCTCAGGATCATGGTCAGGTCGTGATCTCAGGGTCCTGGGATCGAGCCCCACATCAGGCTCCCTGCTCGGCAGGAAGTCTGCTTCTCCCTCTCCCTCTGCCTGCCTCTCTGCCTACTTGTGATCTCTCTGTCAAATAAATAAATAAAATCTTTATAAATAAATAAATAAATAAATAAATAGTAGCAGTAATAGTAGTAGTAGTAGTAGCAGTAGCAGTAGCAGTAGCAGTAGTAATAGCAGTAGTATAGGATAGTAGTAGTAGCAGTAGCAGTAGCAGTAGTAGTAGTAATAGCAGTAGTATAGGATAGTAGTAGTAGCAGTAGCAGTAGCAGTAGCAGTAGCAGTAGCAGTAGTAGTAGTAATAGCAGTAGTATAGGGTGCCTGGGCGGCTCAGTCAGCTGAGCGTCTACCTTGGGCTCAGGTCAGGATCCTAGGATCCTGGAATTGAGTCCCACATCGGGCTCCTTGCTGGAGTGGGAGGCAGTGAGTCTGCTTCTCCCTCTACTCCTCCCTGCTGCTCATTATCTCTCACTCTCTCTGTCAAATAATTATTTGCAGGGCACCTGGGTGGCTCCATCAGTTAAGCATCTGACTCTTAATTTCAACTCAGGTCATGATCTCAGGGTCTCAAGCTCTGGGACTGAGCCCCACATTGGGTTCTGCACTCAGCACAAAATCTGCCTTAGGATTCTCTCCCTCTCCCTTTGCCCCTCTCTCCACTCATACACATTCATGCTCTTTCTAAAATAAATAAATGCATCTTCTAAAAAAATGTGGCTGATGGATGAAGAAGGGATGACACAGACAGACTACCACCATTTTGAAACTGCTAATGAAGTGATGACCATCGGTGGCTGCTAATTTCACAGAGAACCAGACCTTATGTGTTTCATGATATAAGGACACCATCTATGAAAGAGACTTTGAAAAATAAAAAGGAGAGAGAAAAAAAGAGAGAGAGTACCCTGAAGCTTGATCATGAATCTAAATTCAGGGAACGCCCCTCAACTGCTGGATGAGATGTTGCCTGAATCATAAATCACTTAATAAAGCCATATAGATTTTCAAATAAAAAAAAAAAAAAGAAAGAAAAAAGAAAAGAATCTAAATCCAGCTAACAATTTTCAGGAACTACAAGGGACAGAAAAACATGTTACAGGACATCATAGGGTTGCATTTAAGAAAATCCAGACTGAAAAACTCCATAGGAGTCATCAGATGAAAACCTAAAAACTTAACTAGGAAGTTCTTTACATTCTATGAAGAGTGCGGAGCAGAATGTCAACTTCGCTACCTCAATATTTCCTAAGATTTCAAAATCATGTACCACACTTTCTTGATAAATCACCTATGATCCAAGCATAATAAAGATGATGAAAACTGTGAAAAGGAGAAACAGTCATAAAAAACAACAACAACCACCCAACACTCATTTTTTTCTGTCCCCCACAGACCAACAGGTCTTGTTCCTCATCTCACTTAGTATTCATAAATATGCAGTAGAGCATCGCAGAAACAATCTAGGCATTTATAGAGCTGTGACATTATAATTCTTTCACTACAATGTCAAACTTTTCAAAATGTGACCATCAATCTGGCCACTACAGAGTAATAACTGTTTCTGGCAAGAAACATCAATGGATACTAAACAATGGATCAAAGTTTGATGAAGAACAGGTTATTTATGTAGTCACAAAGTATCTTCCCACAAGACACTTACCAATTACAAAGAGGAAAAATAGTAACTTCCTCAGAGAAACCTGGTAGACATCATTTTCACCAAGGGATCAAAATTAACATCAACTGTGGGGTGGGGGAGATAGATGGTGTCTCGTGAGAAGCAGAGAAGGAGCCAGTAGCAACATAGAACCTGAATCTATTCATGAAGAAACATCTGGGGGGAAAAAAGCAGAATTTGGAGTTCTTCTACAAAATAAATGGCTTAAAAAGTGAAGAATTTAAAAAGTGAACTGAAAGTCTTCAAAAGTGAAGGATTCAAGAGACACAAGACGAAAGAGCAGTTCTAGACTGAAGGAGGCTAAACAGATATAACCAAGTGTGACCCATGACCTTGGCTCATCTTGGACACCTCCTCTTGTTTTTTGTTTTTTGTTTTAAGATTTTATTTTTAAGTAGTATCTACATCCAATGTAGGGCTTGAATTCACAACCCTGAGGTCAAGAGTCAAATGCTCCTTGGATTGAGCCAGCCAGGAGCCCCCCAAATTCTTTTACATCTTTTCTTTTGCTACAAAAGACAGTTTAAAGAAAAGTGGCAACATTTGAATGAGGTTTTCAGATAAGACGCTAGGTCTATGTTAATTTCCCGATTTGATAACCACATTGTGGTGACTGTCTCTGGTATTAGAACATACATGTGAAGTCATCTAGGAGTAAGGGAGCACTGTATTTGCAACTTACTCTCAAATGGCTCAGAAAAAAAAGTTACGGCAAAACAGAAAGATAAAAAGAATATAGTGAATACTAACATTTGGGGAAATCTAGAGGAAAATACGTGGGAATTCTTTGAACTATTTTGTACTTTCTCTGCGTCTGAAATTATCTTAAAGTAAAAAGTTAATTAACTAATTAAATGAACTAATAGTATATGTGTCATTCTGTTGAGAGCTATTTGATTACGAATTCCACACAAACTGACAATTCTCTTACAGTGATATGTAACTCTTTCCAAAGGTAACTGATAACCATATAAATTCAAAATCTGCACTAAGAACTAAAAGTTGATATGCTAATTACTTTTGTTGAAGCATTTCAGGTCCCCCTGGGACTATACCATTTAATCATTTCCTATAAAGATATTTTAAAGTACTATAAGAAAACATCTCCTTATTGGGGCACCTGGGTGGCCCAGTGGGTTAAAGCCTCTGCCTTCGGCTCAGGTCATGATCTCAGGGTCCTGGGATCAAGCCCCGCATCGGGCTCTCTGCTCAGCAGGGAGCCTGCTTTCCCCCACCCTCTGCCTGCCTCTCTGCCTACTTGTGATCTCTCTCTCTCTCTCTGTCAAATAAATAAATAAATAAAAATCTTTTTAAAAAAAATCCACTTACTAAGATATTGGTTCAAATTTTTGGCCACTAAACATCTTAATAAAGTTGGAATAATACTATAAATTATCTAGATGATATTACTCATTTCTTTTTATATCCCAGAGATTCATTCTATGATGCATTTACTTTTAGTCTTTGTGCAAATCCTGGTTTGTTTGTTTTTTTTTTAAAGTTTTATTTCTTTGTCAGAGAGAGAGAAAGAGAGAGAGAGAGAGAGAGAGCTCAAGCAGGGGAGGGGCAGGCGGAGGCAGAGGGAGAAGCAGGCTCCCCACGGAGCAGAGAGCCCAATGCAGGTTTCCATCCCAGGACCCTGGGATCATGACCTGAGCCAAAGACAGTGGCCAACCAACTAAGCCACCCAGGTGTCACAAAATCCTGGTTTTAAAAATGTTTAAAAACAGCCAAAATGTTAATTCAGTAACCTTCAAACACACCATTATCCCCATTTTGCCAAAGAGCACCCTAGGGTGCAGGGGCACAGAGCCAGACCAGGGATGGGCTGGGCTTCAAGGGGATGCCAACTGGGGCCAAACTCAAGTCCCAGACCCCTTTAGCCATATTGCCTCCCCAAGGGAAAGGAGCAGCCTGTCAGCAGGGTCTGCTCCTCCAACCCTCGGGCCTTGGGATTCTCTCCACACCAAGCTCCTCTCTCCTCCTTCAATGCCAAGCAAAAGCAACCACTTTTAATGGGGGCTCTCCCAAACTCCAGTTGCTCTCACATCCCAGCCCCTCCCTGCATTAACTCTCCTCATGAGAGCCTTGCCATCATGACCCATTTCCTACTCCAGAATTCAGCACCAGAGCCTCCCTCCCTGACAAGCATTTTATAACAGAAAAGATTATGTTGTCAAGTCTTTTCATGTCACGTATCTTTAACACTCCTTTTCTGATATTCTACCTCCCTTCTCCGTGATCCTTCTAGAAAATAGTTAAACAGATAATATAATTGATAAGCAAAGACTATATGCAATTTACATAGAAAATAATATTCAGGGTGCCTGGGTGGCTCAGTGGATTAAGCATCTGCCATCGGCTCAGGTCATGATCCCAGGGTCCTGGGATTGAGCCTGGCATCAGGCTCCCTCTGCCCCCTCTTCTCCCTCTGCCCCTCCATTCACTTGAGCTTTCTCTCCCTCAAATAAATAAATAAAATCAAAGGAGGGAAGGAAGGAGGGAGGGAGGGAAGGGAGGGAAGGAAGGAAGGATGAAGGAAGGAAGGAAGGAGGGAAGGAAGGAAGGAAGGAAGGGAGGGAGGGAGGGAGGGAGGGAGGGAGGGAGGGAAATATATTCAGGGGCACCCGGCTGACTCAGTTGGTGGAGCATGCAACTCCTAATCTAGGGGTTCTGGGTTCAAGCCCCAGGATGGATGTAGAGATTGCTTGGAAATAAAATCTTAAAACAAAGAAAAGACTATTCCTACTTGCACAAGCAAGTGGGTCTTGGTCAGGGCTAGGAAGTAGTCAACAGAGCAAGTCAACAGATGCACCTGACAGTATTTTCCATCGTGCTATCTAAAGAAACAAGTTCACCACCTCAAGATGTGAGAAGAAAAACACAAGGGCAATTGGAGAGAACAGATTAAATGGAGCCACAGAGCACAGAAAAGCAAAGAAAGATCGAGACCATAATGCACACTATCTCTGAAAGTGTAAAGAGACCAGCCACCAGAGCTCTGACTGTCCCAGGCAGAAGTAGGGATTAAAAGTGCCCCTAAGGGAAAAGGCTGGAAATGCCACCAAAATGAATAAATACTGACATGTTACTCCTCACTCCTCTTTAACTTGTACACACCATTTCTTTGTTCCTTGTTCCAACTGGCATTTTCGCATGAATCTGGTGGTCAGCGCTCAGCTAGGGGCCCTCTAGCACTGTGGCTAGAATGATGGCCCCAACCCTTTCCGGAGAGGGAATTCTGGGCCCCTCACTTTCGCCCTGTCTCAGCTTCCTCCGGGATAAAACAGATTATGAGACCAGCCGAGCAAGCACTCGATGTGGTAAGAGCTCTACAGTGTGTTACAGTGCCCCAGAACACTGCAGGTGTCTACAGGCTGTTTTTCAAAATGCTGATGTTTAAATATTCATGCTGTCAACATTGGACAAATGTGAGTCACTTATCATGGGTCAGGTGTCACGGTTTAATAGAGAAGTATTTTGAGGTACACTTTCTTTGTGGCACTGCGGGGCTCACTGTAGATCCCCGAGTGGTGGACAGAGTAAAGCCCGATGATGTAACTGAGCCCTAGTCCTGTTTCCATCATTCGTGACTGTTGGATCCCAGGCAAACTCACGACCTCCCTGAGCTTGTGCTCCTCGCGGTGGGGTGGGCTGGATGCTCCCTTCCAGCTCGGAGGGCTCCAAGGGTACCTTCTGGGCAGGGTACTTCCAGAAGAATCTCAGGGAGGAACACCCAACCAACCCCTAGCGGGTAGGTGTTATAAATCCATTTGACCTTAGCGACCCCAATTTAGCCTTTTTGAAATTTATGGAGAAAAAGTAGTACCAAACATCAGAAATCACTACTGCCAACAAATCTGGACTTGTAAACCAATGAGCTTTTCATATTACTTATTCCTACTTCTTTTGTTTTTCTACCTCATTGTTAGATCCATCTTTTTTTTTTTTTTAAGATTTTATTTATTCATTTGACAGAGAGAGAGATCACAAGCAGGCAGAGAGAGGGGGGAAGCAGGCTCTCCGCTGAGCAGAGAGCCCGATCCCAGGACCCTGAGATCATGACCAGAGCCAAAGGCAGAGGCTTTAACCCACTGAGCCACCCAGGTGCCCCCCCCTTTTTTTTTTTAAAGTAAGCTCTAGGGATGCCTGAGTGGCTCAGTTGTTTAAGCAACTATCTTCAGCTCAGGTCATGATCCCGGGGTCCTGGGATGGAGCCCCCACAATTGGTTCCCTGCTCAGTGGAGAATCTACTTCTCCCTCTCCCTTTGCCCCTCCCCCTGCTTGTGCATGCGCGCGCGCGCTCTCTCTCTCTCTCTCTCTCTCTCAAATAAATAAATAAGTAAAGTTCTAAGCCCAACATGAGACTTGAACTCAAAACCCTGAGATCAAGAGTCAAATGCTCCACTGAGCCAGCCAGATGTCCCTAGGTCCAGCTATCTTTTTAGTCAATAGTTAGTATCTCTCATATTTATGTCTTTTTGTTTTCCACATGTTTTTTGACAGATGTTCATACAAATAATGGCCCCATTCACTGTATAAGGCATAAGACATTGATCTCACTAAGATTTAGGGTCTTGCAATACCCAGATCTCCAGAAGGGCTTAGCTAGGACCCCAAGTGTCTCCCCAACATCCATCAGCCATGCTCAGAAGCCCCTCCTGTTAATCTTCCCACCACACTATTGTTTTCATTAAGAGACCACCTGAAGGATAATCTGGGAAGTGAAAGAAAAGCACCAAATGACCTGAATCCTAATTTCAAACCACCTTACACCCACACTGCTCCCCCCCACACACACACAGAAAGGGGAGTAGAGAGGAAACTAATACATTCTCTGCAATTCTTAAAATAATTCTCTGTGTAAATGTTTAGTATTTATTTAATAGTCAATTTACTGAAATAGTTATAAATGACTGGAACTGATTTTTAACTTAGAGAGTTTTAAAAGGGCGACGAATTTATACGATATTTCATAAAATAAACAATACGGGAATAATATTTGCACGCTTGGTTCACCAGAGCTTGGTTTATTAACCAAACTATGTTGTAATACAAATTGCAGGGGTAGCAAGCAAGTTTACTCCTCCCACCTTCTTCTACGCCAAAGACGCACTTGTGTATTCCCCCAGCCCTCAGCGATTTCAACAGGGAAAAACTGTCCCCACGTTCTAAAAAGTTCTAATGTTAGTAGATAACCACTTTTTTCTCCATAGAGGGTAACGTGCGGTGAACTTCTGGGGGCCGCCCACTAAAGGTTATTTAAGTCCTCTGGAGTACAGTCCTCGGAGAACAACTTAAACCCCAGCCACTCACTTGACAACTGTTTATTTGGGAAGGTGCGTCCCCAGGTCCAATTTGTTAAGTCAGGACAAATCTACTCACCCTCCACCCCAACTGATAACTCCCATCAGGATTTCTGCACTGAGAAACAAAGGTCAGCCGTCCTCCCGATGGGAGGAGGACTTAGTTACATCAGGCACGTGAGCAGTCACAAGGGTAGAATGAGAAGACCTAGACTTTAAACTCACAACCAAGTTCAAATCTCTGCACCATCTATTACCACTGGTGTGACCTTGAACAAGATATTTCAACCCTACTAGTCTGCCCACACAGCAGCAAAATGAGAATAACAAGTACCTACTTCCTAGCAGGTTAGAAGCTACAAGAAATATTAAGGTTTTAGGAGCTACTGCCAGGGGCTTTCCAAACGGGGAGATATGAACACCCTTCAGGAACAGCAAACGAGAGCACTTTACCATACATGTGCCAGCAGTTAGAAGTTGTATTAAGACAAAATCTCTGGTAATGTGGTGGGGGGGAAAAGATTCTTTTCTTTATTAGCATTTTTTTTTCTTTATTAGCATGTTTTGACTACCTAGGAAGTTGAACATTAGTCTCACATATGTGGTTGTTATGTGTAGTTTCTTCTTTTGGGAATTTTTTGTTTATGGCTACTTTCTACAATTATGGTGAAAATTTGGGACCTTGTTCCTCTTGAATGAAACAGCTTTTTTTTTTTTTTTTTTTAAGATTTGTTTGAGGGGCGCCTGGGTGGCTCAATGGGTTAAAGCCTCTGCCTTCAGCTCAGGTCATGATCTCAGGGTCCTGGGATGGAGCCCCACATCACGCTCTCCGCTTGGTGGGGAACCCTCTCTCTGCCTGCCTCTGCCTACTTGTGATCTCTCTCTCTGTCAAATAAATAAATAAAATCTTTAAAAAAAAATTAAAAGAAAAGATTTATGAGAGAGAGAGAACGTGAGCATGTGCATTTTTATGGTTTTACTCTCAAACTCTGAAATGTATTTTTAAACTAATTGTTCATTTTCCCATGAAAATCTGTAGGCTATATATGTAACAAAAAGATTTAAGATTCTGAAATTTTAGAACCTTAAAGGTATTTGTCAGTGGAGGTAACTCAGAGTATGTCTAACACCTTAGGAGTCTAGTAACAGTGCCCCAGGGTCGCTCACTGAGCAGCCCACACGGTACAGAGGAAAAGGCGAGTCCCCCTCATTTCCCTTGTGTTCCCTTCATTCCCGAATGCCAAGGTTTTGGAGACTGCAACTTATTTCATTGTCCCTGAAATCCAATCCAGTTTGAGAGAAGATAATAAAACACGGACATAATAAAAACCTCCTCCAAAAATACGTTATCCGATTAGCCCATTTGGGCAGTTTTCTACATGCTTTTAAGGGGACAGTCCCTTCCCATCCCAATTACTTATCGTATCCCAGTATCTGCCTCTGACAGCAAATGAGTTGTATTTTGATTCCCCTTATCCTCCTTCAAAATCGGCCAGCTGCAGACATTAAAACGAGGAAACATGTCCCAGGTGTGTCCTATCTCTCGATCAACGCACAACTTTTCATTATTTAACATGGAGCTAGATGATTCCCAAAGGTTTTGGGTTGTCTCATGGGATGCGGAGGAAGGGCTTGTACTGCCCTAACGTCCAGGACCCTCACCCTAGCCAACTGGTCCTTGGTTTGAGAACACCGAAGCTGCCCAGCCATCCGGTTCACTCCCCCTCACAGTGAACTGCCCCTCACACTGCCCCTCATTCTGCCTGCCCAGCCCCTGCCTTTTTCCTCACACCGTCATCTTCACCTGTAGGGCTAGTCTGTACGACCGCAGAACGTCTACCGCTGAGCGCCCTCCATCACTGAAACAAGACTGACTTCTTCCCAGTCCTCGTCCCATCCCTTCTCCCTCCCGTCTTCACCCCCATTCAGCTTCCATCCCACCCTACTGCCCTACGAACAAGCTCCCACTCCAGCATCCCAAACAGACTCTTCTGCACAGCCCGTGGCTCCTCCTTCCCTCCTCTTACCGCAGCTGAACTTCAACAGGTCGTCTGGGGTCTGGTTTTCAACATCTTCCAGGTTCCGGTAGACAGGAAACGTGTAAGGTGCACAGGGGGCTCGAGGGGAGGCTGCCTGCCCGTCTGGGCTGGGGTGCCAGCTGCGGGATCGATGGGCAGCATGGCACCCGGGCACCCAGCTGGGAAGCGCTAAGCCAGTGTCTCTCCCTACCTTTATCACCCCCCACTTGCCCGCATTACTTGTCTCACTGGGCACCCATAACTTCCTAACTTCTACATTCCCAAAGCTCCTCTTCAGTCCGCCATCTTCTCATCTCCTCCCTGTGGCATGTGACCCGGAGGACCAGCTTCCAGGATGTCACAGGATCTAGGCACCCCCCTTACCTTGGTGAGGGCTCCTCTCCATGCTGCCTCAGTGACTTCTTTCTCTGCTCTGAGCATCCTGTCCCTTCTTCTCTGGCCTCCTTGCTTCACCCAGTTGCTGAGATTTCAACTATCTGTCCACTCGTTGTCCCCTCAGACCCCATGTGTCTCCAATGAAACTCAGCAGTTCCTCCAAACGAAAGCCCCTCACAGCCTGTGTGAGCCCTGTCACTGCCGAAATGGCAGTGAGCATCTGTCCAGCATGGGGCAGGCAAAGAGGGCGCCCTGGGGCCCCGCCGGGGAAGAGGGCATTCCCCCTGGTCACTGAGGCTTCGACAGCGAGAGAGAACTGTGACCTCCGCCACTTTCTGCCTCCACTTACTACCCCTTTCTGCAGAAATTCAAGCAACCATTCCAGTCTCTCCCATCCTATCCTTCCTTTCCATTCAGAGACTCTTGGGACACTTTTCACCTCTGCCTGGACTCCCAGGAATCTCCTAACCCCCGCGGCTCCTTCCAGGTCCTCTCCCTCCAATCACTATGATCTAAGCACACATACCAGTCACATCACTTCCCAGCATAACTTTTAAAATGGTTCCTGCCTCTTTAAATATTTTATTTATTTATTTGAGAGAGAGAAATCACAAGTAGGCAGAGAGGCAGGCAGCGGGGGCGGGGGAAGCAGGCTCCCTATTGAGCAGAGAGCCCGATGCGGGGCTGGATCCCAGGACCCTGAGATCGTGACCTGAGCCAAAGGCAGAGGCTTTAACCCACTGCCATCCAGGCCCCCCCTCCCTGCTCCTTTTGACTAAAACCGATTCTTTTTTTTTTTTTTTAAGATTTTATTTATTTGACAGAGAGAAACACAGCGAGAGAGGGAACACAATCAGAGGGAATGGTAGGGGGAGAAGCAGTCTCCCTGCTGAGCAGAGAGCCGGATGCGGGGCTCGATCCCAGGACGCTGGGATCATGACCTGAGCCGAAGGCAGACGCTTAACGACTGAGCCACCCAGGCAGGCCCCCAGTAAGACCGATTCTTTCACTGACATTGAAGGCTTCCCGTGCCCTGGCCCCTCACCCTTCCAGGCTAATAGAGTAACTTGTATTACCCCAAACAGCCCTACCCTTTTGGCCCTTCCTCTCCCAGTGCTGGCCTCTACCCCATGACTGGGGTGGAAGAAGACTGTACTGTTTCAATGTTTTATAATTAACAAGGATCACTTCGAATTAAAGAATGACTGAGTTTCAAGGACTAGTTCAGGTTTTGGCGGAGGCGGTTTGTTTTTAGATTTTTTTTTTTTAAGTACTCTCTATACCCAATGTGGGACTCGAACTCACCGCCTCAGTATCAAGAGTCACATGCTCTACCAACCAAGCCAGCCAGGCACCTCAGGGACTAGTTTAAAATAATTTCCTCTTCCTATGTTCCTCATTGATCATGCTAGCCCAAAACAACTTTTCTGTTCTCTTTCCTCTGAAAATTCTTCTCCGGACTTTGTTGACTCTTAACACAGACTTCCTATTAGAGTGGTCTATGTTGATACTGCTTCAATTTTTAAGCCTCGGAGGGCAAAGCTGTGTCTATTTCATCCTATTTCCCACTGCCCATGACAGGTCCTCAGTAAATATCAGATGAAGTTGAGGAGTTACGTATTAATCTTAAGGCTGCCAATCTAAGTTTCCCCAGTTTGGCAAGTAAAGTTCTGAATTGGAACATAAGCAGGATAGCTACATTGTATAGATTTGGATTATTGCAGCTTCCAATGACTTAATCATTTAAATTATTTTTTAGGTCACAATTTTTTGGGTACCTGCATATCACCGTAAAGGCAGGAACACTCTGTTCGAGGTTAGATTTCTGTTTGTATCCTAGCCTACTTTCTCTCCTCTAGAACCCCAAGAAGTGAGATCAATGAGGAAGGAGTCCAACCTACAGCTTCCCAAAAGTTAAGCAAGTCAGGCATTTCCCACCAGATCCACCGACCTACCCACAGGAAAAAGACAGCGTTCAAGTTCCCTCCACAGACTCTCACCCGTTGTCACCCCAGAAATCCAAGGCCAAAACTGCAGCAACCCAGGCAGGGCCCCTGCAAAAGCTTGTTCCATGTAAGAAAACTCTCATTAAACGCTGAGTTATATTTAGGGGGGAAAAAAAAAGGAACAGAAGTTATATTTAGATGAGATGGCTTTAAAGAATTTTACCAAAAGCAGCATGTCTATATACTGATCTTCCAAAAGAAAAGGATTTACTTATCGCTCTTACACACAATTCCTGAAGACAGAGCCCTTCTCTCTCTGTGTACACAAAGATTTCTGCTGGGGTTCCTCGGTGTCCGGAAGGAACCAGGCACGTCCAGGACGCTGGCGAGACTGACCGTGGGCAGCAGTGGGACACGAAGGACTAAAAGACAACACACATCTGGAGAACAGCACCGTTTCCTACAGAAACCTGAGTGGAGCTGATGTGAGGAAGGTGCCCACGGGTGATGCTTGGGCTACATGACAGTAGCTCTTAAATGCAGAAACTGAACCCCCCAAACCAGAGACTCTCTTGACAAGCCTCCCTAGAACTGTTCTTTTCCAAAACGTCGTCATCAGCACTCACACCGCGGCCCACCTCCTCTCCACCAGCTCCTAGCTAAGTCGCCGAACCACACTGAGCATTTTCGTTCGGGCCCTTATTAGTCTTCCACTATTTTTGACATCCACTTCCGCCCGCGCTGGCTTACGTTTTCCTTTCCTAACGAAAAACCAGTCAACGGCACCAAGGTGGTTTAGTAAACTTGTGAAGCCCTTTCGTGAATGACTGTATGATTTCGGCATAGCTATTTGAAGGCGCGAAAGGCAGTCTGTGGTTCTTATTCCTCTCTTCACAGGCCACGGGGTCCCCCGGGCTCCAGGGGAGAATGAATCATGGGCTGGAGGCTTGGCACACACCCCAGGCTAAGGGCACCTCTTCTCTAAAGAGCCTCAGGAAGAGGCCACTTCCCAGCCTCCCGGCCAAGGCAGAGTGCAGGCCAAAGGTAAGGCATGGGGGAGAGATAGCCAAGCTGCAGGACGGGCAGACCCCCCCGCCCATCCCAGCAGGGCTTAGGCCAGGGGACCAGGATGTTGCAGTCCCGTAGGCTCGATTAACACCCTGAGAACACCCCAGCCAATCCCAACTTTTGCTCATGGCTTGGTATTTCCAGAAAGTGTGAGAGCAGCAGAGAACTGAAGTCACCCAATTTTATACTACTCATAGGCTTTAGAGGAGCAACGCCTAAGGTTGTGAAATGTAGTAGTGAACAAACAAACAAGAAGACCTGGGATGCCAAAAGAGAGACCAGAGCATATATTCCAAGCACCCATCCCCTGCCCCCACTCCTCCTCTACCCCCTCTCTATCTGCATTCATTTTACCAGGCCTGGACCCCAACCGAGGGCCACTTTGTCTACACCTCCAGTTTGCCTACGGTGAGAATCACATTAATTACGACAATAAAATCACCCACAGGAAAAGCATCATCTCACCCTTACCGTCCAGACAATCAATTGCTTAAGTGTTTCCTCACTTGCTTTCCTAAAAGCCCATGATGCTCAAGGATAGGGTCAAAAGTAGCAGGTTCTGTGGAGCTCACCTAACGGCAGGAAACTTCCCCAATGAACTTCATAACCAGGCAGGCCCAACACAATTATGGGCACAGAAGGCACAGGAACTACAGGGAAACTGAACTTACTTCTGTCTGGGCATTTCACTGGGGGGGGGGGGGGGGATAGGACTACGTATGGGAGTGGGACAGGGCACACTAAGTTCCTTAGGAAAGGTTGATGGCAAGAGACCTGAGCGTCCCTGGAGGCTTAAAAGGAAGATGGTGACATGGGCCTGGGCAGGGAACAGCTGCAGGAATGAGCAGGGACAGAGACAGGCAGAGAAAGGTTGGCTTCTTCAAGCAGGGCTCCAAAATTCCCCAGCAGGCTTGGATTTAGTCATCAGGAATCCCCGCTACCATCGAGAATCAGCCTGTGGAAGTTCTTAGGCAAAAGAACATGTAAGGTGGAAGAAGGAAGAAAGGACAGTAGAAGGTGGTAGAAAGAAGGGGATGGACACAGACAGAAAACCTGTCCCGCTGGGGCTCTGGGGGTGGGGGGCAACAGATGAAACAGTCCGGGTTCAAAGAGGAAGAATGAAAACACCTTAAAGGGAACCAGGTGGGTGGAAGGAATGGGCTGCTCAAGGTAAATGGTCATATTTGGGACATTTCTGGTGACTTTATCTGTACCAGGACCTGGATTAGTGCTGACTCACGGACCTTGATGCCTCCCAGACTCCACTTTCCAGACATCTAATGGTAAATGGAAAAATGGGACTTTGTGAGCGTCACCCTCTCACAAAGTGACAGGGACCTGAGCAAAAGTGGGCTTTCAAAACCCTTCCAGAAACGCGCTACACCTGCGCACTGAGAGGGGAATCAGTGGAAACCTACGAAGTTGCTGCAGCTTGTTTTGCTCAACTTTTACTTTACCCACTCTCAATATGAATGAGAAAAGGCACCAGTCAGATGCCCATATCCAGCTTAGAATCGGGACTTCCTGGGGTGCTCCATAGCGGGGACAAAGCTGCGGAGCCTTCCCGGCTTGAAAGCTTCAGTGAAGGTGTGTGGTCCCACGCCCCTCTCCCCAGGTCAGAGCCCCCTACCTTCACCCCCACAACCCTCCCTGCCAGGAGAGTGCCTCCACTGAACCCACAGCGGTGCCTCCGCTCTCCACCGACTCTGTACCACGCCAGCAGACAGCGCCCATTCCCCACCGGGCACTTCTCAGGCTGCCCTTTAACTATGATCACTATTTAAGGACGGCTTAAGCAAAAGTGAGTCTGTCCGGCCTGCTCCTGAGGCGCCAACACCTCCCACCCCCGTGTCAAGAACGAACTGGCGGGCACTGAGAAGGAAAGAGAACCACTAGAAGCAAGGGACAGCGCGCAAGAGCCTGACACACAGTCACAGTAGGTAGGCGCTCACGGAAGATATGCCATCGGACCTAGCACCTGGGCCCTCGGCCCCGGGGTGAGGTGAGGGGACGGCTGGGGGACACAAAGGCCTCGACAACCCAGGGCTGCGCCCCTCGCGACGCGGGGGGCGCGAGTTTAGGGCCAGGGAGGGGGCGATGGAATCCGCCCTCATTTGCACGTCGTCTGGGGCCCGGTCAATTTGCTTAATCACGGCTCTAAATGCCAGCGCGCAGCACACAATGCGCGCCCATTAACAGGTTTAAAGTGTCGCAGCGCTTGCTTTAAATGAGAAAAGCCGGCAACAAAGGGGGAAAAAGCCAAGTTCCTCAACTTGAAGAATGCCTCGGGTCACCCTCCAAATCATCTAGGCGAGTTTAAAATCCCAAGCTCCACAGAATAGTTGAGGCCCCTGGCTCGATGGCTGGGGGTGGGGGGCTGGGGTGTGAATAATCCGCCACGAATCCTGGGTTTCTTAGGAACCAACTCGCAGTCGCTCAGTGAAACTGAAGTCGGGGGCAACGTCGTCAACGCAGCTCCCCCGGCCCATCGCCCAACCGCCAGGGAAAGCTGAAGGATTTCCAGGAAGGAAAGCGAGACACCCCCCGCCCCCCCCCCGAGCCAAAAAAAAGCCGGCACAAATCCAAGTTTTCCCTTACCGCCGGCAAAGAATTTTGGAGGCCAGGGAAGACCCCAAAAGTGGACCCCAAAGCCTCTCCCCAACAGAAGGGGAAAATGTAAAGTAACTTTACTTTCATCCAGACACTGCCCAGCACAGCCTACCGCTCGGCCGCCACAGAATAGTGCAACTCCGCAAACATGTTCTGCCCGAGATCCTCCCGGGCCGGCCCCATCCCCCACCCCATCGCCGAGCCCGGGGGCGCATCCTGCCGTCCCGGCCTCCCACCCGCCCCGGCGCGGCCAGACAGGCACTCACCGTGCGCGCTCCTCCGGGAGACAGGGGTCCATTGGAGAGGTACGGACTGCTCAAGTCCGGGATCATCAGGAACGGGTACCCAGGGTACGGGGGGCCCTTAAAGAACGCGCCGTCCTGGGGCCTTCTCACTGCGGGCAAGACCGAGGCGGGGGTGAGGCCCAGGCCCCCGGGACAGCGCGGCGGCCGGGGACCCGGGGCGGGGACCGCGCTCCAGGACGGCTGTGGCCGCGGGGGGCGGAAAGCAGGGGCACGGCCGCTGGGCCGGGGGAACCGTGGGCGTCCTGAGCCGAGGCGCTGGGCGCAACGGGGCCCGGGACTGGGGGGCTGCCCTGACCCGCACGTACCTTCGGCGAAATAGTCCCGCGGCTTCTGGAAGGCGTCCCGGGCGGGCTGCGGGCGCCTCTCCGCCTGCGGAGGAGACACAAAGGCGAGGGCGGGTGAGCGGGCGCGGGGCCGGGGTCCCCCGGGGTCGGCCGCGGGAGCCTCCTTACCTCCGAGTCCGAGCTGCTGCTCTGGTTCTCCGACTCGTTGACCAGGGACGACTTGACCTCGTCCAGGTCCCGCTGCGCGGAGGCACTGTCGCTGCTCGGCTCCTGCTCCTCGCCCCCCTCGTCTTGGAAGGGGATCAGCTCGTCGTTCGCCCCGAGGTCGTCCCCTCCGCCGGCCGCCCCGGCGCCTGAGGCGCCCCCGCCGCCGCCGCCTCCCCCGCCGCCGCCGCCGCCGAGCTGGGGCATGGTGGGGCCGCGCGGGCCGGGGCCGCCGCTCTCCGAGCCCCTCGCCGCCCGCGCCCGGCCCGGCCCGGCCCGGCGCCCGCCCCTCCCTCTCTCCCTCCCGCTCGCCGGCCCGCTCGGCTCGCCGCCGCGGCGGCCGCAGCAACAAAGTTTGACAGGGCGTGGCCCCGCGGGAAGCGGGCCGGCGCGGCCGGGCCGGGGCGGGGGCGGCTCGACTGGGGCCCCTCCGGCAGCGCCCAGCCCAGGGCTCCCCAACTCGCCGCCGCCTGCTCCGCCGGGGCGTCCCAGCGCCTGGCCCGCCGGGGAGGGGCGAGCGGCGGAGGAAGGAGGGATCGCCGGCCTGGGCAGGGGGGCCGGAGGGAGGAGCCCCGGCTGCAAGCTGACACCCGCGCGCCTCGCGGAACCCGGAGAGCTCCGGCGCGCACACACTCACTCGCATTCACACTCGCACACCGCTCACTCACACCTTCCGGGGGCTGCGCCTCCCCGCCGCGCGTACGGTCCTCGCCCTCGGCCCCCACCCCCTGCTCCGTCCCGCAGGACCTCCTCCCCTGCGCCTCGCCCAGCACCCCCGGCGGCCCGCCTGCACCCTCCAGCCCACCGCCCTCACCACTAGGCATCCCCTAACTTTCTTCCAAAGAACCCCCAGAACTCCGCACCGCTTCCACGCCCCCCACCCCCAGCAGCTGCGAGCTGGCGGGCGGCACTGCCCCCTGCGGGAAAGCTTTGGACACACAGACCCGCCGCGGACACTCGCTGCCTGGAGTTCCTCGGAGCACGGGATCCCGCCAGTCGGCTAGCCGTCACCGACCGGATGCGTAGGACAGAGGACCGCGCAAATTTATGGCACCCCGGAATATGCCGGGCGGCCTTCCGCTCCTCCTTCCAGCGGGGTTCCAACGCGTCCCCTCCCTAGCCCAGGTTTTTGACCTCGTTCAAGTGTCCAAAGTCAGCCGCCGCCCAAATCCCAAAGATCACCTTCGCCCATAGTTCCAGGCCAGGTCCGTCAACGAATAACTCACAGTCCCCATTTCAGAAAGGATTCGGATTGGGTTCGTTGCAAAGGAAAATTGTGCGCCTGTGACCTCTGAAGCCGTTCACAGAGCTGCGTCGGAAGCCAAGGAGCTTATAAAAAATACCGAACCAGCCTTGTGCTGAAAAGAAACGCCTCCTAGAATTACATTAAGATAGCATCCCTCTCCAACCGGTTTGGGAAAGTTTTAAAAAGTGGATCTGGTGCCATCCACAGTGGGAAAGTGTTGGCGAGAGCATCCATCTTTAAAAGCAAACTGAAAGGCAGTATGGGAATACCTAAAACTATTTTCATCGCAAGTGGCAGGGGAGTTTTCTACAGCGATTCCCTCACACAGGGACAAAGTCACAGATGCAAGCAAGTTCAAAGCTGCAGGGAGGTTGGGAAGAGGGGTTCTGGGTCTCACAGTGAGGGTCTGCAGCAACCAGCTCAACAGAACGAGGCCCCGGCACATATGGATCCTAGAATGATTTTGGAGAAACATTAAATGAAAGACAATATATATGGCCCTCAGTCTTTCATTTTCATTTTGTTTTTTAAAAATTAAATATATACATATGTTTGTTTCTGCATAGAAGAGTCCAGGAAGATACACACCAAGTTATCAATAAATACATCTGAGAAAGGGGAGAGGTGAGAGAGCCTGTTTTGTTCTGCTTTCTACATATTATACTGTTTATCACAACCACAGATGCCTTATCTCTCTTTCGCACAATTAATACATGAATACAGCCTCAAAGCTTTTTCAGATAATATCGATGGATCTCGAATAGCATCTTGAATAAAAGGTAAAAGTGCCTCTTTCCCACTTGCTGCACCTCACTCCAGTGAGACACTGTTACTGGTTGGGTGTATCCTACCAGACATTTTCCCAGGCACATGTAAACACATACACAAATGTCCAGATTCGGGCACCTGGGTGGCTCAGTGGGTTAAAGCCTCTGCCCTGGGCTCGGACCATGGTCTCCTGGGAACGAGCCCCACGTCGGGCTGTCTGCTCAGCAGGGAGCCTGCTTCCTCCTCTCTCTCTGCCTCTCTGCCTACTTGTGATCTCTCTCTCTCTCTGTGTCAAATAAATAAATAAAATCTTAAAAAAAAAAAATTCAGATTCACTTCACATAAATAGAATTATACTGTTCATATTATTGTGTGATATTTCATTTTTATAAGTTTCTAAAAGAAAGTTTTTCATGTGGTCCAGAAACATATGAAAACCCTGTTGTATTAGTTTCCCATGGTTACTGTAACAAATTATCGCAAACTTGGTGGCTTAAAACACTGGAAAGGCATTCTCTCACTGATGGGGAGGCCAGAAGTCCAAAATGAGTTTCACTAAATCAAAATCAATGTGTTGGCAGGGCCAAATTCCCTCCTGAGGCTATAGGGAGAATATATTTCTTGCCTCTTCCAGCTTCTGGTGGCTGCCTGCCTTCTATGAGATCTCATCACTCCAGTTTCTGCCTCTGTGGTCACATGGCCTCCTCCTCTGTCCAATCTCTCTCTGCTTCCTTCTTAGAAGGAAGGACACTTGTGATGTCATTTAGGGCCCACCAAGATAATCTTGGATAATCTCCCCACTGAACTTCCTTAACTTAATCACATCTGCAAAGACCCCTTTTCCTTATAAGGTAACATCCACAGATTCCAGGGATTAGTGCAGGGACATATCTTTGGGAGGAAGCCATTATCAGCCAGCCACACCTATTGCCCTGGAAGAAATGCAGACTGAAAACAGCACAGAGATGCCATTTTTCACCTATCAGATTGGCAAAGGCAGAAAACAATCACACCCAGCACTGGCCCCACCGCTGGGAAACACAGCTGCTGGGCATGGCTATGTGTAACATTTCTGAAAGGAAATTTGGCAATAGCCATGAAAAACCTTTAAGTGTGTACACCTTTGACTCATCTATACACTTCTAAGATTTTATACCAAGAAAATAACCAGGCGCACAAGTAAACCTGTACAAGTGTGTTCATCATAGTGAAAAGCTGGAAACAATCTCATTGTCCCCAGATAGGGAATTATTTTTTTTTTTTTTTTTTTTTTGAAGTAAAGAAAAGGGTGGAATTTAATCTTTATTTACAGGACACTGCAAGATAGGAGATTCCACATAGAAATAAGAAACCCACTGAGAGGAGGAGCTTCATACAGTTTGTACAGTTTGGAACTGGTCAAGTAGAGTTTTGTTGTAAAAAGTGCTACAATAACAAAACACATTTAAAAAGAGTTCTTAGT
>CM053610.1:83797733-83822671 GCA_028646535.1 Procyon lotor | reverse complement strand
GTTGGTGGACATGGTTAGGAGACAAAGGGAGAAAGCTACACGGCCGGCTCAGGCTTCCACGGGAGGCGGTCCGGGGCGCGCAGGCTGCGGATCAGCTGCCCTCAAAACGTCCACCACGGATCACCCCAAAGACGGTGTCCAGATAGGGAATTATTAAATAAAAGCATGATGCATTCATCGGATGGAATGCTATGATGTTGTAAAAATATGTTTGTCAGTGTGGGAAGAGGCTCATGATAGTGAAAGTAGCAGATTAAAATTAATGTATCTAGACTTCTGGGGAGCCTGGGTGGCTCAGTGGGTTAGGTGTCCCAACTCTTGACCTCAGCATCCTGAGTGCAAGCCCCAAGTTGGACTCCATGCTGGGCATGGAGCCTACTTTAAAAATAAAATTAAATCGAAAAAAATGTATATAAACTTCTGCTTTCCATTCTGGTGGAATATTAATGTCAGGTTGACTTTTCCATCAAGAACCACTATGAATGCTAGGTAAAATACTAAAATAAAACAACAACAAAACTTAGCTGATTTGAAGGTATCAGAGTCTATCAAATCGGCCAGGACTTAAGGAGTCAAGATACCAAAGAGAAGGGAAGTTCACTGAGGTTTATATTTACTCTGATTTGATCCCCTCAGAGCATTTGGTGATTTGCAACATCGGGCAAAGAGGGCAAACAAAAAGCCAACTTCTCGAGCAGGCAAACTCTAGCCTCATCCCTGTTTCCATAGGGCCTGTGAGCTAAGAATGTTTTTTTGCATTTCTTTAAAGGTTCCCCAAAATAAATCAAAGAAGGATAATAGTTTGTGACATGAAAATTATATCAAATTCAAATTTCAGTATTAAGTAAAGTTTTAATGGAACATAGTCATACTAAGTCACCTCCTGCGCATGGCTGCTTTAAGCTACAATTCAGCATTCAGTACTTGCAGCAAAGATGATACGTGGTGTTCTCATGGCTTCATACCACTACTCTCTACACTACAAAGCAGAGATGAAGTGTTTCAAGTGCCATGTATATCACTCAAATTCACAAAGTTTGTGGAAAGAACAAAGTGTTTATAGCCTGTAGTATTCATTGTTATTCACCAGCAAGTACTTGACAGAAAATATTTACTTTCTATTTTTGGATTCCTTTTACAAAGCATTCATTACCTGAAGACATTTTTTTCCCAGATTGTATTTTTTGGTTTACTATTTCCGAAGGAATGAATATTCCTTGTGGGTCGTCCAAAGGTTGCCTGGCGTGTAGCACCAGCTTAATATGGAAGCATATGTTTGAAGCGCTGTTCACGTTGCTACAGTGTGTTCACGATGGATGTGCTGTGGTTCATAATGAATTTTCCCAGCTTTGTCATTTAGTCTTTTTGTAAATATGGAATTAAATCATTTTACGGGTGAGTTAAGATTTGAGCAAGAGGACACAGCATACTCACTCCATGAGTTCTAAGAATTTTCCCATGTGTAAAAATCCCACTGAATCATCCCAATAAATGATTATTAAGCATTCTTTGGATGTAATAAGTAAAGTTGTGCAAGAAACCCATCTCCCTGCTGTTCTTAAGATGGAGAACCATGCAAAAGTCGTGAGGATTTTGGTTTGCATTAGGGTTCTGATAATTACAGTGGGACTCTGGAAAGGTCAAGTTCACTTCCTGAAGCTTTGGTTTCCTCATCTATGAAACAGGGAAACAAAGCCATAGGTTGCTCTATCTGCTCCTGATTATACAGCCAAATCAGCTGTCAAGGACATTTTTGGCCTCATTTCCAACTGGGGAAATACGAAAGATAAGGTATGGGGGGGCTGACAATTTATCAGCATAAGTTTTATGCTTCTGTGTTTTCCTCTAACAAGTTCGCTTTCCTTAGTTTACTACGGGCTTTCCAGCTTCTGATCATTTGTGTTATTGTTCTTAGCAAAATTACATGTGCTTTATGTTCTTTTTCTCTCTGGTTTTGAAAGAGGAAGTGGCACTTTAGTACTTTCCTCTAATACAGCTTCCAAAGTATTCCAGTATTGGCGCACCTGGCTGTGGGTGAAGTGAGCCCCACTTGATCTCAGGGTTATGAGTTTCAGTCCCTTCCTAGTGTAGAGATTACTTAAGATCTTGTTCTTTTTCTTTTTTTTTAAGATTTACTTATTTTTGAGAGAGAGCGGCAGGGAGGGCCAGAGGAAAAGGGAGAGAATGTCTCAAGCAGACTCTGTATTGAGCATGGAGCCCAATGTGGGACTTGACCTCACCACCCCGAGGTCACAACTTGAGCTGAGGTCAAGAGTCAGATGCTTAACCGATTGTGCCACCCAGGCGCCCCCAAAATAAAATCTTTAAAAAAAGAAAAAAGTATTCCAGTATCTCAAAGTGGAGAATATCTGGTTTTGAAGGAGGGAGTTATTTTTTTGCTGCTGGAGCCCAAGGATTAGCCAAATTCTGGCATAAACATTCCAATCCCAATTCTTGTAATCGTTTGGGTTTTTATTTTTAATTTTTTAATTATTATTTTTAAAGATTTTATTTATTTACTTGACAGAGAGAGAGAGAGATCACAGGTAGGCAGAGAGGCAGGCAGAGAGAGGGGGAAGCAGGCTCCCCATGGAGGAAAGAGCCCAATGCGGGGCTTGATCCCAGGACCCTGAGATCATGACCTGAGCTGAAAGCAGAGGCTTTAACCCACTAAGCCACCCAGGGGCCCCAGGTTTTTATTTTTTTAAAGGAGGCTCCACGCCCAACATGGGGCCTGAACTCATGACCCTGAGATCAAGGGCCACATGTTCTACTGACTAAGCCAGCCAGGTGCCCCATCTTTTGGGTCTTTAAATAGTACTTATTATTTTAGTTTTCCAAATCATGAAAAGAAAGTTGGTCCCACAAAAAACCTGAAGCAATACCTACCAAGCAGTAAATAATGCTATTTTCTGGAGATAAGTTAATAGGGGACTTTTTACCTGCTACATTTTGCATGTGTGTGTGCACATGAGTGTATACGTGTATTAGGTTCATAAAATATATATATTGAAAAAATTGGGCTTTGTTATAGAAAACAGACAATTCATAAAACGTTGAAAACACAGGGAACAATAAAAGGACGCAAACACATGTTGCAGAATCGAAGCGGGCAAGACCCACTTGCCAGGGCTGGCACTGTACACCAGTGCCCACCTTGCACATTGCTGGCCTTATGCACAGGCTGGCGCTGCTGCCCTCGGGCCCTGCTCCCCCTGGGAGCACCACCAAACCACAGCCACCAATGTACCAAAAAGCACTGCCATGATTCTGCTTCTTTGCATTATTATTTTTTAAAGATTTTATTTATGTATTTATTTATTTGACAGAGAGAGAGCACAAGCAGGGGGAGCAGCAGAGGGAGAGGGAGAAGCAGGCTCTCCACTGAGCAGGGAGCCCAATGCGGAACTCGATCCCAGGACCCCGGGATCATGACCTGAGCCGAAGGCAGACGCTTAACCGACTGAGCCGCCCAGGCACCCACTTCTTTGCATTATTAACTCCTGTTTCAAAGTCCAAGGTGAATGTGTCTTGTTTGTCAAAGTCTAGGTCATATACCCTGTATCACAACTGAAAGGAAGGGCGGGAAAATGAGAGCTAGAAGAGCAGACATAGAATCTGATGAGGAGATTTGTGTGCAGGTTTATTGAGGAATGATCTCAGGAACAACATCTGCAAGTGAGGGAGCGAGGCAGGGTTAAGTTCGATGGAAAATTGAACTGCAAAGCAGTTGCAACAGAAGACTCAGTCAATCCTACAGAGAGCTGTAGAGCTGGAATATTCCTTTAGATTTGCCCCAGATTGAGGCAAGGGGCCAGACCTTTGTTCTCTTACACTGACTAGTCATTGAATATGGGTTGCCACCAGAGGGGGGCCACACTCTTGGACAAGCCAACTCTCCTTTGCCCAGAACAATTTCTAGGGAAAGACTCAGCAGTGAGCCATAGGCAGCCAATAGTCCTGTTGGCTGAGGAAATGAGTATCTCAGTCCCAAGGGGGAATTCTCTGTGGCACACCACAGCGTCCAAGATGGTCTATCCCTTGCACCATTTGGATCTGCTTCCTTTCTATAGTCTGTTCACTTTATCTGGGAACAGCTTGAGGGTTCTGAATGATCTCATTTCCTGGGAAAACTTCTGTGAGAAAGGGTAGCAGGATAAACTACAGCCCTCACTACTTCAGCTCAACTCACGTCACTATCTCCCTTCCTAATACACGTTCCAGTCGAGAGTTCCAGATTTCTCTCACCTTCAGTCTAGGCAGCTTCTCTGATGGATGGCCCGGACCCTCAGTACCTGAGTGGTCTGAGCCCACAGTCACCACACTTACATGGCAGCTGCTCCCTTTGTCCACTTACCCTAAATATTGACCAGGGTGTAGCAAGAGATTTTTTCCGTGAATCACTTGGGTGCAAAATGCATTCTTTCCTACCTGGACTGACAGCAATCCTATCTCCTGATGATCACAGTCAATTAATTACCCATGACAATGTGGTTCTTTCTTTCCTTTCTTGCTAGTCTCTTGACTAGAAACCCAAAGTGACTGGGCAGTAGCTTTAGGGAACTTACTCTGTCCCCCAGAGGAAGCATTGTCCTCTGGGAACCAGGAGCTCCAGAACTTAAAATTGAGGGGATAGGGCTCAAATTTTCCAAGTGGCTCGGTGGAAGTGATGGAAGTGGAGCCACTCCTGCTTACATTCCTTGGCTTCCTAACGCATGTAGTCTATCTGTTTGGACACTATACCTTATAATGGTCATTGACTTAAGGTGTATATGGAGGATGAGGTCCCATTCTTATTGAGTATCATCTCTAAATTAGTACCTCAGCTATACCTTCAAAAGGCTATTCCACCACTATATTAGTGCAGAAACTTTTGAGTGACATGATCTTTTGAGTGAGCGATCTCCTTCTCGGGTGGTCATTGCCACATCTTCCTTGCTGTAAATTGGCTTTCTTGGGCCAGAAGTGATGTTATGCAGATTCCCTACCAATTCCCTACCAGTAGATCATTCCAGAAGTCCTCAGATAGGGTGTTCCCCAAGGTGCTGCAGGCAGAAAAGCCAGCAGGACTATATCCACAACATGTATTACTTCCAGCCGAGAGGAAGCAACATTCATTTTCAGAGGGGCCCAATAATCAGCTTGGCACCAAGTGGTTCTCTGGTTTCCTTGAGGAATGGCACTATATTAGGGCCCCAGCATTGGCCTCTGTTGCTGGTGGGTTGGGCACTGCATAGCAGAAGTAGCTAGGTCAGCCTTGGTGTGTGGGAGCTCCTGCTTTGGGGCCCATTCCTAGTCTCCAAACCTGCCACGATGACTATTCCTGAGCCAAGTGTGTCAACACTGGGTTAGACGATAACAGAGGTTGGCTGACATCAACCTCATGAGTCATTTGTCTGTTTGGTTGTCTGGTGGCTCCTCTGCTGGTGGTTGCTCTTTTGTGGTCTATGAAATGCAGTACAAAAATATTCACACTTTTTGCCTGCTTCCTCGGGTCCATCCATAGGAGGCGCTGGCAAACTTATAGCCCACAGACCAAAACCACCCAGTGCTGGTTTGCAAATTAAGTTTTATGGGAACAAAGCCATGATCGTCTATTTACGTACTGTTGTTGATGGCTACTTTTGCACAATAGCCAAACTGAGTGGTTGCAACAGCAATGATAAGGACTGTAGGTCTAAAACAGTTGCTCTGATTCTTGACATAAAAAGTTTGCAGACTACTGATCTACTCACTTCTTTCCAAGACCTTGTCCCCAATTTCTTTTCAGATCCCTGATCACGGCGAGCCGTTTGACATGGCCTTCAACTCTGTGTACATTTTTACCTTTGGTCACTTCTCTTTCTACACAGAGTGGATGACTAGATGTATCGCCCAAAGCTCTCACTATTGGAAGGATCTCCCCCAGATATTTTTCAGGGTCACTCCTGAGTGAGACAGCATCGGATGAGCAGTCCACTTTGGCTTATACCCACATATCAAACCAATTCACCCAAGAATCAACCGTAACCTTGTGCTTCTGTCAGCTTATAGTCTCAGGGAAGAGGCGTCAGTCATCAGTGAAGGATGACACTGTGGTCTACTTGCCGGGGTAGCTGACTTTGGCCCCCGGCCCCATGTGATATGTACTATTTAAATTATCTAAGGGATTGGGGCTGGGCCCACTCAACCTTATGACTTGGTAGTCGGACCTGCTCATGATAGGCACTTCTGGCCACGTGGTCCCTCGATGTCTCATGGTCTTATTTTCCATCTCTGTGGTGGCCAGGAGCATTCCAGGAGCTGTTTATGGTCTTGGACTTGCCATATACTCCTCACAGGTCTTCTTTCACCATAGAAACCTCTACTGTCACAAAGTCTCCTGGACTGCATGACCCAAGGGGCAGGGTTGCTTATGATGTCACGTGACTCAGGTGGAGAGACTTTTGTTGCCCTGGGCCCTATTTATGTCAGTCTTCCATGGGATCCAGTGAATAGGTCAGAACAGTTCTCCCCAATATGACAAGTTCTGTCTTCAAAACACAAAGAGGCTACCAAAGTTTTGTGCTTTCTTATGAGGGGATCCCTAAACACTGAACCAATGTGGTAGGCCCCAGAATCTCCCAAGGATTTAAGCCCCCTTCTTTGGAGAGCATGGACAATAGACTTGCCATTTCTTCCACTCATGGTCCAATTAACATGATATATTGTCATGGTGGACAAAGGGATGTTCTTTCAGATGTTCAGACAGTCCAGATCTATTGGAACTATGTTATGATGGTGTGCTGAATTTAAAAGATGTCCACAAATTCAGCAGAGCATGCAACTCTTGATCTCGAGGTTGTAAGTTTGAGCCCCACATAATTAGAGGTTACTTAAAAATCAAATCCTTTTTTTTTAAGATTCTATTTATTTATTTGACAGAGAAAGAGTGCACAAATAGGGGTAGCAGCAGGCAGAGGGAGAGGGAGAAGCAGGCTCTCTACTGAGTAAGGAGCCTGATGCAGGGACTCAATCCCAGGACCCTAGGATCATGACCTGAGCCAAAGACAAGAGACACTTAACAGACTGAGCCACCCAGGTGCCATCTTAAAATAAAATCTTTTTTTTTTTTTTTTAAAGATTTTATTTATTTGACAGAGAGAAACACAGCGACAGAGGGAACACAAGCAAAGGGAACGGTAGCGGGAGAAGCAGGCTCCCTGCTGAGCAGAGAGCCCGATGCGGGGCCTCGATCCCAGGACTCTGGGATCATGACCCGAGCCAAAGGCAGATGCTTAACGACCGAGCCACCCAGGCGCCCCCCGTCTTAAAATAAAATCTTAAAAAATAAATAAATAAAATAAAATTTGTCTTCATAGTCCTTGCTTCAGGAGGTAGAGCCTAATTTCTCTTCCCTTGTAGATCACCTATTCTCGGGGAAGTTAGCTGCCATGTTGTGAGGACACTCAAGCAACCCCTGGAGAGGCTCATTTGATGAGGAACTGAGGCTTCCAGCCAACGGCACTGTGAATGAGTCGTCTTGAAAGTCGTCTTGAATCTTCCAGCCCCAATTAACCCTTCAAATGACTGTAGAATCTGTGGACACCTTGACTGCAACCACAAGAGGGATGCTGAACCACGACTACTCAGCTATGTACTCCTGCACTCCTGACCCGGAGAAATGGTGAGATAATGAACATTATTGTCTGCTCCAGGGCTTCTGTGATATGGTGCCGTGAGATGCTTCTCTGCATTTATATTGTTGTTTTTTTTTTTAAAGATTTTTATTTATTTATTTGACAGAGATCACAAGCAGAGAGAGGGGGAAGCAGGCTCCCTGTTGAGCAGGGGGCCAGATGCGGGGCTCGATCCCAGGACCCCGAGATCATGACCTGAGCCAAAGGCAGAGGCTTTAACCCTCTGAGCCACACAAGCACCCCTATATTGGTTTTTTAAAAAGACTTATTTATTTCAGAGAGAGGGAGAGCAAGGGGAGGGGCAGAGGGAGAGAAAAAGTCTCAAGCAGACTTCCCACAGAGCACGAAGCCTGACTCGGGTCTCCATCCCATGACCTGGAGACCATGACCTCAGCTGAAATCAAGAGTCAGAGGCTCAGGCACCTGGGTGACACAGTCGGCTGAGCGTCTGCCTTGGGCTCAGGTCATGATCCCAGGGACCTGGGATCCAGTCTGGCATTAGGCTTCCTGCTTAGCACCGAGCCTGCTTCTCTTCTCCCTCTGCTTCTCTCTGCCCTACTCATGCTCTCACTCTCTCTCTCAAATAAATAAAATCTTAAAAAAAAAAAAAAAAAGTGGGAGGCTCAACTGCCTGAGCCACCCAGGCACCCCAGCTTCTCAGCATTTATATATGTATAACCGTTAAGTGGGAGGTATTTTCATCAGTGAGGGCTAACAGCCTGCAGGTAAAAGCTTCTCTCTTTCCTTACCTGGCAAATGGTTCTGGGCACATTTCATAAGGCTTCTCAGATGGTCCCATGGAATCAAGCACTAGTTACCTATTGTGGTGGTCAGTTCATCAGTATATCCTTTTATTGACTTTCCTTCTTTTCTTTCCCTCTCCTTCCTTCCTTCCTTCCTTCCTTCCTTCCTTCCTTCCTTCCTTCCTTCCTTCCTTTCCTTCCTTTCCTTCCTTTCCTTCCTTTCCTTCCTTTCCTTCCTTTCCTTCCTTCCATCCATCCATCCATCCATCCATCCCCTTCTTTCCTTCTGTAAGCTCTTTACCCCATGTGGGGCTTGAACTGCACCTCCGAGATCAAGAGTTGCATGCTCTACTGAGTCAGCCAGGTGCCCCTCCCTATTTCTCTCTCTCTCTCTCTCAAGATTTTATTTATTTGAGAGGAGGAGAAAGGAGGGGAGCAGCAGAGAGACAGGGAGAAGCAGACTCCCCACTGAGCAGGAAGCCCGATGAGGGACTTGATCCCAGGACCCTGGGATCATGACCTGAGCCGAAGGCAGACCCTTAACGACTGAGCCACCCAGGCGCCCTCCTGTTTCTCTTTATTATTCCTCACTCCTGTTCCCTGGGATTGCCTTCCCCAAAAAAACTACCTGCACACAATCTTTTGTTTGCTTTCAGGAAGACCTACAAGATAATATAAAAAAGGCACTTGGCTAATTCAAACCTAATTTTACATATTTTGCTGCCCAACAGTTAGCATCTTATCTTACTTAATATAGAAATATTGGGGCACCTGAGTGGCTCACTTGTTAAGTGTCTGCCTTCGGCTCAGGTCATAATCCCAGAGTCTGAGCCCTGGGACTGAGCCCCACATCGGGCTCATTGCCCAGTGAGAAGCCTGCTTCTCCCTCTCCCACTCCCCCAGCTTGTGTTCCCTCTTACGCTGTCTCTGTCAAATAAAAAAATATACATATCTTTTAAAAATATAGAAATATTGAGGCCAGGAATAGTGCTACTACCTCCACTATGATATAATAGGATTTTGAAGTATTAGCCAACACATACATAAGCGAAAACATTTAGATTAAAAAAATATAATAATTGGGAAAAAAAGAGAAGAGGATCTCTATTTAGTTTACCTGGCAGTCGGCATATCTGTCTTTTGCTTCAACAATGTTTGGATGGAACATATCCCCTTCTTCCTGGCTTGGAACACTTCATTATCCTCTCCATTCCCAACTGCAGGACCATTTCCTCATCCATCCCCTTTCTCCCAGACCAGCTAATACCATTTTTTTGTGCTTAGCTACACTTATTGCCAATGGACCTGAGCTCCCAAATGTGAGTTGATTAGAATAATTCGCATAATTCAGAATTATTCGACCAACGCGGAGGCCGCTGTCAACCATTAGGTCAGTCCGCATCAGCTGGCCTCCACCTAGCTCTCCCAGGCTCCTCTTTTGAGCATGCTGTGTCTCTGGAGGGAGCGGCCCTCTTTCAGACGTGCAGAAGCTGCTCCAAGATGAGTGGGGGAAGGACTTGGACACACAGAAAACACTATGCCCTTGGAGAAAAACCTGAACCAGGCCCTTTGGCGTCTGCCAGCCCCGGTTTCTGCCCATGCAGACCTCCAGCTCCTGGAGAACCACTTCCTAGTTGAGGAGATGAAACTCATCAGGAAGATGGCGACCAGCTGACTCACCTCCACAGGCTGGCTAGAAGCTAGGCTGGGCGAGGATCTCTTCAAAAGGCTCACCCCTCAAGTAAGACTGAGCCTGCAGAGCCCAGCAGCCTTTGAGGGGCCCCTCTGGTAACCCCCTGGTGTCCCAGCTTCTGCCTGAGCCTCTCCCTGCAGCTACCAGGGGGCTTTTCAACCCCCTGGAGCTCCTGCCCAAGCCACGGACCAAATGGAAACAATAACGCCTTTTGCAGAAAGCACCCCCACACATACATTTAAAGAACAAACAAAAACCTATCTCTGTTTGCAGATAATATAATTATTCATTGGAACATCCAAAAGGGTTGAAAGGAAAACAGTCACAAAGATAAGAAAATTTAGTAAAGTAACATGATATAAAATAAACATGTAGAAGTCAGTAACCTTCATTTATACACACAATAAGCAATTAGAAAATATAATGAAAAAGAAGATCCTTTTAAAAATAGCAAAGGGGTGTCTGGCTGGCTCAGTCAGTAGAGCATGAGACTGTTGATCTCTGGGTGGTAAGTTTGAGCCCCACATTGGACAAAGAGTTTACTTAAAAATGTTTTTTAATCTTCATTTTTTAAAAATTTTACTTATTTGTTTATTTATTTGAGAGAAAGCATAAGCCAGGGGAGGGGCAGAGGGAGAGGGAAAGGGACAAACAGACCTCCCTGCTCAGCACCAACCCCAGCGTGAGGCTTGGTCCCTGGACAGTGAAATCAAGACCTGAGCTGAAGTCAGATGCTGAGCCACCCAGGTGCCACGTTTTAAAAAATCTTTAAAAATAAAGGCAAAAAGGGGTGATTGGGTCGCTTAGTCGGTTAAGCATCTGCCTTTGGCTCAGGTCATAATCCAGGGTCCTGGGATCCAGCCTGCATCCCAACGGGCTTCTGCTCAGTGGGGAGTCTGCTTCTCCCTCTCCCTCTGTCCCTCCCCTCCAACTTGTGTTCTCAAATGCTCTTCTCTCTCCCTCTAACAAATAAATAAAAAATCTTAAAAAAAAAAATAAAAGCAAAATAAACTAAATTATCTGATGTAGACCTAAAAGAAATGTGCGAAAGCTATATTAGTGAAAACTACAAAATACACATTAAAGACACAAAAGTGAGCTTGAACAAATGGAAAGATGTACCATCCTCTTGAATAGAAAGACTTATTATCATAAAGATGACAGTTCCCCCTAACTTCTGTAATATATTAATCATGATTTCAGTGGAAATTACCATCAAGTTTTGCTTGTTTTATAGAGCTGAACAAGTTTATTATATAATATATTTATATTATAAAGCTAGTACATTTCTTTAAGAAAGAGAAACATGGAGAGGCTAGCCTCCAACGCATTATAACATTAAAGTCTCTATAATTAGAACAGTATAGAAGTGACACATGAACAGACAGACAGACCGATAGAATTGAATAGAAAATCCAGAAATAGACCTAAGTGTAAAAGGAAATTTGGCATACAAGAAAGGATATATCTCAAATCAGTGGGGGAAAAGACAAACTTTTAAATAAATGGTGTTGAGACAACTGCGTTACCCATATGGAAAAAGATAACATGAGATTCATTCTTCTCGTGTACCGGAATAAACGATAAATGCGTAGGAGACCTAAATGTGAAAAACGAAAATGTATAAATACTAGAAAGAAACCAGAATGCATTCCTTTATAACTTGGGAGTGGGAAAACATTAATAATTTTACAAATCAGAATAAACACAAAAAAGATTAGGAAACTTTACTACATAGATATAAATATGCTTTTGCAGGAGAGAGAGGGAGTGAACATAAATTTTCAAAAGAGAAATTGACAAACTGGAAATAGTATTTACAGTTTATATCACAAAGGGCTAATACTTCTAATATATGATAAGAAGTATTCCTGATTTTTTAAAATGAGATAAATATATGAACATAGAAAAAGAAATGCAAATGGCAAAGATGCTCAATCTTTTTTATAATAAAGAAAGTACATATTAAAATTACCCTGAGATAACATTTCTTCCCTATCAGATTGGCAAAAATCCAAAAGTTTGACAACATACTCTGATGGTGAGATGTGGGGAGTTGGGCTCTCTTATATGTTTCTTATGGAATGCAAAATGATACAATCTTTATGGAAGGCAATTTGGCAAAATCTAGCAAAATTAAATATGCATTTACCCTTCAATTTAGCAATCCTACTTCTATGAATCTAGAAGATTCCTAGATTCACAGGTAAATCACCAAAGATTCACAGGTAAAACTATGATCTAACATATAGATAAGGAGCATTTTCTAATACTATTTAATAAAAAACACTGCAAATAATGGAAAAGTCTATCAGTAGGGAACCGGTTGAATGTTATTTTCATGCAATCAAGTACTGTAATAGATATTAAAAGCAATGAGATTCTCTATTTCTATGGACTGAATTGTGTCCCTTCAAAATTCACCTCTTGAAGCCTTAACTCCCAATCTGATCATTTTTGGAGATGAGGCCTTTGGGAGGTAGGTTTAAATGAGGTCACGAGAGTAGGGCCCTTATAATAGCACTAGTTTCCTTCCTTCCTTCCTTCCTTCCTTCCTTCCTTCCTTCCTTCCTTCCTTCCTTCCTTCCTTCCTTCCTTCCTTCCATCCTTCCTTCCTTCCTTCCAGAGAGAGCACAAACAGGAGGAGTGGCAGAGGAAGAGGGAGAGGGAGAAGTAGGCCAGATGTCTGGCTTGATCCCAGGAACCTTGGATCCTGACCTGACCCAAAGGCAGATGCTTAACTGACTGAGCCACCCTGGCGCCCCGGGCACTAGCGCCCTTATAAGAAGAGACACCAGAGAGCTTATTCTCTTTCCCTGCCATGTAAGGACACAATTGAGCAGGAGGTCACCTACATGCTTGCAGAGAGCTCTCACCAGAAATTAACCATGCTGGAATCTTGATCTTGGACTTCCAGCCTCCAGAACTGGAAGAAAATTCATTTTTATTGCATAAGCTATCCAGTCTGTGGTATTTTGTATGGCAACCTAAGATGCCTCAGATACCTAACTACCTCTATGAAGTGATTCCAAAGATACACTGCTAAGTGGAAAAAAAGCAAGATACACAATAGTGCATAATATGCTATCCTTCAGGTAAGAAGTTGTATAAATATGAATATACAAATGCATTTGCTGATATTTGCAAAAGGAAAAAAATGAAAGCATAAGTGCTCACCTACAGTGCAGTCTTTCCCAATCTTTTTGCTCCAGAGGAACTCTTGGAATTTTTTATTGTTTAAGGAGGCTCTGTGCACAATGTGGAGCTTGAATTCACAACCCTGAGACCGGAGAGTCACATGCTTTACTGACTGAGCCAGCCCGGCTCTTCTTGGAATGATTTTTTTTTTTAAGATTTTATTTATTTGACAGAGAGAGACACAGCAAGAGAGTGAACACAAGGCAGGAGGAGTGTGAGAGGGAGAAGCAGGCTTCCTGCAGAGCAGGGAGCCCAATGCAGGGCTCGATCCCAGGACCCTGGGATCATGACCTGAGCCAAAGACAGACGCTTAATGACTGAGCCACCTAGGCGCCCCTCTTGGAATGATTTTAAAGTCTCAGGGAATCCCCTCACAAAAAATTGTACATACAATTCCTTCTACATTAGCGTGATTAGGAATATGTAGACATAATTCATCCAATAATAATCAACGATGCTCTTTTGAGTAAAGAATATTTTTTCCTCTGAAGTATGCATTTTGCTTAACTGATTAACTCACTTTTTTGTTTGTGGTTCCTCCAATCCACAAAGAATGTCAATTCCAATGCAAGTCACTACTGTAAATAAAGAAAACTTATTCTTTCCTTTAAAAGAGATTCTTATGTGAATACTTTACATTATCCAAGAAGATCTAAAGTCTTATTACAAATTTCTACCATAGAAGATGTTAGTGACGGGGCGCCTGGGTGGCTCAGTCATTAGGCGTCTGCCTTCAGCTCAGGTCATGATCCCAGGGTCCTGGGATCAAGCCCCGAATCGGGCTCCTTGCTCGGCAGGAAGCCTGCTTCTCCCGCTACCATTCCCTCTGCCTGTGTTCCCTCTCTCGCTGTGTTTCTCTCTGTCAAATAAATAAAATCTTAAAAAAAAAAAAAAAAAAGATGTTAGTGAGGTGTGATATATGGTATGTGTGTCTTTTCCCTGTTGAAAACTTTTTTGGCAAACTTCCTTGAAAAAAGTTTAAAAAAAAGTAAACTTAGCCTAATATTTGATTTCTTTATATAAAATTTTTATTTTTACTTTTTAAAAGATTTTTTTACATAATTTGGGGTTTTTTAAAAGATTTTATTTATTTATCTGAGAGAGCGAGAGCATGTGAGGGGACAGGTCAGAGGGAGGAGACTTCCTGCCAAGCAGGGAGCCCGATGTGGGACTTGATCCCGGAACTCCAGGATCATGACCTGAGCCAAAGGCACTTGCTCAACCAACTGAGCCACCCAGGCGCCCCAACACCACACATGTATTTTTTTTTTTTTCCACACATGTATTTTTAAGTCATCTCTAGAGACACCCAGTCTGGGGCTCAAACTTATAACTAAGAGATCAAGAGTCACATGCACTATCGACTGAGCCTGCCACAAAATTTTTAAACAGCTTTATTGAGATGTAATTTACATATGATGTAATTCACCCATTGCATGTGTTCAATTCAGTGGCCTTTAGCATATTCACAGATGAGGGTGATTATCACCACAATCAATTTTAGAACATTTTCATCATCTGAAAAAGAAGTCCCAGCTTGATGGAGAAGCTGCAATCACATTGCAAAGGGGCATGCATACAGGAATGAAAGGAATTGATGACCGTCAAAAAAAAAATCTATCACAAGCAGGGACATCATATTGTGTTAGAAAGCACAAAAGCTGTAAAAGACAAATGGAGTCATTTCAAAAGGCTTCCACTGGCCTAAGGTGGGATAACTGGAATTTCCTTTAAGATACTCCAGAAAAAAAACAAAGTTAGGGTATGGATAGATAAATAAGATTGGCAGAATGTTGGGGTGCCTGAGTGGCTCAGTTGTTAGGCGTCTGCCTTCGGCTCAGGTCATGATCTCAGGGTCCTGGGATTGAGCCCCACATCGGGCTCTCTGCTCAGCTGGGACCCTGCTTCTCCCTCTCTCTCTGCCTGCATCTGCCTGCTTGTGATCTCTCTCTGAGTCAAATAAATAAATACAATCTTAAAAAAACAGAAATATAAAGAGTATAAAAATTATTGGTTAATCTCACCACTCAGAAATATGATTGGTAACACTGGACTGTCCTTCTAGGCTGTTCCTATTTGAATTTGCACACCCTGGCTTCTCCACCATTGCTCAGGAGTGTCCTTAACCATCATCAAATAAACATAGGCTTCCACTACTCGCCAGGCAGCTGCACCTCACAGTTACCTGTGGGAGAAGCAAATTGGCACCAGCAAACTTGGAGGCTGTGTCCTTGGCACTGTGGATTTGGGGTACATGTCTGAAACCAGTTTTTTTGCCCTGACTCGGGATCTTTGCCCTGACTCAGGTCCCTTCTGGCCCTCACACAGGTGTCTCCTTGAACTTGCCTCGCTGCCGATCTCTGCACAGTCTATCAGGCTCATACCCACAAAGAGAATTGTGAGTATGCCTTAAACACACACACACTTATAAATATATTTTAGTGTACGCTCTATACTTAATATGGGGCTTGAACTCACAACCCAAGATCTACTAAGCTAGCCAGACGCCCCATAAAGCTATATTCGAATTCAGTTCATCCTAAACATACCCTATATTTGGAGACACTCTATCCCCCCTTTATATATTACTGGGTAACAAGACTGAAATTTTTTAATTTATACGGATTTATTTTGCAAACTTGTCAAATCAGGATCATACCCTACTTTGTTCACATGCCATGAAATATACTTTACACTTTTTAGTGCTGGCATCATTTTCTGAAGCCTGCGTTTTATACATCCAAATTTTCCACAGTGTTGTTTTTTTTTTTTTAAAGATTTTACTTATTCATTTGTCAGAGAGAGAGAGAGAGCACAAGCAGGGGGAGCAACAGAGGGAGAGGGAGAAGCAGGCTCCCTGCTGAGCAAGGAGCCGGATGTGAGACTTGATTCGAGGAACCTGGGATCATGACCTGAGCCAAAGACAGATGCTTAACCAACTGAGCCACCCTGGCGTCCCTTCCACAGGATTTTTCCCAGCTCTAAGTAATGCTCCAATGGATGGTTTTGTAAATAAACCTTCCCTACCTCTCTATTTCCTTAGGATATGTTTCCAGGAATGAGATTACTGGATCAAGGCATTTGAACATTTAAAAACTCCTCATATGGGGGCACCTGGGTGGCTCAGTGGGTTAAAGCCTCTGCCTTCAGCTCAGGTCATGATCTCAGGGTCCTGGGATCGAGCCCCACATTGGGCTCTCTGCTCAGCAGGAAGCCTGCTTACCCCCCTCTCTCTCTCTGCCTACTTGTGATCTCTCTCTCTCTCTGTCAAATAAATAAGTATAAAAAAAAATTTAAAAAACAAACAAACTCCTCATATGCACATGTGTAACATTTTTAAATGTTGTCAGTATGGTATGTGAAAAATGGTGTCTTCCTTTGATTTGCTCTTCTTTGATTATTACTGAATATAAAGAAGCATTTTACTGATGTTGGGGAAAGCTCAGGAGATACAAAAGAGAAAAAGGACGCTGAGCTCTCTCTTTTGAAGGACAACTCTTTTCCTGTGTGTCATTATCAACCTTAGTGGTTGGTAGAAGTGAATTTTTAAATTCACTTTTAAATGGAGTGGAGTGCTGGGGCCAGATAGACTTGGGCTTGAAGGCTGGAACCTTTCAGAGGTGACCTTGGGCAGGTTTCTTATCAGTTTCTGCATCTGGAGGGATGGAGTCATGGGAGCATTCCCTCCTCACGTCCTGTGGAGATCTCCTGAGGGAACCTACTCACGGCTCAGCTTTTGCCTGCCCTGGAGTGAACGCTTGGCATATCCCTGTTAGGGTCTCAGCAAGTATGGACATTTGGAAGTATTCCAAAATGTTAACAGAGATTAGAGCTGGGTGGTAGTATTTTGTGCAATTTTTTTCTTCCTTTGTTCTATATTTTTCAAGTTTTTTATATTGATCCTGTGTTCCTTTAATGCATTCAAAAAACTTTTTCAAAACCTGTTTTTTAAAAATGCAGCACCTCCCAGCTGCAAGGCCTCACTCCCCAAGGTTTGCAAACTGTTTCAGTGCTGAGCCGGCCCCCCAGGCAGCCGACCCCTGCCCCACCCGCAGCTGCCGGCCCCAAGTCTCCACAGGCTGCGAGGATCCGCGTCTCGGGGCTGCCTGCCAGGGGCACAGCTGTGACCCCTTGCAGCTTGAGCTGCTCCAGCCACAGCAGATCGGGGGCCGGCTGGCCCGGGAGAGGGTCTTGCCGGAGCTGAGCAGGGACGAGGGAGCCAAAAACGGCTGGGCTAGCCCCAGCCCATCCGGTACCACCATCTGCGTTTCTGGCCTGGCAATCCCCAGCAGGCCTGGGATTATTTTTAGAATTGACAGAGGCCTTCCAGATCACCTAGCCTGTGGTTCCGCCTGGGCTCCACGGGAGACTCACTCAGGAAGTGTCTTGAAACAAACGGATGCTCAGGCCCCACTCCAGACTGATTAGAGTCTCCGGACATGGACACTAACTCGGCTGGGTGATTCTGACGGGCAGACTCTGCATTTCACAGTCGGGGAGGCTGAGGCCGGGAAGCCAAGTTGCATCCCACCGCTGGTGGTGGGATATCACACAGTCCTCAGCCTGGTGCCGCAGCACAGATTGTCGTCGTCGTCCTCCCCATGTCCTGAGGGGACTGGGTGGTTTACAAAGATTTCCTGAGACACCGTCTCTGTGAGTCCACATAACATGGGGTAAAGAAGGCTGATGGCTATGATTTCTGCTTTGAAGACCAGGAAACTGAGGCCCAGGTGCGTGAATGCCAAGTCCGAGATGGTGCCAGAGCTACAGTCTGACTTAATGCCCAAGACACCCAGAGGCAGGACTCCTTCCAGAGGGAGACGGTCAGGTGAGAACACCTTGGGGGGCTTGCATTCCTGAGCCACTGCATCAGCACATCTGGCTGTGGGAGAGACTATGTGCAGTTTCCAGAAACTCCTCAGGGGACTAAAGTTTGAGGATCATTTCAAGTGTGTCCACTGTGGTGGCCTGAGGCTATATAGCAACAGAATATGCCTATTTAAAATTTAATCTTAATGGGGAGGGGGCAGACTTTTAAGTTCAAGATGGCTGAACAAAAGAAAACCTCAAAAAAATTGTAATACTCTCAGAGAGATACGATACTACGTTTATTAAACTAGAATAGGATGGTATTTAATTTTTTTTAAAATATCTTATTTATTTCTTTGACAGACAGAGAAAGAGAGAGAGATCACAAGCAGGCAGAGAGGCAGACAGAGAGGGGGAAGCAGGCTCCTCACTGAGCCGAGAGCCCGATGCGGGCCTTGGTCCCAGGACCCTGAGACCATGACCTGAGCCGAAGGCAGAGGCTTTAACCCACTGAGCCACCCAGGCACCCCGGATGGTATTTAATTTTAAAAGAAATCGTAACATTGAAATATAAACAAAATTCTCAGTGACTGTGCTTTTTAACCCAAAATCTTGGCCTGGCCACACTATCAATTAAATATACATAAAGACATTTTCAGACTTTCAAAGTAAAAAATAATTGACCTGCAAATAAACACACAAAGGAATGTGTCCTTTCTCAGAAAGCCACTGTGCATCACACCTAGAAACCAACCAGTTCAGACCAGAGCAAGGGGACAAAGGCCGGAGAATGGAGGATGGAGGTCTCCGGGAAAACAATGGTCAGGATACGTGTGGAGCTATGGAAAATCGTACTAAGAGGCATTGTATGGAGCTGTAGGGGAAGCTTTGGCCAGAGAGTCAGAGAAAATGAAACAAATGCAAAGGAATAAGCAGGATTGCCTGGCTGACTCGGTTGGAGAAGCATGTGACCCTTGATGTCAGGGACCTGAGTTTGAGCCCCATTTTGGTTGTAAAAGATTACTTAAAAATCAAATCTTAAAAAAAAAAAAAAAAAAACTTAAAAAATAAATTAAAAAGGGGTGCCTGGGTGGCGTTAAGCGTCGGTCTTTGGCTGGGATCATGATCCCAGGGTCCCGGGATCAAGCCCCCAAATCAGGCTCGCCGCTCAGCGGGAGGCCTGCTTCTCCCTCATCCCCTGCTTCTGTTCCCTCTCTCCCAGTGTGTGTCTCTCTCTGTCAAATAAATAAATAAAAATCTTTAAATAAATAAATAAATAAATTTTAAAAAGAGAAAGAATGAGGCAAACACAAAAAGTAATGTTAGATAGAAAGGTAATGCAGTTTAGGGACACCTGGGTGGTTCAGTGGTTAAAGCCTCTGCCTTTGGCTCAGGTCATTTTCTCAGGGTCCTGGGATCAAGTTCTGCATCGGGCTCTCTGCTCAGCAGGGAGCCTGCTTCCCCCTGTCCCTCTGCCTGCCTCTGCCTACTTGGTGATCTCTTTTTCTCTGTCAAATAAATGAATGGAATCTTTAAAAAAAAAAAAAAAAAAAGCATCTGCCTTCAGTTCAGGTCATGATCTCAGGGTCCTGGGACTGAGTCCCCCCTTGGGTTCCTTGCTCAGCGGGGAGATTGCTTCTCCCTCTGTCTGCTGCTTTCCCTGCCTGTGCTGGCTCTCTCTCTCTCTCTCTCTCTCAAATAAACAAATAAATAAAAACTTAAAAAAAATCCATAACCTCCAAAGATAATTCCAAAATGTTTGACCCAGGTCACCTAGCTGGCTCGGTCGGTAGAACATGTGATCTTGGGGTTGTGAGTTTGGGGTTGTGAGTTTGAGCCCCAGGTTGGGTGCAGAGAGGTTGGTCTGCAAAGGCAGACACTTAACAGCTGAGTTAAGTGTCTGCCTTTGGCTCAGGTCATGATCCCGGGGTCCTGGAATTGAGCCCCCTCATCAGGCTCCTTGCACCACAGGAAACCTGCTTCTTCCTCTCCCACTTGCCCTGCTTGTGTTCCCTCTCTTGCTGTCTCTCTCTCTCTGTCAAATATATAATTTTTTTAAAAAGTTTGACCCAATAGCATCTTTGGTTGAATATCAGAAAGGAAGGAGATATTTACAGCACATATGCTAATAAAAGATTTGTAGGGAGACTATATAAGGAGTTCTTTCTTATTCATCAATACGGGGAAGGGGAATGTGGAATCCAAAAGGAAAATGGGCAAAAGATATAAATAGGAATCCTGAATGGCTCACAAATCTATGAAAAGTTTCTCACTAGAAATCAGAGGCACACATTAAATAAATTAAAATACCATTGATAAAAACGAAATACCAGTGCACCTGGGTGGCTTAGTCAGTTAAGTGTCTGCTTTTGGCTCAGTCATGATCCCAGGGTCCCGGGATCGAGCACTGCATCGGGCTCCCTGTTCAGTGGGAAGCCTGTTTCTCCCTCTCGCTCCTGCTTGTGCTCTCGCTCTATCAAATAAATAAATAAGATAAAAAATTAATTTAAAAAATTTCAACATAGAGTTATATGGGCCAGCAAATCCTCTCCAGATATATATTCAGGAGAAAATAAAACATGTCCCTAGGAAAACTTGTATGTGAATGTTCACTGTACTATTAGAAACAGCCAAAAGGGGTGCCTGGGTCGCTCAGTGGGTTAAGCCTCTGCCTTCGGCTCAGGTCATGATCTCGGGGTCCTGGGATCGAGCTCCACATCGAGCCCTCTGCTCAGCAGGGAGCCTGCTTCCCCTCTCTCTCTGCCTGCCTCTCTGCCTACTTGTGATTTCTCTCTTCTCTGTTAAATAAATAAATAAATAAAATCTTTAGAAACAGCCAAAAAGTGGAAACAACATAAATGTTCATCAACTATTGAATGGTTAAACAAAATGAGTTATATATCCATACAATGGAATGTCATTAAGCAGAAAAGAAAGCAGAAGCAAAGAAAGAAAGGGGTGAAATATTGATCTCTACTACAACTGGATAAACCCCAAAAAGAGGCTAACTGAAGAAGTCAGACTCGAGGACCAATTCTAGTATGATTCCATTTATATGAAATAATCAGAAGAGGAAAATCCATAGAGACAGGAAGCAGATTGGTAATTGCTTGGGGCTGGGGTAGGAAAGGGGAGAATGAGGAGTGACAGCTACTGGATATGGGGTTCCTTCTGGGGGGACAAAAATGTTCTAAAATCATGCTGGTAGTTGCACAACTCCATGACTATGTTAAAAACACTGAATTATGGGGTCGCCTGGGTGGCTCAGTCGTTAAGCGTCTGCCTTCGGCTCAGGTCATGATCCCAGCGTCCTGGGATCGAGCCCCGCATCGGGCTCCCTGCTCCACAGGAAGCCTGCTTCTCCCGCTACCATTCCCTCTGCTTGTGTTCCCTCTCTTGCTGTGTTTCTCTCTGTCAAATAAATAAAATCTTTAAAAAAAAAAAAAACAACACTGAATTATGAATGGGTGAATCACATGGCATGTGAATTATATTTCAATAAAGCTACTTACAAAAAGTTATCAATCCAGCAACTGAATGCCTTGGTATTTACCCAAATGAATTCAAAACTGTGTCCCCACAAGAGCCAGCACAAGGATGCATATAACAGCTTTATTCATAATTGCCCAAACTGGGAAGCAAAGACAATACCCTTCAGTAGGTGAATGGATAAACAAACCATCCAGACAGTAGAATATTATTCAGCGCTAAAAAGCAATGAGTTATCAAACCATGAAAAGACACAGGGGAAACTGAAATGCTTATTAGTAAGTGAAAGAATCCAGTGTGAAAAGACCGTATACTGTGTGATTCCAGCTATCTGACATTCTGAAAAAGGCAAAGCTATGGAAACAATAAAGAAATCAGTAGTTGCTAGGGATTGGGGGAGGGGGAGATGAACGGGCGGAGCAGAGGGTTTTTAGGGCAGTGAAGCTACTCTGTACACTACAGTGGTGGATACACGTCAGTGCACATTTGTCAAACCCAACAGAGTGTTGATCATCAAGAGTGAACCCTGGGTCCCTGGGTAGCTTAGTCATTAAGTGGCTGCCTTTGGTTCAGGTCATGATCCCAGGGTCCTGGGATGGAACCTGGCATCGGGCTCCCTGCTCAGCAGGAGGCCTGCTTCTCCCTCTCCCACTCCCCCTGCTTGTGTTCCCTTTCTCAATGTATCTCCCTCTGTCACATAAATAAATAAAATCTTAAAAAAAAAAAAAAAAAGAGTGACCCCCTAATATACACCATAAACTTTGGGTAATAATGATGTGTTAACCAATGTAGGCTCATTACTTGTAACAAACAGACCACTCAGGGGTATACATGGGGAACTCTGTACTTTCTGTTCGATTTTGCTGTGAACCTCAAACGGCTCTAGAATTAAAACCTATTTAAAAAAAAGAAAAGAAGGAAGTGGCAACCACTTATATTGTTAAGGAAAAGGTATTAGATCGTCTTCTGGCTTCCAAAATTGCTTTGAGAAATCTACTATCTGTCTAATTGTAGTTTCTTTGTAGGCAACCTATTTTTTGTGGTCTTTTAAAAAGATCATATTAGATAAGCTCTAGCTTAGGAGTTCTGCAGTCTCACTGCACTGTCTAGGTGTTGGCTTCATTTTATTTGCCTGATTTCCTGCAGCTGTGACTCTGGTCTGTCCCTGGTGCCAGAACTTTCTTAGCCATTCTTCAAAGATGCCTCCCTTCCGAACTCTCTAGTCTCTCCTCCTGGAGTTCTCGCAGGTGTATGCTGGACCTTCCCATTCCACCGTTCTTGTTTCGTAACTGTCTCTTTGTATTTTCTATCTCCTTGCCTCTCTCTCTTTCCCTTCTGGATCATTTTTCTCTTCATCTTTGTGTAATCTGTTTAACCCTTTCGTTAAGGGTTGGTTTTGTTTTTTTTTTTTTTTACTTTTTATTTTCAGACAATTGCAGATTCCCATGTAGTTTTAAGAAATAGTCCCATGTCCTTTTTACCCAGTTCCCCTAATGGTAATATCTTGCAAAACTATAGTACATGAATGGATCTAGAGGGTAATTATGCTAAGTGAAGTAAGTGAAAGACAAATACCATAATTTTACTTGTATGTGGAATCTGAAACAAACAAAAAATGAAGAAACAAATCCAGAAACACACCAGAAACACCATTTTTTTTAGGGGGCAGGGCAGAAGAAGAGGGTGAGAGAGAATTTTAAGCAGGCTCCACACCCAACACAGCATCTACATGGGGCTCGATCTCACAACAGACAAGAGTCGGATGCCTAACTAACTGAGCCACCCAGACACCCCCAGAAACACAACCATTAATAAGAGAACTGCTGGTTGCCAGAGGGGAAAGGCATGGGGGATAGGCAAAATGGGTGAAGGGGAGTCAGGGGTACAGGCTTCCAGTAATGGAATGAGTTAAGTCACAAGGATGAAGGGTGGAGCACAGGGAATGCAGTCATTGGTGTTGTAATAGCATTGCATGGTGTCAGATGGTAGCTACACGGTGGTGAGCGTTGCACAAGGTATAGACTTCTCTGGAGTTGTTTGGTCGCTACGTTGTGCACTTGAAACTAATGTAACGCTATGTATCAATTAGACCTCCATTAAAAAAGACCTGGAGTTCCGTATCATAACCTGGATATCAGCATTGATATAGTCAAGATATAGAACATTTCCATCACACAAAGATTCCTTGGGTGGCCCTATTAAACTCCCACCCACTTTCCTCTCACCTCTACCCCCTCCTTAGCTCACTGATCCCTAATCACTGTTGCCCATGTCTATAATTGTGTCATTTTAAGAATATTACATAAATTGCATCACATAGCATGTAATCTTTTTGAATTGACGCTTTTTCACTAGCATAGTTCTCTGGAGATTCATCTCCTCCTTTTTCAAGTTTTCTGAACAGGTGTTGAATTTTTGTCAAATACATTTCCTGCATCAATTGATATGCTCACATGAGTTTCTTCTTTAGTCTCTGAATGTCTCTGCATGAGCAGATTAAACCCTTATGCATGGTTGGTTGGACCACATGCTGGGACAACCACTTTGAAGAGCTAGTTGTTATTATCCAGGAAAACTGAAGGTGCACATCTTCACTCTACTCCTGGTACATATTCTAGAGAAACTCTGCCACACATGTCCTGATAGGCACGTACAAGAATATTCATCCGGGCGCCTGGGTGGCTCAGTGGGTTAAAGCCTCTGCCTTCGGCTCAGGTCATGATCTCAGGGTCCTGGGATCGAGCCCCACATTGGGCTCCCTGCTCAACAGAGAGCTCGCTTCCCCCTCTCTCTCCCTGCCTCTGCCTACTTGTGATCTATCAAATAAATAAATAAATAAATAATCTTTAAACTTAAAAAAAAAAAAGAATATTCGTCATGCACTATTTATGAGAGAACTCATCAGAAACAGGCTGTCAGTTGCATTTCTATACACCAACAGCAAGACAGAAGAAAGAAAAATTAGGGAGTTGATTCCATTTACCGTTGCACCTAAAACCATAAGATACCTAGGAATAAACCCAACCAAAGAGGCAAAGAATCTCTACTCAGAAAACTACAAAGTGCTCATGAAAAAAATGGAGGAAGATACAAAAAAATGGAAAAACGTTCCATGCTCATGGATTAGAAGAACAAATGTTGTGGAAATATCTATGCTACCTAAAGCAATCTACACATTTAATGCGATCTCTATCAAAATACCATCGGGGTGCCTGGGTGGCTCACTGGTTTAAGCCTCTGCCTTCGGCTCAGGTCATGATCTCAGGGTCCTGGGATCGAGCCCCACATCGGGCTCTCTGCTCAGCAGGGAGCCTGCTTCCCCTTCTCTCTCTGCCTGCCTCTCTGCCT
>CM053610.1:83771985-83797233 GCA_028646535.1 Procyon lotor | reverse complement strand
ATCAAAAATCTATAAAGAACTTCTCAAACTCAACACCCAAAAAACAAACTGATCAAGAAATGGGCAGAAGATATGAACAGACATTTCTGCAGAGAGGACATCCAAATGGCCAACAGACACATGAAAAAGTGCTCACCATCACTTGGCATCAGGGAAATACAAATCAAAACCACAGTGAGATACCACCTCACACCAGTCAGAATGGCTAAAATTAGCAAGTCAGGAAACGATAGATTTGGTGAGGATGTAGAGAAAGGGGAACCCTCCTACACTGTTGGTGGGAATGCAAGCTGGTATGGCCACCCTGGAAAACAGTATGGAGGTTCCTCAAAAAGTTGAAATTAGAGCTACACTACAACCCAGCAATCACACTACTGGGTATTTACCCTAAAGATACAAATGTGATCCGAACGGGCACGTGCACCCGAATGTTTATAGCAGCAATGTCCACAATAGTCAAACTATGGAAAGAACCTAGATGTCCATCAACAGATGAATGGATAAAGAAGATGTGGTATATATATACAATGGAATATTATGCAGCCATCAAAAAATAAAATCTTGCCATTTGCAATTATGTGGATGGAACTAGAGAGTATTATGCTAAGGGAAATAACTCAATCAGAGAAAGACAATTATCATATGATCTCACTGATATGAGGAATTTGAGAAACAAGACAGAGGATCATAGGGAAAGGGAGGGAAAAATGAAACAAGAAGAAACCAGAGAGGGAGACAAACCGTAAGAGACTCTTAATCTCAGGAAACAAACTGAAGATTGCTAGACAGGAAGGGGATGGGAGGGATGGGGTGGCTGGATGCCCCCCAGGGACACTGGGGAGGGTATGTGCTATGGTGAATACTGTGAATTGTATAAGACTGATGAATCACCAACTTGTACCCCTGAAACAACATAAAATATGTTAATTTTTAAAAATACATATATAATAAATAAATAAATAAATAAATAAATAAATAAATAAATAAATAAATGTTTTTAAAAAAAGGGAAAAGAAAAGAAATTATTTCTGAGGGGCGCCTGGGTGGCTCAGTGGGTTAAAGCCTCTGCCTTTGGCTCAGGTCACGATCTCAGGGTTCAAGAATCGAGCCCCACATCGGGCTCTCTGCTCAGCGGGGAGCCTGTTTCCCCCTCTCTCTCTGCCTGCCTCTCTGCCTACTTGTGATCTCTCTCTGTCAAATAAATAAATATAATCTTAAAAAAAAGACTTCAGAAAAATCAAGTAATTGCAGTAGTTTCAATAGACTAAGGATGTCCCTCCTAGATCCTCTCCAACCAAGCCATGGGCCTTGAGAACATTTAAGAGCACTGCCCCCAGCAGGAGCCCAAGGTACAGAAGGCCTCATCTTCAAGATCTGTGGGAATGACTTTGGTGGGATGGAGTGAATCCGAGTGAGGTTCTCAGAAGACCCACAATGTTCTCGAGGAAACTGTATAAGGAGAAACACTGCCAGCTCGGACCGAAAGAGAGAGACGTAGGGCATGAAGAAAGGCTATCAGATCTCTACAATTTTACCTGGGGATGCAGGCTGAGAAAACTATTCGGGTGCAAATATGTATTACCTCTGCTGGTTAAGGCAGGATGGGCTCAGAGGCAGAACCAAGAGCCCAGAGGGCAAAGCCAAAATCATGCAGAATTATTTCCAGGCCTTAAAACCTAATCAAAGAACTTGCAATGTCTAGCAAGCTGGATTTCAGACTTTCTGTGGACCAATGATTTCCTTTGCCTCTTTCTCTCTGTCTCTGTCTCTCTCTTTTTTTTTTTTGGTTTCTGAACAGGGATGTCTATAGCAGTTATCCCATCTGTCCCACCTGTACATGTGAGGGCAGGGGGACAAATACCTTTTCTCTTTCATTGCACAAATTCACAGAGCAGAACCACATTTGAGAACCAGAACTGTACCTGACGAGCTTCATCCGCACCTGGACCTGACTTAGGTGAGGAAATTCTGGACCTTGAGCTGGAATGGAGACTTTGGGGTCCTCGGGAAAGAGCAAATGTATTTTGCATGGGATAGGGACATGAATTTTAAAATTCTAGAAAGGCTTCTAAAAAGGCTCTGACAAGTATTCGTGTCTCCTTCCTTGAACAGGCTGCAGAATTTAATTCCCTTCCTGAAACCAAGAGCACTCAAACAAAGCACTCCAGACCTGGATGTCAGGGTGCGACACATGGCCCTGTGGCAGCAGGTTCCCTGAGAAGGGCTGACGGAGGGCGGGCCGTGTGATCTCCAGTGGCTCCTGAGAGTCTCTCCCTCTGCAGCTTCCTGCCTCCTGCCAGGTTCTCTCATCCCGCGAGAGCACTACCTCCTTAGGCAGCTAGCTGGAGGCTCTCCCCCCAGAAAGCTCACAATCCGCAGGAACTCTGAGGAGGAAAGCAGTCTCGGCCACCTCGGAAGTGTCAGGGAAGAAAAACATTCTGATTTTCCGGGGCCCCAGCTCTTCTTAGAGCCCAGAAGCCTCATTCCCAGGGTTACCGCCCTCCTGGCCACACCTGCTGCTGCCGTCCCGGGCATCTTTGTCCATAGCCTCATCTTGATACGAAGGACCTGCTGGGAGCTGGGTGACCGACAGCTGGAGCTCCTCTGGGGCTTACTAAGGGAAGCTGGGTGGGGATCCGGGCGAGCAAGCTGTTCCCTGCCAACCCCACACCCAGGCAGTAGGCTGGGAGCAGGGAAGACCGGCGGTCAGATCCCCCTGGGCTGCATGTCCTCTGCTTCCTGCCGGCTCAGGGCCCAGCTGTGCCCATGACCGAGGGAGAGGCTTCACTCCTAAGGGCCCAGCAGCTGGGCTGGAATTTTCAGAAGTGCCAATGCCTCCCATCCTGTGGGGCTCCTCAGAGCCCCAGCATACGCCCTACACTGTCTTCCATTCTGGAGCCCCACAAGCTGCTCAGCACTCCTGTCAACTCTTTTTCCTCCTAGTCCAAACCCTCTTTTCCCCCTACTTCCCGGGCTTGTGATACACTGGGCCTGGCTGTCAGCATTATGATTTGCTGATTTAATCTCCCAAGAACTGGTTATGATCTGTAGTGTTAAACACTAGATGTAGGGGCACCTGGGTGGCTCAGTCAGTTAAGCATCCAACCCTGGTTTCAGCTCAGGCCATGATCTCAGGATCATGAGATCAAGCCCCATGATGGGGGGTGGGGGGGGGTCCATGCTCAGTGGGGAGTCTGCTTGAGATTCTCTCTCTCCCTCTCTCTCTGCCTCTTCCCCCACTCATGCTCTCTGTCTCTAAAATAAATAAAATCTTAAAAAAAAAAACACCTAGATGCAGACTCTACATCTATATCTTTATTCTTAACATGGACTAATTTTCCATTTCTGTTTATACCCTTTCATGTTGCTCAGATACTTTAATGTCTCTTTAGTTACTTTCAAAATTAGGGAAACAATAGATATTTCCAATTTGGAAGATCATTATTTTCTCTCTTGGTGATCAAGGGAAAGTACTCCGGAGGCCGACCAACAGCATTTGGATCCCTGTCCTGGGGAACCTTGGGCAAGATACTTAATCTCTCTGAGCTTTAGAATCTTTACATGTAAAATGGAATTAATAACCTTTCCTCCCTCAGGGTTATTGCGAAGATCAAATGAGTTAAGAGATGAGGAGAAGGGGCGCCTGGGTGGCTCAGTGGGTTAAAGCCTCTGCCTTCGGCTCCCGTCATAATCTTAGGGTCCTGGGATGGAGCCCCCCCATTGGGCTCTCCCCACTGAGCAGAGAACCCGATATGGGGCTCAATCCCAGGACCCTGAGACCATGACCCAAGCCGAAGGCAGAGGCTTTAACTCACTGAGCCAACCAGGCACCCCAGAATATGTGATTCTTGATCTCAGGGTTGCAAGAAATTATTTAAAAACGAAATCTTGTGAGGCGCCTGGGTGGCTCAGTCATTAAGAATCTGCCTTCAGCTCAGGTCATGATCCCAGGGTCTTGGGATCAAGTCCCACACTGGGCTCCCTTCTTGGCAGGAAGCCTGCTTCTCCCTCTCCCACTCCTCCTGCGTGTGTTCCCTCTCTCACTGTGTCTCTGTCAAATAAATAAAATCTTAAAAAAAAAAAAGAACATGAAATCTTGAAAGAAAGAAAGAAGAGACGGAGGGAGAAAGGAAGGAAGAAAGAAAGAAGAGAGGAGGGAGGGAGGGAGAAAGGAAGGAAGGAAAGAAAGAGAAGAAAATTCAGCTCAACTGCCCATGAAAGGTAGGTTAGTCATAGGTTCAGTGGCTCCCATCTCAGCCACCGCTCCTGACTCTCCCTATCCACTTCTAGCTCCTTCTCCCCAGGGTCTAGATGTCAGAGTTTACGTTGGTTCTAGGTCCTACTCCAAGCTACCGGCTCAGGACCCTGACAGTCCCTAGGCCCCACAGGTCCTGTGCACCTTTGTCTACCTCTGCCTGTGAATTCCGCCCTGATGACCATCAGAGCCTGTGGACTGGCCAGCCACACCTGGCTCCCTGACTTCCTAGTGTCAGTGAATCCCTCCCTGTCCCTGCAGGGCCATCTTGGGGCCACAGGACTGTTCTGACCCTGAACCCTGACAGGAACCACCTGATCCTCCAGCAGCACCATGCCAGTCCTTTAGCCCAATGAGCTATGCTGACCCCTCACCATGGGGCGCAACGGTCTAGGACGGAGACTCCCAGCCTTCTTGCCTTGCTGAGTTTGAGGGCCACCCCTCCCTCCCTGCAGTTCCTTCCTGGAGGCCCACCTCTCTCGTCATCATTTCTCATCCACTCCCCTCCACCCTGCCCACCCCACCCACCCCTTCATGCCTCTGCTTCTCTTGGGACAGAGAACGTGAGGATTCACCCCATACTTGACTGTGGCTGAAGGATCTGCTTGCTAGCTCTCTCAAATAGTTGTATCCAGGCTATTGTTCTGAGGGTCTCGCTTCTTCGCTGGCTGTTGGCCAGAGACATACCCCAGTTCTTTGCCATGTGGACCTTTCCATAGGGCAGCTCATAATATGGCAACCGGCTTTCCCTAGAGTAAGCAAGTCGGAGCACCAGAGGGAGCCCCCAAGATAGAAGTCCAATCTATTGTGTAACCTGTGATATAGTAAGAAATACATATTTGGTTTGTCCCCCATTCCAGACATAAAGCTCCTAAATCACAGAGCTCCTAAATCTCAGGGAATTTCCTGGTAGGAGGAATGAGAGTGTTTTTTGTTCTAAGGAGGCAATTTTTTTTTTTTTTAATAAGCTTCACACTGGGACATCTGGGTGGCTCAGTCGTTAGGCATCTGCCTTTGGCTCTGGTCATGATCCCAGGATTCTGGGATCAAGCCCTATCCCACGTGGGGGCTCTCTGCTCAGTGGGAAGCCTGCTTGTCCTTCTCCCTCTGCTGCTCTGCCTGCTTGTGTACACACACACACACTCTCTCTCTGTCAAGTAAATAAATAAAATCTTTTAAAATAACCAAAAGGCTTCACACCTAAAGTGGAACCCAGCATGGGGCTTGAACTCACAACCCTGAGATCAAGATCTGAGCTGAGATCAGAGTTAGATGCTTAGCCAACTGAGCCACCCAGGCACCTCTCTAATGAGGTGATTCTGAGCAGGCCCCTAGATAGCTTCAGGATGGGAGCTTTCACCAGAAAGACAAAGGCGTGATTAGGGATTGGAACTTTTAGCCCAAACCCTGCCCCCCCCACCTTTGGATAAGAGAAAGGGGCTAGAGGTTAAGTTAATCACCAACTGCCAACGATCTAATCAACCATGATGAAACCCCCATAAGCCCCCAAAATGACAAGAGTTCAGAAAGCTTCTAGGTTGCTGAAAACATTGAGATGCCAGGAAGGTGGCACCCCAAAGAAAGCATGGAAGCTCCAAGAACCTTCCACCATATCTTCTGTTGGCTATTTCTGAGTTGCATCCTTTTTTGTTGTTGTTGTTTTTTAAAGATTTTATTTTATTTTATTTTTAAAGATTTTATTTATTTGACAGAGAGAAACACAGCGAGAGAGGGAACACAAGCAGAGGGAACGGTAGTGGGAGAAGCAGGCTTCTCCCTAACGAGCAGGGAGCCCGATGTGGGGCTTGATCCCAGGACCCTGGGATCATGACCTGAGCCGAAGGCAGATGCTTAACGACTGAGCCACCCAGGCGCCCCTAAAGATTTTATTTTAAAAAAATAAAGATTTTATTTATTTTTGAGAGGGGGAGAGCAAGAGCGAGCATAAGAGCAGGGGGAGGGGCAGAGGGAGGGGAGGTGGGGCTCGAGGATCCCAGGACTCTGGGACCAAGACCTGAGCCAAAGGCAGATGCCCAACTAACTAAGCCACCCAGGCACCCCTGAGTTGTATCCTTAATAATAATCTGACAATAGTGAGTAAAGTGTTTTCTTCAATTCTGTGAATCATTCTAGTAAATTATCCAAACTCACAAGCTAGTTTATCAGAAGGGCTGGTGACAACTTGGATTTGGGACTAGTATCTGGGGTCAGAGGGAGGGTAAGAGAATCTTGTGAGACTGAGCCCTTAATCTGTGTAATCTGTGCTAACTCTGGGTAGTTAGTATCAGAATTGAATTAGGGACACCCGGTGGCTTAGTCAGGTGTGTGGCTCTCGGTTTTGGCTCAGGTCATGATCTCAGGGTGCTGAGATCAAGGCCCACATTGGGCTCTGTGTTCAGCACTCAGAGGGGAATGTGCTTGGGGTTTTCTCCCTCTCCCTCCCCCTTCCCTCTGTGAACTGCCGCCCCACCACATGTGTGCTCACTCTCTTAAATAAATAAAATCTTAAAAAACAAAAGAGTTGAATTAAATTGTAGGACACCCAGTTGGTCAGAGCAATTGCTGGTGTGGAAAAAAACTCACACATTTGGTGTCGGAAATGTTGTGAGTAAAAATGGCTCAAAATCCAATCTTGGTAGCAAGGAAAAGAAATAAACAGCATAGATATCCTAAAGGAAGAGATAAAACTGTTTCTATTATCAGATAACATGATTGTCTTTATAGAAAATCCCAAGGTCTCCACAAAAATCTCCTTAAACCAGTAAGTAAATTTAGCAAGGTCACAGGATACAAGGCCAACACACAAAAAGAAAACATATTTCTTTCTTTCTTTTTTTTTTTAAGATTTTATTTATTTGACAGAGAGAACCAGAGAGAGAGGGAACACAAGCAGAGGGAATGGTAGCGGGAGAAGCAGGCTTCCTGCAGAGCAGAGAACCCGATGCGGGGCTCAATCCCAGGCCCCTGGGATCTGACCTGGGCCGAAGGCAGACGCTTAATGACTGAGCCACCCAGGCGCCCGAAGAAAACATTTCTTTCTATACGCTAACAATGTACAAGTGGAAACCAAATTTAAAAAAAAATTAATATTATTTATAATACCAAAAAATGAAATGCTTGGGTATAAATCTAATAACATATGCACAGGAAAACAACACTCAGATGAAAGTCATCAAGGAAGATCTAAATAAATAGAGAGAGGTGCCTGGCTGGCTCAACTGGTAGAGCACAACACTCTTGATCTCGGGGTTGTAAGTTCAAGCCCCATGTTGGATGTGGAGATTACTTAAAAATAAAATCTTTTAAAAAGGGAATGGATACACATACCATGTACGTGAATGGGCACACTTAACATAGTAACGATGTTAATTCTCCCTAAGTCCATTAAACTCAATACCAACAAAACTCCCATCAAGATTGTTTGTAGGCTGGGGTGCCTGGGTGGCTCAGTCGTTAAGCATCTGCCTTCGGCTCAGGTCATAATCCCAGGGTCCTGGGATCGAGCCCCGCATCGGGCTCCCTGCTCGGCAGGAAGCCTGCTTCTCCCACTACCATTTCCTCTGCTTGTGTTCCCTCTCTCACTGTGTTTCTCACTGTCAAATAAATAAAATCTTTAAAAAAAAAAAAAAAAGATTGTTTGTAGGCATAGGGGGCCCCTGGCTGGTTCAGTCAGTAGAGCATGTGACTCTAGATCTTGGGGAAGTGAGTTCAAGTCGCACGTTGGGAGTAGAGAACACTTAAAAACAAAATCTTAACTGTCTGATGACTAACATAATAAAAAAATAAATAAAAAGAAAATAAAACCTTAAAAATAAGGATTTTTTATAGACATAGATAAAATGATTCTAAAACTGATATGAAGGGGTGCCTGGCTGGCTCAGTTGGTTGAGCATGTGACTACTGATCTCAGGGTTGTAAGTTTGAGCCCTACACCAGGTGTAGAGATTACTTAAAAATACAATCTTTATAAAAAAAATAGTAAAATAAATAAAATTGATAAGAAAAGGCAAATAGCTAACACAATCTCGTAAAGGAGGAATGAAATTGAAGTAATTACACAACCTATTTTAAAGCTAAAGTAATCGAGACAATGTGCTATTGGTGAATGTTTAGATATGCAGACCAATGAAATACGGGGATTTGATTTTTGACATAGGTGCAACGGAGGAAGGATAATCTTCTCAACCAACAATATTGGAACAATTCCTATCCATATGCAAAAAAAAAAACAACCCACTTTGACTTAAATTTAATGTCTTATTTCATTTTAAAGATTTTTTTTTATTTTTTTGAGTAAAGCAATAGAAGTTTATTAAGCAGGGATACAAAGAAAGCTCTCAGAAGTGAGAGGGGTCCTGACAGCATTGCCAAAGAGAGCCTTTAGGATTAGTCTTTTATAGAAAGCTAATCAGGGAATTTAAATTCTTTTTTTGGAGGGGGGAATTTAAATTCTTTCAACATCTCTATTGATAACACCTTCAATGACTTACTTCCTTTGTAGGGTCTGGTTATTCTTTGTTGGTCACAGGTGATTATGATAAAGAACACTCACCCCCACACACTTAGGGCATGCCTTATTTATTTTATTTTATTTTAAAGATTTTAGGTAATCTCTACACCCAGACTAAGGCTAGGACTCACAAGCCTGAAATCAGCATCTGAGAGTAGCATCTCCACCTACTGATAGAGCCAGGCGCCCCCTTCGTGCCTTATTTTTAAAAATTAAGTCAAAGTTGATTATAGAGACATTAAAAAACATTTGTGCATCAAGGGGTTGGCTGTTAACACAAACCTCAAGAAGAGCTATTTCTCTAAAGACGACAGGAAGGCAAACAAATGGCCAATAATGACATGAAAAGATGTTCAACATCATTAGTCATTAGGAAAATGCAAATCCAAAGCGTAATGAGATAGCACTACACACCTATAGGATGAAGATAATTTAAAAAACAGAAAGTAACAAGTGTCAGCAAGAATGCAGAGAAATCAAAATTCTTATATTTTGCTGGTACAAATGTAAAATGGTGCAACCGCTGTGGAAAAACAATTTATCAGTTCTTCGAAAAGTGGAACAGAATTACCACATGACCCAGCAGTTCTACTACTAGCTATTTAGAGGTGAAAACAAGTACTCAGATAAATATTTGTACATATATACTGTGTTCATAGCAGCACTATTCATAATAGTCAAAAGATGGAAACAACCCAAATATCTATCAGTGGATGAAAGGATTACTAAATTGCAGCATATAGAAATGATAGGATATTATTGAGTCAGAAAAAGGAATTAAATATGTTTTTATTTTTTTTTAAGTAAACTCTATCCCCAGTGTGGGGCTTGAACTCCCGATTCTGAGATCAAGAGTCCCACGCGCCACTGGCTGAGCCAGCCAGGCGCCCCAAAAGGAATGAAATATTGACAGTTGCTGCAACACGGACAAACCTTGTAAACATTCTAAGCAAAAGAACACGTGTTGGGTGCCTGGTTGGCTCAGTCCTTAAGCGTCTATCTTTCACTTGGGTCATGATCTCGGGGTCTTGGGATAGAGCCCCACCCTTGGGATCCTGGGACGGAGCCCCGAGATCAGTTCCCTGTTCAGCAGGAAGCCTGCTTCTCCTTCTCCCTATGCCCCTCTCCTAGCTTATGCTCTCTCTCACTCTCTCAAGTAAATAAGTAAAATCTTTAAAAAAAATAATAAATAAAAAGAATATGTATTATTTGCTTTCATTTCATGCAATGTCCAGAACAGGTAAATCCACAGAAACAGAAATCAAGTAGGCGGTTGCCAGAGGTTTGCAGGAAGGGAAGAATGGGTACAGGGTTGTGTTTTGTTTTGTTTTGAGAACTGAAATGTTTTGGAACTACATAGAGGTTGTGGTTTTATAATATTATGAATGTACTAAAAGCCACTGAACAGTATACTTTAAAATGGTTAATTTTATGTTATGTGAATTTAAACTCAATAAAAATTAATTGTATAGTTCTTAGATGATGTAATAGAATTTGGTAGTAAAATAAATTTAATTATAGATACAAATATATAAAGTAAAACTATAAAACTTTTAGAAGAATGCTGGAGACAATCTTTGTGACCTGGGGGTTAGGCAAAGAATTCTTAGCCATGATACTGAAGGAATGATCCATAAAAGGGAAAAAAAACATTGAACTTCATCAAAATTAAAAACCTTTGCTCTGTGAAAGACACAATTAAGGAAATGAAAAGATAAGCCACTGGGAAAAATTATTTGCACGTTCTGTATGTGATAAGGGCTTGCATGCAGAATATATAAAGAACTGAATTCAAGAAACAAACAACCGAATTAAAATATGGGCAAAATAAGCATGTCACCAAAGATAAACAAATATCTAATAAGCATATGAAGATACCGAATTTTATTGGCCAATTTGGAAAAGTAAATTAAAACCACATTGAGAGGGGCACCTGGGTGGCTCAGTGGGTTAAGCCTCTGCCTTCGGCTCAGGTCATAATCTCAGGGTCCTGGGATTGAGCCTCGCATCAGGCTCCTCTACTTGGCGGGGAGTCTGCTTCCCCCTCTCTCTCTGCCTGCCTCTCTGCCTACTTGTGATCTCTCCCTCTCTGTCAAATAAATAAATAAAATCTTAAAAAAAAAACCAAAACAATACCACATTGAGATGCCATTACAGACCCATCCAGATGGCTATAATGAAAAGAACTGTAGGGATTAGACCCACTTTCAAGGATGTCTATTGCTAATACACATTGGGAGAGTGGGAGATGACCGCTGAGTAACACAAACCTCAACGCATCTACTCTGAACTGCTCTGGCTAGAACTCCATTTATTGCCATTTATTACCTGGCCCCTATATGCTCCTATTCTTCATCTTCTTTTTCTTTTAAGGTTTTATTTATTTATTTGAGAGAGAGAGAGAGAGAGAGCACGAGCACACAAGCAGGGCAAGCGGCAGGCAGAGGGAAAGGGAGAAGCAAGCTCTCCTCTGAGAAGGAAGCCTGATGCAGGGCTTGGTCCCAGGACCCTGGGATCATGACCTAAGCTGAAGGCAGATGCTTAAACTACTGAGCCACCCAGGCACCCCAAGAGAATTTTATTTTTAAGGAATCTCTACACCTAATGTGAGGCTTGAACTCACAACCTCAAGAACAAGTCACACACTCCACCAACTGAGCCAGCCAGGTGACCCTAACATGCTCCCATTCTAACAAGGGACCATGATTACACTTTGGTCTCAGGTTATCAAAGTCAGCTGGGGTCTGTGGCCAATTGTCCTCAAAATGTTTAGGTTTTTGGGGCACCTGGGTGGCTCAGTGGTTGGGCGGCTGCCTTCGGCCCAGGTCAGTTCCCAGGGGCCTGGGATCGAGCCCCGCATCGGGCTCTCTGCTCTGCGGGAAGCCTGCTTCTCCGGCTGCCATTCCCTCTGCTTATGTTTCCTCTCTCGCTGTGTTTCTGTCAAATAAAAAAAATCTTTAAAAAAAAAAAACGTTTAGGTTTTTTCCTTTTCCCAATACCCAGTTACCCAAGTAAATAACCGAAAGTCCCTCTGGGAGAATGCCAGAAGAAATCCTTACCAAGTTCAATTGCCATATGTTGCAGCGTCCTTCAATCCTGGAGTTCCAGCCTCTTCTTCAATCAGTGGGTTCTGGGTTTGAAAACTGACTTTGTGTAGACACTGGGCAAGGAGGTGTGATTTTTCATTGGAGCAACTGCTTTATCTTCATCATCATCATCTTTGATTTTTTTTTTTTTTTGATGGTTCAATTTGAAGAGTACCCTTGTTGGCTAACCAACTATTTTGCTGGTGATTGAGCCAAGTTCTATGAACCAGCTCTCCTCTGCGCTGACCCTGCTGGCTGCCATTTCAGTCTTGCGGCTCACTGTGATCATTGCAGCCCCCTGGCTTCAACTAGTTAAGCACCGCCACCTGTCCCCTGTTGCTTCGGAGTCCTCTCTGGCCACAGCTGAGTGGGCCACTGCATGGGAGGAGAACAGGTCCGCAAGGGTAATCGATGGAGACAGCTTGGATACCAGGCAGCCGGGCCCCAGATACATTTTCCCCAGTTCCCATTACCGGCTGCCAAACTTATGAAAATAAATGTTAAAATGACCCCTTGGAAGCCTTCAAGGGCTGAGGGCTGGGCAAGGGGCTGCCTTTCCATTTTGTGTTGATGCACTGCCCCCATGTGGCTACATCCTGAACTTCATCCCCATTTGTCCCCCAACACTGGCCTGCACTCCAGGTTGCTGACCTTGCTGTAAAGACCCTCCACCTCAACCCTGCTGGGAAGCACACCCCCGCGGGCCTCAGAAAGCACCGTGTGTCCTCGGACAGGTTACTTACCCTCCTGGGCCTCAGTTCCCTCCTTTCTAAAATGGGGTGGTGTGGGGCGCCTGGGTGACTCGGTTGAGCATCTGCCTTCCACTCGGGCCATGATCCTGTGGTCCTGGGATTGAGCTGCTAGACTAGTTTGGTTCTTGCTGGCTTACTCAGACTGCTGTTGAGGAAAAGGCATAGAAGTTGCTGAGATCATGGGAGGCCTGGCTCGGTCCCTGGATTCTGAGATTCGGGAAGAGAAGCCCCTCACAAGACAACGCTCTACAGCTCTTAAAGCTGGATGGACCTTCATCCCATTCCATGGCTGGGGTCATGGAAGTGCACGTGTTCCTCAGGCCTCTCCTTCCTGCCCCAGTCACTGGAGCCTCCCAGGGTGAGACTGCCAGGTGCCTTCCAGAACAGGAGTTCTGCCCTTAAACAGGCGGCCTTGGGGAAAAGCTGTTAGTCTCCTCTGTCTCACAGAGCAGGAAAGGCAGGCTCGGGGCAGTGGAACTGCTTCAACCCCACATAGCCAGCCTGGGCCTGAGCTGGGATTGAGTCCCAGATCTGGCTCTTCCCATGCTTGGCCCTGGGTCAGTAGAGCAATGCCTCCCAGCCTCCTAGTCAACATGGAGCCCATCCGTGAAGACTGATCCCCAGCCTTGCATACCAAGAAAGGGAGCCCTGCCCCCATCCTTGCAGAAGTGATCCCTTTCAACCACAAACACAAGCACAAATGGTTGAGGAGCTGCAGGCTCTCCTTCCCAGCAATTAGCCAAGCTTGTCCATCTGTAGGACATAAGAGACAGCTGGAAAATCGGGCTGGTAATTGAAGAAAGCCTAGGTGAGGTGCTGTAACTTAAATGTTCTTGATGGGTGATGACCTCCAGTCTGTGGAATGCTCCAGTTCTGGAGACAATGTTCAAATATAGCATAAAGGCCACCAGTTTAATCCCTAATCTTGAGAAAGAAATTAATGTGTATGGCTGGACCAGTTTGTAAAAGTTATTAAGTGGCTTTAAGTGTCTACCCAAAAATTTTCTCAAGGATGACTTTCTAAATGTTCCCAGAGAGACTTTTCTGAATTCTTGGCTCCTCTGAATTTGTCATTGGAAAGATAAGGCAGAAATTTTGACGGGGCTAGAGAAGAACATTTGAGGAACAAATCATCGTGTGTTTTCTAGAAATGTCCTCATTTTAATTTACTGTCATATCACATATCATGCCAGATGGATTTTCTTCCGTCCGATTTGAGTCACATCACCTGGGTCAGGGGATTGGCTTTTTCGCAGGGACAAGACCCAGAAAACCTATTTTGTCTCCGGATCTTAGTGTTAAACGTTCTCTGGGCAGCTCTGTGGTGGCCAATGGGACTGTGAGGGCTGTCACTGCCAGCCGGCCACGCCTCCACACACTGAGCGCCCACGGGTGCAGACAGGATGTTACCTACACAGGCGGCCAAAGTCAGCATGGCTTCAGCTCCTTGTGTCTGGAGTCCCCTGGGATGACCCCGAGCTGCAGGTCCCGAGTACAGATGGCCCGGGCAGTGAGCCGCCATGCTGTGCAGAGAAGGCAGCTGTCGCCTCTAGCCCAGCGGCTTCGAGGGCAAGGGCGAGGCAGAGGCAGAGGCCTGCAGACATCTTTGGAAGCAGGGAGAAGGGGCAAGTGCTGCCCTTGGGTAGAGGGATGAGAAGGCCTTAAGGCAGGCTCCTGAAAGACAGAGGGTGGGTGAGAATCAGCCCCAGGGCAGCAACTCCTGAGGCCGCTTAACTCCTGCTGCTCCAGGAGGAATTGCAGGGGGGGCCACCAGAACCTGGGTCCCAGTGCCTAGGGGAAGACGTGCATGCTTGCTGCCCCCAGGGCAGAGCTGTTCCCTGAAACTTACTTTCATTCACTGTAAGATGGAGAGATTCAGATTATCTCACATCTTGGGGCATGTGGCTGGAGGAGTGTGGGACTCTTGATCTCAGGGTCATGAGTTTGAGCCCCATGTTGGGTGTAGAGATTATTAAAAAATAAATGAAAGTTTTTTTTAAAAAGGAATCTCTAACCATGTTTTTTTGGTTTTTTGAGAGAAAGTTTCCATAAGGGTGCCTGGCTGGCTCTGTCAGAATGAGTTTAAGCCCCATGCTGGGTGTAGAGATTACTTAAATAAGCCTTAAAAAAAAGTTTACATAGAATTCTCCGTTTTAAACTGTGTACAATTCTGTGGGTTTTAGTATATTCACTACTTGTTCTAGAACATTTTCATCATTCCAAATAAGAAATCCTTACCTGTTAGCAGTCAGTCACTCTGCACTCTGCACGATGACCCCTGGGGGCTACAAATCCACTTTTGGTCTCACCGGATTTGTCTCTTCTGGTCACTTATTTAAATGGAATCATAGATGGGGTGCCTGGGTGGCTCAGTCGGTTAAGTGTCCAACACTCCATTTCAGCTCAGGTCACGGTTTTGGCTCGAGGGATGGAGCCCTGCATCGTTGGGCTCTGCACTCAGTGGGGAGTCTGCTTGGGATTCTCTCTCCCTCTGTCCCTCTTACCCTACCATGGGTGTGCTCTCTCTCTCAAGCTTTCTAAAATAAATAAATAAGTCCTAAAAAAATTTTTTTAAAAAGAAATGGAATCATATAATAGACAGCCTTTCGTGTCTGGGTTCTGTCCCTCTGTGTCTGGTTTTCAAGGCCCTTCCAAGCTGTAGCAGGGTCAGTGCTCCTCTCCTCTCTGTGGCCACATGGTCTTCCATTATGTGGCTACATCGTCTTTGGTTTGTCCCTCCATCACTTGAAGGGCGTTTGGGTTGTTTCCACTCTCCGCCTATTATGAGTAATGCTGCTGTGAACATTCATGTAGGAATCTGTGTGTGAACAAATGTTAAGTGTCTTGGGTGCATACCTAGGAGTGGAATCGCTGGGTCCAGAAATGGTGACTCCATACTTAATGTTCTGAGGAGCAGCCAGACTCTTTTCCACAGTGGCTGAGTACTTGATATTGGTCTGTACTTTGAAAATAGTAAAACCACTCTTAACAGAGCCTGGTCCATAATATTCATTCCTTCATCCCTTAGATAGTTGTGGGGGTACCTACGATGTGCTAAACATTGTTGTAGATACAGTGGTGAAAAACAGCCAGCATCCATGTGTGCGTGTATACATACGTGTATAGCTGCATGATTATGTGTACGTATGTACAGCGTGCCTGTGTGTGTGTGTTGGGGAGCTGACGCGGATAGAATGATCGGGAAACGGGAAAGGGGCTGGGGAATTCCGGGTGGGCCCGGGATGGCTGCTGTGACTTGAATGCTCAGGAAGGCCTCGCTGACAAAGGGAAGGAGGTGAGGGAACGTCGCCCTTCCAAGAAAAGGCAGCTGCGAAGGCCGAAGTCCCAAAGCTGTGGCGTGTCTGAGGAGCAGCACGGCAGCCGGCGAGGCCAGTGGGGAGGGAATAAGGAGCAGCAGGGGCCGAGCCCAGCACGGTAACAGAAACCACAACCACAACCTGCAGGGCCTCAGGCCTGCAGAGAACTCTGACTTCGCTCTGGGAGACGTGCCAGCCATCACAGGGCTTCGAGGCTCGAGGCTCGTGGCGACGGGATCTTCCTGAGTTCTCGCGAGATCGTCCAGCTGCTGTGCGGAGAGGGCGCAGGAAGAGGCGCGAGGGCGAGAGCGGGAGGGGGCGGGGCCAGAACGGGGGTGGGGGCGGGGACGCGGGGTGGGGGCGGCTGGGAGGCCGTGCGATGACCGTGGTTGCAGGTGATGATGGCCTGGGTACCGGCGGTCCCCGAGGTGGTGGAAAGGGGACAGTTCCCGGACAAGCTGTGGAGAGAGAGCCAGCAGGATTTGCTGATTAAATGGATGTGAAATGAAGTTCAAGGAAAAAGAAAAGTAGAAAATGATCCCAACAGATTCTGGCCTGAGCAGCTGCAAGGACAGAAAGCCGTGTTATTTAGAGGAGCAGGGGCATGCTCGCTTTGTTCCAGGCAGAGCCCCGCGTGCCGAGAACAGTGCCTGGTGCTTTTGGGGCTCAGCCAACTGAGTAAGTGGAAAAATGGCAGGATCCTCAGGAAGGCCTTTATCAGTGTTGATTCTTTGACACCTGTGTCGCCAGACCTAGGATAATACTTCCTTCGCCTCGATTTCAAACTCTACCGGTAAAGAATCGTCTGTTTCTGTGGGATTTTTACTTGATCACTGATTCTTGTGGAAATTCTTGCCAGAATCTCTTACAGTGTTTGAAGTAGGGCAGGCTGACTGCATCAATGCATTTCCTTTACCCAGATGCATGCGTTCTGCCTTCTGCAGTTTCATTCCATGAGAATCTTGTGCCTGTTCTCTGCCTCTGACCTACCACCTACCACTTACTGAATAGTTACTTTGTACCCAGCACCGTATCAACACATTATTTTAAAGATTTTATTTCTTTATTTTAGAGAGAAAGTGGGGGCAGGCAGAGGGAGAGAGAGAATCCCAAGCAGACTGCCCTCCCCTGAGTGTCAAGCCTGATGCAGGACTTGGTCCCAGGACCCTGAGATTGTGACCTGAGCTGAAATCAAGATTCGGGTGCTCAATCAACTAAGCCACCCAGGCGTCCCTCAATACATTTTTTAATACTATTATTAGCTTCATTTAATAGTGAGGAAATAAATACACTTTTTTTTTTTAAAGGAATGAGGCAGGTTTATTTTTTTTTAGATTATTTATTAATTTATTTGAGAGAGAGAGAAATCACAGGAGAGGGCAAAGCAGACTCACTGCACTGCCTGACCCAGAGATCAAGCAAAGAGCTCGATCCCAGGACCCCGAGATTATGACGTGAGCCGAAGGCAGCCACTTAACCTACTGAGCCACTCAGGTGCCCCAGCACACTTTTTAATTAAGGTTAACTTTACCAAGATCCCACGGCCAGTAAGTGGGAGATCCAGAATTGAAACCTGTCTGTGCTTGCAACCCCTGCATTTTATCTTCTGCCTGTTCTGGGGTGGGTGTTCACATGTTAGGAGTGTTTCCATGGGAGCTCCTGCATTCAGAGGGAAACTGGACCTTTCCAACTCTAAGCTTTAATTCCAGAGGTCCATTCTCCAGGTATTTTTTTTTTTTTTAAGATTTTATTTTTAAGTAATCTCTACACCCAACATGAGGCTTGAACCCACAACCCAGAGATCAAGTGCCACATGCTCTACTGACTAAGCTCCAGCCAGGCGCCCCCTATTCCCTAGGTTTTTCCCAAACTTCACCTTTAACTCAGCTTGATTTTGAGCCTCATCCATTGTCCTTGACACAAAATGGTGTATCTCTTGAGCCTTACCATGAATTTCAGATTTTAACTTTTGTTCAAGGAACATCATCTTCATTCCTCTCCCTCCCTTGGGGTGAGCAACATCAGTAATCTAGGGCATTCTGCAAATTTCAGACTCCTGTCCAGAATGAAATGACCAATTATTGCCCAGGACTTGCCTCCTAGTTCAGGCATGATTTGGGTACTTTTGAGGAGGGAGAGGGAACCTCAAACTGATGAGCTAAACCCTAATTTCTTTTCTATTTCTTCTTAAAGATTTTATTTCTAAGTAAGCTCTTTACCCAACCTGGGACTCAAACCTACAACCCAAAGATCAAGAGTCGCGTACTCTACCAACTAAACCAGTCAGACCTTCCCTTAAACCCTAGTTTCTAATACTGAAAATTAATATCAGTTCTCATCATTCATTGCAATCTTTCCAACCACTTCTTCTTTCCACCAATCTTATTCCATTCTTTCACCTGATTGCCATCTGTTATGGTTGCTTACAGAATTCAAAACATCTAAAAGTTGAGTGTTTCCAAATACTTTGTCAAATACTGCCCTAAATTCTACCTGAAATGCCTCATAACAATGTATACAATGTCTATCTTATAGCAACATAATAAGATGTGAAAATCAGGATTTGTTGTATCTTTTAAGAAATCTCAGGAGCACCTGTCTGGCTTGGTTGGTAGAGCATCTGACTCTTGATCTCAGTGTTGGGAGTTCGAGCCCTATGTTGGGTATAGAGATCATTTAAATAAACAAAAACTTTTAAAAAAAAATCTTAGGCAATCATTGGCTGAAGGCGATTTGAAACGGAGCAGTGTGGAAAGAATGTCTGGCATCAACTGCCCCTGGACAAGCACCTGTGAAAGTGTACATAGCGGGTTTTGGTTTAATCGGGCAGACGTGTTCGGCGCTCTATAACCAGAGAATGGTGAATACTTGTACAAAATCACTACACAGAATTAAAAGACTCATTGGGGCACCCGAGTGTCTCAGTCAGTTGAGCGTCCGACTCTTGATTTTGGCTCAGGTCATGATCTTAGGGTCCTGGGATCGAGCCCCATGTCGGGCTCCCTGCTCAGGGAGGTATCTGTTTGTCTCCCTCTCCTTCTGCCCCTTCCCCTGTTCTCTCTCTAGTAAATAAAAATAAAAGACTCGGGGCGCCTGCGTGGCTCCGTCGTTAGGCGTCTGCCTTCGGCTCAGGTCATGATCCCAGGGTCCTGGGATCCAGCCTCGCGTTGGGCTCCCTGCTGGGCAGGAAGCCTGCTTCTCCCGCTACCATTCCCTCTGCTTGTGTTCCCTCTCTCTCTGTGTTTTTCTCTGTCAAATAAATAAAATCTTTAAAAAAATAAATAATAAAAAAAGACTCATTGAAATATGCTAAAAGTCTTATTAATACGTACACTCTACCTTCCTTCCCAGACACACTACTTCATAGTCTCAACCCCTGTAGCCCCAGGTTAAAGTGAAGCTCTTGTTCAGGCTAGATGACAAAATTTTGTAATTTTCACCACTTTTTTATTTTTAAAGATTTTATTTTGTTTTTTAAAGATCTTATTTATGAGAGAGACAGGGAAAGAGAGAGAGTGTGTGTGTGATTGGCGGTGGAGCCAGGGGAGGGAGGAAAAGGGGAAAGAATCTCAAGGAGACTCCTGGCGAAGCCCAAAGCCTGACTTAGGGCTTGATCCCATGACCCTGAGATCATGATCTGGGCCAAAACCAAGAGTTGGACACTCAACTGACTAGGCCATCCAGGAACCCGTAAAGATTTTATTTTTAAGTAATCTCTATATCCAGTAAGGGGCTCAAACTCACCACGAGATCAAGAGTCACATGTCACATGTCTTACCAACTGAGCCAGCCAAGCATCTCTCCATCATTTTTTTTTTAAGATTTATGTATTTATTTGAGAGAGTGAGAGAAAGAGAGACCACGAACTGGGGGGAGGAGCAGAGGGAGAGGGAGAAAGAAGCAGACTCCCCCTGAGCAGGGAGCCTGACATGGGGCTCCATCCCATGACCTTGAGATCAAGACCTGAGCTGAGATCAAGAGTTGGAGGCTCAAAAAAAAAAAAAAAAAAAAGAGTTGGAGGCTCAACTGACTGAGCCACCCAGATGTCCCTCCACTAACACTTTTTATGTTTTAAAAGATTTTATTTATTTGACAGAGAGAGATCACAAGTAGACAGAGAGGCAGGCAGAGAGAGAGGAGGAAGCGGGCTCCCTGCTGCGTAGAGAGCCCGATGCGGGGCTCGATCCCAGGACCCTGAGACCATGACCCAAGCTGAAGGCAGAGGCTTCACCCACTGAGCCACCCAGGTGGCCCAGTTTTAACGCCATTGTTACCTGGAAGCAGTTGGGCATTCAAAAAGGGAAAACCAACAAGAACTGAGATGCCAATAGGAACCCTGAAGAGGAAAAAAAAAGATTAATAAGGAGCAGAGCCTTGTACCCTCACTGGTCCTGAGTGGGATTCTATTTATGCAGATGAAGAAATTCTGAAGGTTCTTCCTAATTCCCTCTTTCTAGTCTCACTTGTCCTGTGAAGTTGTAAGTAATTGTAAATAAGTGTAGTAAGTAATTCGAACTCCTTTTCTGGGCTGAGGACCGAGGCCACATCTCCACCTCTCCTGTTCGGCCTGATCTTCCTGGTCATCCCAAATGACATCAGCAATGGGTGGGAAACAATCTGGGCAGGTCCTGAAAATTCTGTGGGCAAATGTAGCTAAAACGTCAGGTGTCACTGGAAGCATTAATGAAACACACATACACAGACGACAGAAGGAAACAGGAGAGGGAGCAGGGAAGGACAAGAGGAGAAATAAGATATTCACAGGGCGTTCAACCTACAGAAATTCCTTGTGGAACAGCTGAGACTCTGGGACCACAGACATCCGAGTCTGTTGTTGGGCACTACTTATATGTTAGGATGATACGATTTAGCCATTGAAGTCAAGGTCTGTTATCCACATGAATGAAATGGAAAGTGATGTGTATAGCACAAAGCTTATTTATATATGTACCCAGGAATGTATTCAAATCAGAAAACACAGAAAAGCTGGGTGGCCAAGTGATGTTATAAAAGATAATCCACATAAGGGTTCAGTGTAGTCTGGGAGCCTGTTGTAATGTCTGTAATTTATTCTAAAATTCTACTGTATACTCAGTGTGATATTTTCCAAGGTAGCTTTAATTCTAAGAGAAGTCAGCTAACAAGGTGGCTGCCATCCAACTGGGCCATACTCCAATGGCAGCTCCAACATGCTCTTTTGCAATTCAACAGACTTTAATTAGCATATTGCACATCCAAAAAAAATTTTTTTTTGAAGATTTTATTTTTAAGTAATCTTTATACCTATCATAGGGCTTGAACTCATAACCCCAAGATCAGGGGTCAAGTGCTCTCCTGACTGAGCCAGTCAAGAGCCCTCCCCACCCCCCATGGGTTTTTATTGGTGAAACTAGTGTCTTGTTAATTGTCATGAGAGGTTGTCATAGGCAAAATTAAAGGCATTCAAGACTGGTCAGGAAAAGACTGGTCAGAAGTTTATGGAACTATAGGGGCTTAGAGTCCACGAAGTCTTCAGTCCCTAGAGGTAGTGGCTGAGGCCTGCTTCCCCGAGACCTGGTCTACCGCTGGTTTAGGAAGATTACAAAATCTTACCCTAGGAATATTGCTTCCACCTCAAGGAAACCTTTTACGCAGGGTGTGTGGGTGTGGTCAGAACATCTGAAAGGAGAGCTGGGAGTTCATCCAATTTACAGAAGAGGACGTCCATCTGTTTTGTGCCAGCTTTGCTAGTAGATGCCGACTGATGTTTTTCTGTGGACAGCAGAATTCTGAATGTGCTCAAATCTGGCAGCAAGATTTAAAGGAGTAGCTCACACACCAGATCACACCGGACACCTGATCTACCAAACGCAACAGGCTTGGTGACCCTGAGAGGCCCCCAGCTGGGAGAGGGAGAAGGCCTCTTTTAGGAAATTGTTTCTGAAAAATTCTCTTGCGGGGAGCTGTTTGTAAAAATCGCAGGCTGCCAATGACGCTTAGGCTCAGCCCAAAGCTCTGTGCCTCCTGAGAGCTGGAAAAGCAGGAATAACGGGAGAGGACAGTGGGGATGGTGGTTTACGGAGACAGAGCAGCCATCCAACCACAGGCCCCATCCAACTGTCTACACAGCAAGCAAAGTGAAGACCAGGTTCCTGGTGCTTTGTAAAAGATTAGTAAAGACCTCTTAGATGAGAAGAGAGAAACCAGCAGGCTAGGCCTGAGGAACACAGACCTTCAAGGGGTTTGTGCACTTGGCCCGCGGGCCTTTCAGATCCCACATGCACACCCACATTCAGCAGGGTCTGCGCACTCAGCAGTCCGTGCACAGCCTGTAGGCCAAGGAGCAGCCTCAGGGACACAAAATCGTACTTCAGGGTTTTTGAAGGAATGACCCTTTACCCGTTGCTGTACAGTACAGCTAACTTTGTAAAACTCGCAAGCTTGCGGGGAGCACCCTACTTTGTAATTTGAGGACCCTGACTAGGGCGCAACCCACCTGATAACAGGGGCCTCAAATGCCATGTGGGCTCTGGCGTCGGGCCAATTCACTGAGGAGTCCTCTTTCAAAGTTAAATGCTAACAAAGCTGAGGGAGTGGCAGTGAACATCTGCATCTGAGATGTGCTGTGGGGTTCCTTACATACAGAACTCCCCAAGCTCAACTATTTTATTTCTAGAACATTTAGGTAGAGATAGGCCAAAAAATAGAAGAACCAAGAGTTAGTTGACCTATTACCGCACATGGAATGAGGCTTGCGTGTGCCTCCACAAGTGTGCGAGCGGATAATAACCCAAGATACTTCCTATAACGTCACTGTAGACTTTCCTCTACAAGACGGATGCATTTGTTGAAGAGTGTTTAGTGCCTGCTCTTGTCACACTATTCTCACGCAGTCCAGGTCTGCATTAGCCTCCAGTTAGGTTAGATTTTTACTGAACCTTTTTCGGGGGCAGGGATCCCATTCAGAAGACCCTTTTCCTCCAACCACCTCCTTCCGCTACCCTCCCTCTTGATCACCTCCCTTTTATTTGTTTTAAATAGATAATGAGATGAATGTGTTACTTCTCTTACGGTAATAATGTGTCTGCTATCCTAAGCTACATTTCTTTGGGGGGCCACAGGGAAGAGGGCTTTCTTTTATATTACCTGAGTCCAGTGAATGGAAGAAGAGTTGACTACTCCTTAGTAACAAACCTAGGCTCCAATTGTGTTTCTTTTCTTTTTAAAATAATACAAACTAAATATAAATACCCATAATCTCACCGTAGCCAATCATAGAAATGGGATCTTACGACTGCAGCTATAAAAGCAAAGGTATTTCTATTTGTTCAAAATAGCTGAAATACTTTAGGAAACTACATGAATGAAAAACAATCTGAGGAAGTAATGAGGTACATTCTACATTTCACATTCCACATTCCATTGTTCTCCATGATGAAATATCCAGGAATGTGATGTCTATCGCTATCCTACACAGAATGATGGCTTAGCAGGAATTAATCTGGGATTCTTAAACACACTCTAACTTCTACTCCATAATTCACACAGAAATAGAAACAAGTATAGTTTCCAACATTCTCCGTAGGTCTTCTCCTTCACTATCAATTTTTTGAAGCTCTCTACGAGTCATGACATTAAACTCCTAGAACACCTTGAGCATAAAGACTTAAACTATATCCAATCAGCGAGAGAGACAAGCACTACAGAAAAGACACTTCCAACTTACGCCCTAGATACTCAAAACTCAACAAAAACCCTGCAAAAATCAGGATCTGGTCCTTAGAAATTTGACGGTGTAGTAATAACAAACACTGGTATACTGATTTTGTCTCCTCTGCAACTCAAAATCTTCGTAATTATTTTCATTCAGTAAATCCAATAGCATGATGTTAATTCAGAAACTAAAGAAAAAGGACACAAGAATTTGAAGGGCTTAAATATATTTTTTATATTGATAGTCTGTGTCTTTCTAGCCTAAAATACATTATTGTTGATTACATACAGGACGAGGTGAGGTATTTGTAAAATATCTGGTAAAAAATAATTAATATACAGTATTCTACATGAGATGGAATCTTATGAACCTTTAGGTCTGCTGAAGTGTTCAACTGATCAACTAAATTAAACTGCCCTGAATGGACTTACAGTTGTTCCCTCAAACCATGTGAAAAAAGGAAGGGCCTTACATTTTCCCAGAACTTGTGCAGAAAAGGGAAAGCATATTATTGGCAATTCCTATTTCTATTTCTCACATCCAAGGTAATGCATTCACACAAAATCAGGACCTCCATGTTTAGCATAAAAAGGAAAAAAAAAATCTCCTGGATTAGAGATACAATACTATCCCTGCATAATGGTTAGGCTAATTCACCAACAGCAAAGAAATTCAAGTGGTCAACAGTCTTGAAAATGCTTTATTGAAATGTGTGACTTATGTGCAGAAGATGTGTTTGAAAAGACCACAGCTTGAAAACTGGTTTTTGAAACGTCTCAACAACCAATTGAAAAAGAAGAAAATCCCTACTGGACTTGACTTCGAGTATAACTAGAAGCCTGGTGTAAAATTTTCCTTGAAAACATTTTCCATCACAGAAACTAAAGAAAACAAAGCTATTATATTTGGAAATTGTTGGAGTCTGAAGTTTCAGAGGAGGAGAAGCAACAGTTTTTAGACATGTGGGGTGACTTCTTTTTTGGTTACATTTGGACGAACATGGACTTCACAGTTCTCGGAAGAACACCGGAGGGTGTTCAAGTCTGTATGCTTGTCATGTTGGAGGAACGGAGAAACACAGATGGGAAAGGGAAAGGACGACAGGAGAAAGAGAGGAGACTTGAGAAAGGAGAACTGGAACGAGACATGATTAGGTTAAGTCTAGTTATAAATTTATCAGAAGCTGTGCGCACCTTTTTTAAAAGTCCTAAATTTACATTCCAAAAACTGCCCCCCAACCCCCAAACCCGCTGTCCCTGCCTTGGAGCTATTGTGAAAGTCTATGCACAAAAACTGAAACAGGAAATAAAAAATATCCCGGCCCCTCCGAACCCCAAAACAAACACAAAAAAGCTGTACATATTTTTTTTACACATAGGATTAATAATATAGGCATATAGGTGGCATGATTCAATTAAAAGGCTTTACTTTTTATGCCAGAAAAAAACCCAATAAATAAAAGGTGCTAGAGTTAGCATTAAGAATTTGGTTGTGATATACTGACAAAATCTGGGAAGGCAAATCCTCAAAGCTCCCCTGATCTGATCTGTCTCAGCAAACTATGAAAAGCAAGTACATAAATAACGCAAAATATGATTGAGAATGTGAGATTTTCAAAAACAAAGACAACATAAT
>CM053610.1:83676985-83769485 GCA_028646535.1 Procyon lotor | reverse complement strand
ACAATGGATTATTTACAACTATGCATATGTGCCACTGTACTAACAGATATGAAAAAGTATGACATAAAATAAATACACAGAGAAATAATACTGTCAGTTTGGAGGTAACAGACACATTACACTAATTTTCTCCTTCATTTCAGTTTCAGAATACTTTATATTCCTCTCAGCTATTTAAAAGCCTAGATCAGTCCAGGTTCATTACCTGTTGAGCCTAAGTCTACTCCTCACTGCTTTTTCTAAGATCCTTTATATTCTTTTTTTTTTTTTTTTTTAAAGATTTTATTTATTTATTTGACAGAGAGAGAGATCACAAGCAGGCAGAGAGGAAGGCAGAGAGAGAGGGGGAAGCAGGCTCCCTGCCGAGCAGAGAGGCCGATGCGGGGCTTGATCCCAGGACTCTGAGATCATGACCCGAGACGAAGGCAGAGGCTTTAACCCACTGAGCCACCCAGGTGCTCCTAAAATCCTTTATATTTTTAAAAGTCACATACAATGCTGACAGGCTTGGGAGAGGAATATATTTGGTGGCTAATGGAAGTTTTCAGAAGCAAGTAACTATTTCATCCAGTAAAACCATTTACTGTGTGTACTGACTATTTTTTACACGATGGTGAACCATTTTTAAAAACTATTACTTTTGTTTGTGGCAACTATAAGAATTTAAATCCTGCTCTTTTGAATTCTCAGGAAAAAAAACTACTATGTTATGAAATCCTCTTTTGTACCTTTTAATATTTCACAGCTAACTGAAATTGGCAATAAAAAAAAGCATGGTTAATTATGACAATAAATGGACCTAATATGTCTCCCAAATGTAATGATAATGGTATTTCATTTTTCAGTTTTTTTAGGTTTCAGGTTTACGGGCAATATAGGGGGGAGAAATTCACATTAAATGATAATTTACTGTTGGAACAAGACCACCAACATTCCCACTTTCTCTAAAATAATCATTATTTTTTATATTCTTGGGGAAATCCTGAATATGCAGTTTTGATTAGATTTGGGAATTTTAAAGGTTTGATCAAAGGCTGAATCTCCAAGAACATACATAAGGTACGAGAGAGAAAAGATCATTGCAGACTGCATGGTGCTTAATAAAACATTACTTCTCAAACAAAGCTGTATTGATAAATGCACTACCTTGTTAAGAGAAATTGGGAATTCTGGATAGTCTGCTGACTGCTTTCTGTGTTAGCGATGTTGGTTGTTGCTGTGGATTGTGTGATTGTAGTGGTGACACTGCTCGTGTTAGTACGCCGGGTTGCGTTGCGTGCGGTCTCCAGTTGTTGGCGTGCTGCCTGGGCATGCTGCCGTTCCAGCTGCAGCTGCATCTGCAGTTGTTGTAGCTGAGAAGCGGAAGGGCCAGAAGAATTAAGCTGTCCTCCAGCAGAACGTCTCACTCCTGATAACTGAGATAAAAGCTCTGCCAATGAAAATGAAGGCGATTAATGTCTCCTTAAAATACTGTGGAAAACAAAACGCTAAAGATCACTCTTTCAGAGGAACAGAGGAACAACAGAAATGACTGTCGATAGGCAGGTATCCATAGCAACATAAAGTTTCAGCTTAGAGCTCAATACCTTTTATTTTTGTTTATTTATTTTTAAAGATCTTATTTATCTATATGACAGAAAGAGAGAGATCACAAGTAGGCAGAGAGAGAGGGGGAAGCAGGCTCCCCGTTGAGCAGAGAGCCCGATGTGGGGTTCGATCGCAGGACCCTGAGATCATGAACTGAGCCGAAGGCAGAGGCTTTAACCCATTGAGCCCCTATTTTTGTTTATTTTTAAAGTAATCTCTATAACCAACATGGGGCTCAAATTCATAACCCTGAGATCAAGAGTTGCATGCTCTACCAACTGAGCCAGCCAGGCACCCCTCAGTATCTTTCAGAATGCCTCCTGGAGGTCGGAGCTGTTGTGTATGGGGAATACAAATACAACTAACCCACATACAATTATTTTTGTCTTAAGTAAAACATAACAGATTGTTGGTTACTGGACTAATTTAGTTACACTTTCTCTCAGTATTTAGTAAATTAAAGTGATCATCTGCTGGTCCAACCATAATATAAATCCTCTCAACACAAATTCCATGAAAGCAGGGATCAAGTCTACCATTTGTGATACTCCTAGCTCTTAGTAGAACAGTGCCTGACACACAGTAGGCCTCTAGCATTTATGCAGTGATTGAATGACGATCAGAATTGTATCCAAGAGGCCCGGATTATTTCTATCCATGACCCTTGCACCACTCTGCCTTCTCTCTAGTACTTTCTGATACTGTCATTTGAGAGTATACGAGCATCCCACTGCAGTGAGTAGCACTGGCTAGGCTCAGTGAGGCTGACTGGCTCCTGACTATACCAGCCTAGTTAATGGCCTGTTACAATCCAGACTCTTGTTTCAATAAGGTTGTACTCATCAAGGACAACGTGGACCTCTGTCCCTGAGTTCTCATTCTAAATCAGGTGCAAGAAGTGCCTTGTCCCGTGTGTGTGTGTGTGTGTGTGTGTGTGTGTGTGTGTGCACACGCGCGCGCGTGTGTGGTGGTGGTGGTGGGGTTCTCCTTAGCTTACATGGGACTGACGACTGCCGCACAGACACTCCCTGAAGGGCAAATGCTCTTCATCATTACAACTCATTAACAGGCTACAGTTCTGTTTTCTTGCTCACTGCTGTTTTATCCCAGGGGTTCTTACATCATTTTTTCACAGAGTCCATCACTAAAATAAACTGATTTCATTGACAGAGAAAACTGAAAGAGAATTTCTCACTTTTGAATTCTGCTTCTAGAAATTAACTTTTAGAGCCTCCTACCAAAAACAGCAGGTAAATATTCCCTTTGGATGACAAAGTATTTTCTAAAATCCCCAAAACTCAGTTTACAGGGCTTACTGCACATGCGAATGCCCAAAGCACATTCGGATTCAGATCTTGTATCTATACATCTGTATACATTTTTAAGAACACTTTGAGTAGAACTGTCCCTAGCTGCCATTAGATTTACACTCACCAGCGTTTCAGGGTGTTCGGCAAGGTGCATCACAACTTCCAGATAAATATTCCACCACGTGCACACATTTCAGTACTTGTACAAGCTTGCCAGGGTCTTACTGCCTGTCTGTACTTGGTGTGTCTTATGGTCTCAGGCTACTGTAATTTCTGACCTTATATTTCAACTCCCAACCCCTCTGCTCTGCTGCTGGCTTCCCAGGTTGGCCAGGTATTAGACTCGGTGGACTTGGCTATGAGCTACATGTTCAAATGTCGTTGTTTTTTTAAATAAGATTTTTCTAAGCTATTAACATGTACTTTTCAGTATGTTCCCTAAGAATATAGTTCTCAAATCAAGGCCAAGAACAGAGAAACTCCTACTTTACTTTCTTCTATGAGAAGAACTTAATTCTTTAGTCGTGTCAATTAGTCTTATTATTTGTGTGCTTGTGGAGGTTGAACCATTGGCAGTCTTTCAACTCTGAAATCTTTTATCATTTTCTTGGGTTTCAACAGAGGCCACAAATAGAAAACCCAGAACCATTTCCTATTATCTTCTGCTCTATGTACTTAAGGAAATGCCACAATATTATAAACTACTTTACATGGTCTACTTTTACAATATTTTATAATTTTAAGATTTAGGGGAATTTTGTGAAGGAATCCAGGAGCATGACAAGAGATTAAAAACACAAATTCCAACAAAAACTTTTAAAGTAAGTCCCCCTCCCTGGCCGTTTCCCTTATGAACGTGCAACTAACTTACCAGCTATAGGATCCATGGCTTCCCTATTGCTTGGAGAATATGAACTCTGAGAAGAAGAAAGTCCACCAGTAGAACTGCTAGTAAAGTGCATGTTTGATCTACGAGCACGAGGACCTCCTAATCCCCGGCCTGGGTGAAACATTCTACGTACATGTCGAACACCACTCGATTCATCATAACTCCAAAGTTAAGAAAAGAACCCAAGTATTTAACAGAAAGAAAAAAAAATCACTTGAGCCTTTGCTAGACAGACATGCAGATTTCCTAAATTGTAAACATTTGAAAACAGCACATTTAATTTAGAATGCAAATGGTACAACCTTATCTACGAGGGCTATTAACTCTAAAAAAAGACTCTCAAATATAAAGCCAACGAGTGAGCGTGTAAATATTGCATGTGTGTGTGTTTTCAAAGGGGAAAAAGGTTTTCCAGGTAGGAAGAAATTTCTTCCCAGGCCCCAACTACAACAACCAGATGGGGCGAAAGACACCCCCGTGTGGCATCTCCTTACCCTGACCTCAGTACTCAATTTCATATATGTTCATAGGGAAGTCACCAGAATTAATAAGCATCAATTTTAATACCTGCGGAGAGTTGTGCTAATCAAATCTCAATTATCATCGATAATGAGAAAGGAACAGTAGGGATAATTTAAATTCAGAAGTAAAAAGACTCCTTTGGTTACTAGTTTTAATTTGTCCTCCTCAATTTCTTTAATGCTGCTGCAAAACAAAACCAGAGTCGATTTTCTTGCAGAAGTGGACACAGAGAGAGTAACATCACATTTCTCAACAAGTCACATAGCCAGCAGCTCCCCACCCCACAATCTTCTGCAGCTGACTCAAACTAAAGACTGTCCTGAAGAGCACACAGCTGCCCCAACTCATGAGGACAATCTTGTGTTTCCAGGCTGGCGGGTGTGTGGGAAAAGCCAGCTCTCACTGTAAGAGACTTTTCTTTCAGAGCAGCACACAGAACATCTGTATCGTGCAGAATAACGTTCTGCTGGCTTCTAGGTCTCCAGCTGATGATTGTGGAGTCACTGAGGGACAGGCTGAGCAGCTCCAGGAAGCCCACAGGGGCCAATGGAAAGTGCACTGTCTGATCATGGTATTCAGGACCATGGCTCGGGTTCTACAGAAAGTGATGTTATGATCACTGTATTTTGTCTTTTAAAAGCACCTGGGTATAAAGAGTACATTTTAGGAAGAGTTCCATCAGAATGGTTGAAAAGAAAAAAGCTCTGGTGCTCATGAGGCTTGGGGAGAAGCCATGCCTTCATGACAAAGCCGTCCCACAGCAGCACTTGATGTACCTGAAAAATCAGTCTATTTCCAGGATAACTGCAATGTCAACATTTTGTTTTCCAGAACCTCATGGTAATACTCATTAGGAATCTAAAATGTAACATATGCCTTCTCTTATTCTTATATTTTGCATAATTTAATCTTCTCTTGATAATCAGAGACTTATAAAAATTTCACAAAAATGAATGTACGTGACGTGAGACATTCTACTGAACGGAAACCAATTTCACTAGAGGCCCTTGAACTTGCTGAAAAAGCTCAGGATAAAAAGAAAACAAAGTTCAGGATAACAGCTTGGCTTGAAGTTATTTGCCTAGCTTCTCCATGAAGACAGAGTGAAACAGTGATCGAGCATAATCCTCTGGGTATTGTTTTAAGATTCTTTTATGTAAAATGTGAAGTGACTCAAAGACTTAAGTATTCCTGGCCCATCTGGGTTTTCTTATTCTCTTAAAAAAGATAACAAACCACACGCTTTCTTCATTATGCTTTCAGTGGCCTCAGCACTTAGTGATTTCTTTTGTTCACTAGCCCCTTGATTGGCTCAGGTCTGGCTGACATTCTAATTTCTTAGGTTGGTTCCATGTCTTTATCTTTCCATTAGTTTTCTCATCTTCCCCTAAATCTGAGGGACCATATCTCCAGTTAGAAAATTAGGAACTGTAAGCACGGGATGGGAGCTGTGGAATGAGAAAACCATTAAACCAGGTTCTTCCTCAATAGGACTAAGGTTGAATTATGATTTCTGGGAAGCAATCAAAGGAATCAGAATGAAGTCTGGCAAAGAGAAAAGTTGTGATTAGTTCCTGAATTGCTTCAAATCGCAATGAACATTGAAACATTTACATGAAAACAGACCCCTAAGTTAATAGGTGATAGTCATAGAAAAACAATTCAGAACTTGAAACAAGAAGCACAGAATGTACCAAATTAATTACTCTGGTGGGCCACTCATCTCTTGGATTACAGGGAACATCACCAGCAACAGCTGAGAGATAGATTTGCAAAGGAGAAGCAGGAAGGAAAGCGGAAATAGACTTTGGAGCTGGACGCGACCTTATGCTGTCGTACTCAGAGACTGGGTGGGGATGGCGATCTCTAGAGAAGGGAACTCTGAAAGGGAAAGCAGCCCCAACACGCGCTCCTGCTCATCATCCTGCTAGTAACAGGATAAAGCAACAGAGTACATGGAGAGGAAACAAATAAATTCTCTTTAGATTTACTTAGATTCTAATTTGGATTAGCATTTTCCTCTTTTGTATGAAAACACCCTGCTGAAAACTTATAACCCAGTTAAATGGTCTTTAAAAAAATCTGATTGTAGTGAAGTGAAGATGATGAGCAACTTTCACTTAATGAGCATTGTTCATGTGATACTCATAGCATATAAAGAGAAATAAATTGCATCTCAACACTGAGTCACTTTTAGGAAAGGTCAAATTAAAATAATTTAGAGGTTACTTTTTCTCTTCACATATATTGTCCTTAAAAATAACCAAAATAACAAACATTACAAACAACTGTATCCTTTGTTGCCTCTTAAAAGGATATTAAATCTCTAGGGGCTCTGTGTTCAAGTGTAAGATGAGCTGCAAAGTCATCCGTGACATGATTAGGATCGCCTCCAGGTAATGCTGCACATATTGGACAAATCTGAAATGAAAGAAAAGAAAGCAGATTTAATAGATGAATATTGATCAGACATCTTTCTGGATGAATATTTTACTATAACTGAGTTTCAACCAGGCAAAAACCCAGTAGAGATCATGACCTCGTCAAAAGCACTGGAGGCCGGACTATGAACCGCAGCCCGTCTGCCCTGGTACTTAAACTGAAACAGACCGCTTCTCAGGGTGAGACACAACAGTTCTCAACAAACAGCTCAAACATGAGCTCTGGCAAAGCCCTCTAACAGCCTGGACAATGCATTTGCATGGTCTAGCAAAATAGTTACCATAAAAAAATTTTAAGATGTTAAAAAAAAAATTTTTAAGATGTGCTATTTAGTGCACATTCCCATCTGACTAAGTCTGGTCTGGAATGGTAAAGACTGAGACATATGCGTCCCCAAAGTAAGCTAGATTTGAGGACCAATCTCCAAACATGACAGCAAAGCTCTTATTAAAACACAGCTATCCAAACTCAAATATTAAGACAATGTCTACTGGTAACAAGCAAATGCGCTCTTTACATTCATGAACAGGACTTCCAAGAGAAAACAGGGGTGGAACAAAAGACCAAGGAGTGGAAGACCAACTTCCCATGAGCCTTGGGGCAAGGGACAGGACAAAGGAGGAATAAAATGGTGTGTACGCAGGCAGAGCTCAGGGGAGATTTCCCAGGTTGGGAATACTGTTTTTGAAACAGCAGTTCCAAGGGAAGAGGTGAAATAAGGAGAAGACGCGAAGGATCGAAAGAACGAGGCACTTTCAGAGGAAAGGCTCTTTCTCTTCTAGAAATCCAAGCGGGCAGATGATGTTCTAAGAGTGGCAGCCAAGCCTTGGGTTATGAAGAACTTTAAAGAACAGAGCCAAGAAGAAAGGTCTGAATCAAAGGAGCACAACCAAAGGAAGCCCCAGGAAATGTACAGGCTTTAGGCTTGTGTCTCTCTGGGGACGAAAGAGCTGAGGACGGGATGTAACTCATCTCGCCAGTACACATGTTCTTTTCTTTGTACATGTGTTCAATTCTCGCCCCTGGAGTAACGTTCAGGCACTCACTTGACCTTGCTGCCTGCTTGTGGCAGAGGGGAAGACGGGAGTGGCACTGGAAATGTGGAGGCACAGGCAAGGTGAGGCTTCGAAGGCCCACGCTGGGATACGGAGGGGAAAACAAACTGATTGCCAGAGCCTAAGCCAACACAAATCCCCGTCCTCTCCTGACCAGAAAGCAGGAGTCCCCTGAGAGTCTGACCCTGGTTTGATCCCAGTTCCTCCTATGCCCAGTCGGCTGTCCTGATTCTATCTACCTCAGAAGTCTGAGACGTATCCTCAAGAAAAACCTAGAGATGCTCACGAGAAATAACATTTAGGCACGACAGTGTGCAAAAGAAGTAGTGGCGGGTAGTGGGGGGACTGTCACACAGGAAGGTGCCTTTGGGGGAAATGACGTTAGAAATAGACAGACATGTGTGCCTTTCTTAGAAGATGCCAGAAAGGTGGTCAGACATTCTTTCCTCTGTCAGAGAGAAAAGCAACTATATCTGTTCATAAGTTTACCACTTCTCAACTCTTTTTCCTAGGCATTTAGGTTTTATCCTGTGCTGTGACATTGCAAGGCAGTGTCTGGTACACTTATTTTTTGTGTGTTTCTGTCTTGCCTGGCTAGATGTCAATAGTTTTTGAGTAATGCAGGACAGTGTGATTTGTTTCTTGTTTGGGAACTGTAACCAGGCTTACTTACAACAAAAAGACCAACAGGTTTGGAGAAGCAGAAAATACCACCAGTTATTTAAAAATCAAACAAACAAGCCAGTTTAGATATTTTTGAGACTCTATTTTGCAACACTTAACAGGTACTGGACTATGTATAGTTTTATTACAACACCACAGACTGTAACTGTAAGATCTTTACCCAAAGAAAAAAATAACCATTAAGAGGAAGAGGTGCCTTCCTTCTAAGATGTTTCCTTTAGGCTGACCTTTGGATAAAATTTATGTACAATCTGAACAGCACAAAGATCACTGTAGAAGTTGCAGTACTTTGAGGACACACGTAAACGTTCTTAGATAAGAAAAGTCTTCTTGAGGATGTGCATCCTCTGAAGGAAGACAGGACGGGAAAGTACAGATACCAAGCATACTGAGAATGCCCTTAACAGGATCCATGGTCTCCTATAAACTAGAAAAGCACCTCTGAGATGAGGATGTGGAATACTGTTTAGTTTTGAGTGTGATATCTATGGTGATACCTAATACTTTCTGTAAGACAGGAAAATTCCACACAAAAGATAAGCTATTAACTCTAAAATTATGAGTTCATCAACATTAATATTTATCGTACTTCTACTGCCATATGATATAGTAACATCTATTACTTGAACAAGAAAATTCCATGTAACACATTAGCTTAACGTGTGACAACTTGCCAACATCGAAGCACACTGAATTGGCATAATTCAGTGCTTCCTGAAATTGGCTGAGTATATAAATTCATCTGGAGCAATTTTTAAAAATAAAGTTCCCTAGGCCCAGGGCTGAAAACTGATTCTAGGAGATTTGAAATTCTGTTTTTGACAAGGGTCCCAATTATCTTATAATTAGATCAATTTGGCAAATACAGCTTGAATATACAATGGTACTGAAAAATAAGAAATATTTACCCTGTGGAACAAAACACAAAATGCTGCTTTACTTACTATTACCTTGCTCAAATTTTTAATCACAAATTAAAGCAAGTTCACATTTATTTGCAGTCTTGTCTTTGCCATTCTCCGAAGCTTCCTCTTCTGCTTCATCTCACTACTGAAGCTCACCATCAGTCCTGCTTTTTATCTGCAGCCCTGCCGAAGCTTCCATCAAGTACTGAGATGAAATCCCATGCCCAAGACACAATGGAATTTCCAACTTTCTACGTGGCTCCAGTGCATGTTGCCAGCAAGCAGCCAGTCAACGTGGGGAGAGAGAAACTTAGGCAGACTCCACACTGAGGGTGGAGCCTGACCTGGGACTCCATCTCATGACCCCGAGATCATGACCTGAGCTGAAACCAAGAGTCAGATGCTTAACTGACTGAGCCACCCAGGCGCCCCAGTCAGTGTGGATTCTTAACACAGGTGGTTACCAATGTCTAGACCACACCTCCGGAAGTCATTATTTCACACACACCAGGTCAGTACTACATTTATAGAACATTTTTCCCTGTGACAGGTTATATCTATAAAAAAAATAATCTAAAATCAGCATGTTTGATTTTTGTTTGTAAATAAAAACTCCACACATTCTTCCCCATATAATCACCAACTAGTCTGAAGCAAGTTCACATTCCCTGCAGCCTCTTTCTTGAGCTCATATACTCACATGGAGGGCATTCTCTCCCCAGCTACCGTGCAGCGCTTCAAAAACAACAGATAGGGTAAGCTCTTCTCCTTTTTTCCTTTTCATAAGTTTTTTGCCCACTCTGTTCACTGCTGCAGAAAAATGCATTTAAGGGCACTTGGCTGGCTCAGTTAGTTAAGCAACTGCCTTCAGCTCAGGTCATGATCCTGGAGTCCCAGGGAGTCCTGCATCGGGCTCCCTGCTCAGTGGGGAGTCTGCTTCTCCCTCTGACCCTCTCCCCTCTCACGCTTTCTCCCTCTCTCAAATAAAAAAAATAAAATAAAATAGAAAAGAAAAAAGCATTAAGAAAACCAGCTTCTCTGCCCCACACACCACGTGGCTTCACCCGAAGCTGGACTGCAGCACCACAGCGAGATGATTCTGGCACCAAAACCATTCAGCAGATGCTGGGGAGGAGCTAGACGGGTTCTCTACCTACCGTGAGCCTGACCCACTTGGAAGCATCATCCTCCCAGACCACTTGACACTGACCTTGAACTCAATTCTGGGACACCACACTTCTTGGTAACAGCAAACACTTTAAGAGAAGTAACTACCTTGCCAATTGGTATTTCTCGATTAGGTTTCTGGATCATAAACTTGATAAACTCATTTATTTCTTTTATCTGATTAATTTTAGATTCATGAGAAACATTTTCTTTTGAGTATTTGTTAAAAAGCTGTGATGTCAGGGGGCACCTGGGTAGTTCAGTCAGTTAAATGGCTGCCTTCCACTCAGGTCACGATCCCAAGGTCCCAGGATTGAGCCCTGCTTCAGGCTCTCTGCTCAGTGGAAAGCCTGCTTCTCCCTCTGCCTGCCGCTCCCTCTGCTTATACTCCCTCTCTCTGTCAAATAAATAAATAAACAAATCTTAAAAAAAAAAAAAAAAAAAAAAGCTGTGATTTCCCCGTATCATCTTCTATTGTTGCCTTCCGGTAACACCAAATGTCTGATGCATCACTTCTCTGGCAACTGTGATCTTATTATGGCAGCACAGCTTCTTTTGTCATTTCTTTTTTGGGTTCATTTTCATCCACACAATCATCCTGAATAGGCTCATCCTGTCTCAAAAGAACTACAGAATCACTCATATTCCACCATCCTTCCACTCCCAAATAGTAGCGTACGTGGGTGGCACGATGATGAAGTAACGTTACTCCTCTGTGTGAATGCCAAACCTTCTCTTGGTTGTCCACCAAACCAAGTGGACAAATGTTCTGGTTTTAACGGTTCTAGTATCTGGCCTTACCCAGCTGATTCCATTTTATTTCCCACAACATTCAATGCCTTACCATCCCTTCTACTTCCTACATTTCTTTCTCAACAACACATCTTAATTTGTGTTGTCTCTTTTCTCTGAATAAACGCCTTTCTTTCCCATTCTGTCCACTTTTTGATATCATACCCATTTTTCAAAGCCTATTAAAGTCACAAAGTCCTCTGACTCCTTCTGCATTATTCTCCAGTTTTGTCAAATAAGCTCGTTTGGTCTTAAGATGTGCCATAAAGTCTTGTGTGGGTTGAAGCCATATTTTAAAGTTGTTATGGTAACAGCCATTGTGCCTTACTCCAAGAACTTAGGGACTTCGGAAAGCGATATTTCACACTTTACATATTAAATGTAATGCTCTTGGTTAATACTTGGAGAGACATATTCAGAGTCATGAACATTTATTTTGAGAAAGGCCAGTAAAGATCTCCCTTTCCAAGCTGTCCTTAATAACTGACCCCGGGAAAAATAAATAAATAGATAAATAGATAAATAAATAGCTGGCTGACCCAGGAATGATCTAGAACAGACTTTCATCTTCATTATCCTTCTGAGGGCAAAGAAGTGGGGTAACTGTGTTCCTCTCACCCTCTTCCCGTTTTAACAATAACTCAGTTAATCTCTCTCAGGCACGCACATTTTTTTCTCACATAACACCCTTCTACAGCTCCCATTTTCCTGTTTCTTTGCTTTTGTCCAGTCATCTCTGGAACTTTCCTTCTCCTTTTCCCCATTCCTTCTTTTCTCTACTACAGCTGTGGGTCAAGTTGTGAACTTAATCATGGTTGAAAGATGAAAGGTATTGCTCTTGTATCTGAGGAGTTATGGGTTCTGGAGCAAAATTAAGATGTAGTGCAGCCTGGGTGCTCAGTCGGTTAAGCGTCTGACTCTTGATTTCGGCTCAGATTGTGATATCAGGGTCATGAGACTAAACCTTGCAGCGGGCTCCCTGCAGAGTCTGCTTGAGATTCTCTCTCCTCTTCCTCTGTCCCTCCCCCTACTCGTGCTCTCTAAATAAACAAACAAACAAACAAACAAATAACATCTTTAAAGAAAAAAAAGACATAGTGAAGAATCATGCTATAGCTCTTCTGCCTCCATAAAAGCTGTTTATTTTTTCATCCTATGCAAGTTTGCCCCCCTGCCACACACACGCACCATAAGCACAAGAAAGATAAAAACAGAAGTCAAAGAATTTCCCTCTGTTGTTTAATACTATACTTTCTAATATGAGGTTACATAGGCTTTCCCTAAGCTAGCTTTGAAATCAAAATTCACCACATGCTGTGTTCTACCAACCCATGTGCTCACTGTGCTCTGGTTTCAAGCCAGGTGTCCAAACGACATTTACAAAAATAGCTTTTTTTTTTCTTTAAAGATTTTATTTATTTGAGAGAAATACAGCAAGAGAAGGAACACAAGCAGGGGGAGTGGGAGAGGAAGAAGCAGGCCTCCTGCTCAACAGGGAGCCCGATTCGGGGCTTGATCTCAGGACCCCGGGATCATGACCTGAGCCGAAGGCAGAGGCTTAATGACTGAGCCACCCCAGGCGCCCTGTCTTGAAATAATTTTCTTAATCAGTTTTTGTTGTTTTATTATTTGTTTTTTATTTTGTTTTCTTTTGTTTTTTGTCTGTTTAAATCTGAGGGGTAGGTCAGGAAAAGAAGGGATGGGGAAGAAGAGACAAGGCTGAAACTCGCTTAAACAACTTCTGAGCCACCTTGTAGTTTGCCAACAGTTGCTGGAGAGCTCCATCTTTATACCATCTTCCCTACAAATCTTCCTACAAACCCTGCAAAGCATTTCTTTGACCTGAAATTAGCTGTTTGGACACTGAACTAGACAAACCAGTACTTCAGAGGACAAAGAAGAAACCAGATCAGTGGCTAAAGAAAAAAAGAATTCAAAATGAATGTGTCTGACAGCTGCTATCTTAGCCAGTGCCCTCCTGCACATTAGGCATTGTTTCCATTCAGAAAACTGCCTGTCTCCCTTCCCCTACAGGATTTTAATTCAACTTCAATGTAGAAGAAAATAGAAAGTAATGAAAAGCCTACCCAGGGATAACAACATACTCTCAAATACCAGACACAGACACCTTCCCAGAAAAGCTATTATCTCATTTTTTCAATAATTTCAGTAATCCCCTTCTTGGTTTTCGTATCATCTTGAGAAACTGATTTCTCATAGAAACATCTTTTAAAAATATCATAACATATGCATATTGGATTATCCCAGAACAAACCTGGAACCCCCAAAGTGTCTCGTATCATTTCCTTCCCAGCTCACAACCCAAAAATCTGCTGGGATACTAATGGCTATATCACCCTTAAAATGGAAAGTACTACGATCTGATTTTAAACAAGTAAATGTGTTCAAAATAACTATTATTTAAAAATATGCAAAGATAGCCAAACACTAAAGATAAAAAAAAAGGTGATTTATAAAACAGAAAGTGTTTTGGATCAAAACCAACGAAAAGCACAAATGATAAAAGTACCAAACCCTAATCTTCTACAATTTCTCTAGCTGAATGCAGCTGAGCGGTGACAACATGGTTACCCATAGCAACTGTATTTCTCAAATCCTATGTATTTCTCCACTATTATTAAATAAAATACTCTTGTTAGTTCACATAAAAGCAGACAGCATCCAATTGCAATCTTTGATAAAGAAGAATGCAAGCAGTAAAAGTCAAAGCCTATTTTTTTCTTTTAATGTATATGTGGTTACCTTTCCTGATTATCTGATTAAAAGGGTAAACAGGGAATTAGAGTATTTAAGAAAGCATACAAATTAAATTAGAAGAATTATAAAAACTGTGGTTCACTCCACCATTATTGCCCCTAATAAGGAAATAAATGTATTAGGGAGTTAGTTCTATATACCTACATATTAAAATGGTCTCTTGGGTCAGTTAAGCATCTGCCTTTGGCTCAGGTCATGATCCTGGGGTCCTGGGATCGAGTCCCATATTGGGCTCCCTGCTCACTGGGGAGCCTGTTTCTCCTTCCCCCTCTGCCTGCCACTTACTCTGCTTGTGCTCTCTCTATCTCTCCCTGTGTCAAATAAATAAAATCTTTAAAAATAAATAAATAAAATAAAATAAATAAAATGGTCTCTTGGGGCAACTGGGTAGCTCAGTCAGTTAAGCATCTACTTTTGGCTCAGGTCATGACCCCAGGGTCCTGGGATCGAGCCCCGCATCAGGCTCCTCGCTCATTGGGAAGTCTGCTTCTCCCTCTCCTTCTGCACTCCCTCGCCCAGCTTATGTTCTCTCTCTCCTGCTTCCTCTCTTTCTCTCAAATAAATAAAATCTTAAAAAAAATAAAATAAAATGGTCTCTCAATGAAATACAGATATATTGATTGCAATTGGATGCTGTCTGCTTTTATGTGAAGTCTTAAAAGTCCTATAGACAATTTAAAACATGTCACTTCTCATAGCCGTCATGCATAAATCATATCTATCAATGTTAATCTGGTTTGCAGATTTGATCTAATACTTGTTTAATTTAGAGATCAAATGTATCTAATTGTTTATACACAAATTGCCACAATAGTGATGATAACTTCTATTTTGTGCTCTATGACACTCAAACAACTATTTAAATATTAATAAATACCAGCTAAAACTGATTATTCCGAATCATTAAAAACTTAAAGGTCCTGTTATGCCATCACTTTTCTCCATTTAACTATCCCTGTTAAAGTTTCCGTCCGTCCGTCCGTATGTGCTGCACTCAAACCCCCCACCCTGAGACTGAGAGCCTCATACTCTTCCACTCGAGTGGCCCAGGTGCCCCGCCGCAGTAGTTACCCCTCCAAGTAAAATCGTCTCAAGTCAGACTGTGGGAAATTTCCAAAGACCATTCTTTCTCCTTGATTTTTATTTCTTATAAATGGAACACAGTACAACCATGCTATTTCAAATATAATTCATTCTGTTATGAACACATCTAGGTCTTCATTAAAAAGGGAGAGAAATGTATCATTAACATAAAGGAAGAGCACTTAAATGCTGGCCACTGCCCTAACCCCCATTCTGGGGAGCAATGAAAATGAGTAAACACATTAAATGAAAAATAGAAAGCAAAAATTTCCCAGCAATGACCTATTAGAGCCCTGCCATTCTGTTCATAATTTCTTGAAGTGGGAAGAAAATGTTGGTAAACCAGAAAGTGCTGTAACCTTTTAAGCATAATATTCTACAGGTAAATTACAAGAGATTTACTAAACAAAGTGAAAGAAGATTAACTACATATGATTAATGAAACAGTGCTTCGTGTTTCATCTAAAAGCAACAACAATGGGGCGCCTGGGTGGTTTAGTGGGTTAAAGCCTCTGCCTTCAGCTCCAGTCATGATCTCAGGGTCCTGGGATCCAGCCCCGTGCCCCGCATCCAGCTCTCTGCTCATCGGGGAGCCTGCTTCCCTTTCTCCCCTGCCTGCCTCCCGGCCTACTTGTGATCTCTCTCTCTGTCAAATAAATAAAAATCTTTAAAAATAAAATAAAAGCAACAACAAAATCCCTAAAGGCTTTCTAGTTAGCTGCAGTGCAAGCTCAAATGGAAGATTTAAGAAAAATCTCAGAAGTCTCTTCTCAATGCGCTCTTATGTCCAAAGAAAAGTTTTTCTACTACATTTCTTCCACCATCCTAACATCCTTCCTCGATAATCCATATTTGCAATCCCATTGGACCATGATTGCTCACTTCTACTGCCAGATTGATAGATTTTAAAATTAAATACTTGTTCTCCTTCCCCTCCTAATTCTTCCCACAACCAAAATCTAGCTAGTTGTCCCAATCTACCAACTCTCAGAAATTTTAAGAACTCGTGCTAATGGGGTGCCTGGTGGCTCAGTGGGTTAAAGGCTTTGCCTTCGGCTCACGTCATGATCTCAGGGTCTCAGGGTCCTGGAACCAAGCCCCGCATCTGGCTCAGTGGGGAGCCTGCTTCTCCACCGGCCCCCCCACCCCCGCCCGCCTCTCTGCCTACTTGTGTAATCTCTCTGTCAAATAAATAAATAAAATTTTAAAAATAAAACAAAACAAAAAACTTGTGCTTAATTTCAAAATCAAACTGTTTATCATATTTGGTGTTACTCCTGAGATTATACCCAATCTGCTTCTTACACTTTTAACTAGTCATCACCTTCACTATGCATTCTATATCAGATGTTGTTTTTCACAGTATCTGGCTCTGAAGGGTCCCTTCCATACCCTCAAAAATCAAAAGTCTCTTGAGTAATCGCAAACTAATCTTAAGAAGGGAGGCAAATCTTAGGTTGGGGCCTCAGAGTCCCCAGTTGAAAAAGGAAACAGAAAAATATAGACAAGTTTACAAAGTTGTCTACAAAGTTGTTTTGAAAATTAACCTTCAGGGGCGCTTTGGTGGCTCAGTGGGTTAAGCCTCTGCCTTCGGCTCAGGTCATGATCTCAGGATCCTGGGATCGAGCCCTGCACCGGGCTCTCTGCTCAGCAGGGAGCCTGCTTCCCCCTCTCCCTCTGCCTGCCTCTCTGCCTACTTGTGATCTCTTTCTCTCTGTCAAGTGAATAAATAAAATCTTAAAAAAAAAAAATCAGTTTCCTTTACTGTATCTACCAGGGCACCTTAAAAAAAAAAAAGAAAAAGAAAATTGACCTTCAATAGACTTTCTTGCTAGCTATGTCAGGTATCAGCAAATGCTTATTACTGGTAACAACGACATCTGCAGTAATATAGCCTCTTGCCCCTAAATGTTCCAGACGGATACTGGTACTGGTTAGAGGAGTGAGATCCTTAAATCCTCTAGAAGATACAAACTGCTGGCCTAGAGGACACATGCGGGAAACACAGGGGGCAAAAGCAAGACAGCACACTGCACACTGAGCGCTTAGAAAGAAAAATGTACAACAGGAAGAGAAAAGGAGGGACAGTTGGTTATTATGTGAATACAGTCCCCCACCAAAATGACGAGGCATTCTTAAACTCCAGAACTTTTCCATGTTTGACTAACCATGACTCTGGCAAAACACAGTGGTGGGGGTGGGGGGCACCTAGCAAAGGGACACCTACCTAGTGGCATCGCCTGGACATTTATATACAACTGTAACCTTAGTAGAGCTGATAACATGCTCCAAACGTGTACGGAGAGGCACTCAAAATATTTATTAACTGGGGTGGCACAGGCACCAGTCCTCGGGTGTGGAGAGCAGTCAGGAAGCCATGCATGGTGCCAGCCTGAGATTGAGGAGGACATGACTCACATGATTTGAAGAAGAAAAAACCCTGTCCTTCATATCAAAGAGTCTTGTTTGCTTGCCGGTTTTCACAGGGCAGATACAGCATTAACGCCTACTAAGGGCTGACGGGGAGGAAGCAATCCCTAAAATACTCCACTAACATCAATCGAAAAACAGTGAGGCCACTGTCTCCAGCTATGAACCGAAGGCTTGGGAACTTCATAAAGGCACATACTGAACAGAACTTCTGAGAGACACACCACGAAACCATCTGTAGACAACAAGTATTTAATTTTCAAACCATGGATCAGGTATAGAGTGTAAACAAATTCTGAGTGTTCGCTCTCAGGAAAAAAATAAAGGCAAAGCTGTGGCAGCAGAGCTACTGATTCTTATTTTAAAGAATCAGCTTTTCATTCCTGGAAAGGACTTAACTTTCTGCTAGATTCTCCCATTTCGGGTGCGGAATGCTGCGTAGCCGTCTGGCCTGGGTGGGCTGATGAAAGCACAGCGGCAGGCCCTACTGCCCGGGAATGATTTAAGAAGGCCTGCCTCGGTGCAGAAACCCCCCTCTGTTCCCTCCGGTAAGCGAAGTACCCAAACTTCACAGAAATTAAGTAAAAAAGAAATTATTCCCAATTTCCCCCAACAACCACGACAGAGATGCGGTCAAGCCCACAATCCTCAGACTGGTTCCTGGGACAGAGTACCTGGGACCCCCAGGTACCTGGGACTGTACCCGAAGGAAGCAAAGTCACCTTTACAGAATAAGAACAGATTAAGAACAGTAGTAAAACGTGATGACAGTATTCTGAGGCTGCAAGATGGTGCAAGACGAAAGCAGTTCTGAGCTGTTAGATAGTAAAACTTGGCTGGAGGACAAACGTAATGTAAATTTACCAAATGTTTGAACTATAAATCTCTTAAGCAACTTTACGCATCCAACTAAGCAGTGGAAACGGGACTAGAAGGGAACCTGAATTACACGCAGCTGTAACAGCGGGGCTGTAGCAGACGGACAAGAGGACGGAGATTAAGTAGGGACCCTACAACCCAGAGGGACTCTGGCTGAGTTCAAATACCTGGCTCTGCCCCTTAGTAGCTGAGTGTCCCCGGACACACTATTTCTCTTGAGTTTTCACTAATTTGTTTTGAGTACACTCAGGGGCTTATTAGTTGATACAATGTGCAATTGCTTGTGCCAAAATTCTCCGAATTCCAGACCCAGAGTTCCATCTCTCGTCTCCTACTTTACCTATTATTACACAAGGTAAACGGGGGTTGGGAGGACTCTTTTGGGTGTACTTTATCATTTCTTAAAAGTTGAACATATACTGACTCAGATGTCCAGTAAAATACCCAAAAAGTTTTCAAGGCAAGATTTTCTTTGTGCATTTTTCTAGGTCCTTGGCTTTTAGCCATTGGGAAAGATGAGAGTAGGAGGAATTTCTAGGGACCTTACAGCTTTGACCTGATGAAAACCAAGTAAGTGATCTGTTACAATGAGATGTGACAAAGGATTACTATACTTGATGACTTAAAATTAAAAAAATTTCTTTACAAAGGTTTCCTTGTTGAAGAGAAATGGAGCAGGTAGCAAGAATACTCTAGAAAGAGCTGTGCTGCAGGCTGGGGTGCTTTCACCCTGTTCACAGGGCATTTGCTAAGGGGTCCTGAATTTGGTCAAGATTCCACACTATGCTTTCAGCAACAGGGTAAGAAAGGCTAGTGTGAACAAATGAAGCGTGTTATCTTGCACACCTGCAGCCTCCTAGGATATAACAGTGTATAACCTGCTGTTAAAAGATAATTTTAATAATTATTATGCCAACAATGTCAGTCCACTTAGCAGGAGATAGACGATAGTGACTTAGCTTTATTTTTGCAGAAATAATGTACTTTAACACATCCTTTTACACACAAGGCTGCTTCACTTACCACTTCTGTTGATGTTTCTGCATGTTCAGAAGTAACATGTTCTTGAAGAGATGTCTCCGTATAGCCCATTTTTCCACAATAGGGACAAGTAAAAGACTGTGGCTGCTCTACAGAGAAAGCTTCCCCACCATAGTATAAATCTGAAAAATAATGTGGAGTTGTAGTAAGAAATAATTATTGGGTTCTTTTTTATTACATCAAAATGTAAAGGGAGGGTATGATAATGTAACACAAAAGTGTGCCTGAAATATCCAACAACCTCCCTATGTCAAGGAGTGCTTGGAAACCTCTGTGCTTACGTATGCAACATCGTTATTCTCCCTGGGACTCTGACACCCCTCCAAAATTTCTTTTCCATATAGGTATTATTGCCTTAAGAGAAAAATAAAGCAAATAACTTTTCATATCTTCATTTAATTTTGAATTTTTTGGGGAAGCAGGGGAAGACTTAAAATAATCTCAATACCCAAGGTGGGGCTCAAACTCATGACCCCAAGGTCAAGAGCTACATGACCCTCTGACTGAGCCAGCCAGGCACCCTCTCCCTTCATTTAATTTTGAAACACCTCTCATCTCACACCTAGTTCTAATTTTTTTTTTATTAACATATAATGTATTATTTGCCCCAGGGTACATGTCTGTGAATCATCAGGCTTACACATTTCACAGCACTTACCATAGCACACACCCTCCCCAATGTCCATAACCCAGCCACCCTATCCCTACCCCCCCGCCTCCCAGCCACCCTTAGTTTTTTTATTATAATTTATTTTTTCTTTATCTCTTATGTGTAGCAACACCAATCTCAACACAAAGAATTAGCAGGGTGAGGGGCGCCTCGTGGCTCAATCGGTGGTGTGACTCTTGATTTCAGGGTTGTGAGTTCAAGCCCCACATTGGATGAAGAGATTACTTAAAAACAAAATCTTAAAAAAAAAAACAAAACCCACAAAACAATCAGCAAGGTGTATCCTAATACAAGAACACAAGTGTTCAGAGCAGGTGACTGTGATCAATATGCCAACTCCCAGATGCAGTTATGTGTCTAAAGCACACACCATGCTTACAGCAGGAAGGACCCTAAGCATTCAGTTCTTGTAAAATGCTAACTTGAATGGAATGCTACCACAACATACTCTGTCCAAATTAGTTACCGAAGAACCGACCAATTAATGATATTCAATGCAAATAATTTGTTTGCCTCATTAGTACATCTTTAGTTCTATTTTTCTCCATTAGTAGCACAATGGAAATACAATTGCATTTAGTATGTTACATCCCTTCATTATAAAGAACTATATGTAACATGACACAAATGTTTAATAAGATATGATCATTTCTGTGAGAAGAGAAAATGAAAGAGTATTCATTACACGAGAGATGTGTTCACATTCATTTTTAGACTATCTTAAAAATATTTACCCATCTATTATATGCATAAGGCTTGGCAGGTGGATTTGGGGTAGATGGGGATATAAATATATATTTTTATATATTATGTAAAAACAAATAAAACTTGTTCCCCTGATAAAGGGCATGTACAAAATACCCATAGCTAACATCATACTTATTGGTGAAAGACTGGATGTCTTCCCTCCTAAGACCTGGAACAAGACAAAAATGTCCACTCTTTTAAAGATGCCCACTCTTTAAAAGATTATTATTATTTTAAAGATTATTTATTTCAGAGAGAGAAAGCACTCAGGAAGAGGGGCAAAGGGAAAGGGAGAGAGACTCTCAAGCAGGCTCCGTGAGCCCAAGGTGGGGCTGGATCCCAGGATCCCAAGACTATGACCTGAGCTAAAACCAAGAGTCAGAAGAAGCTCAACCAACTGAGCCACCCATGCACCCCAACTCTCGCCATTTCTACTATTTTACTGGAGGGTCTAGTAATTAGGCAAGGAAACAAAATGAAAAACAGCTAGATGGAAAGGAGGAAGTAAAACCACCTCTATTAACAGATGACATGACCTTGCATATAGAAAACCCTCAGGGTGCCTGGGTGGCACAGTCAGTTAAGCATCCGCCTCGCAGTTTTGGCAGAGACCCATCGCATGGGTCGTGGGACTAAGCCCCACTTCAGCCTCTGCGCTCAAAGGTTCTCTCCCTCTGCCCCCCCCGACTCTCTCTCTCTTAAAATAAATAAGTCTTAAAAAAAAGAGAGAGAAAATCCTTAAAAAAAACCACTAAAAAACTATTAGAATAAACAATAAAAACATTATAGGATACAAAATCTATATACAAAAACCAGTTGTTCTTCTATACACTTGCAGTGAGCAATCCAAAAGTAAAATTTTAAAAATCTATTTACAATAACAAAAAGAATAAAATTCTTAGCAACACATTTAATGAAAGAAGTATAAAACTTATCCTCTGGTAACTACAAAACTTTGTTGAAAATATCAAAGATGACCTAAACAAATAGAAGAATATCTCATGCTCATGGACTGGCAGACTTAATACCATTGCTCTCCAAAGCAATCTACAGATTCGAAATAATCCCCATCAAAATCCCAGTTGGCTTCTTTGCAGAAATTCGATGAGCTGATCCTAAAATTCTTTCACAGAAACTCAAGGGATCTAGAATACCCAAAACAATTTGAAAAAAACAAAACAAAACAAAACCAAAGCTGGAAGACTCATGCTTATCAATTTCAAAGCTTACCATAAGCTTATAGTAATTAAGATAGTGTGGTACTGGCATAAAGAAAGAAATATAAATCAATGAAATAGACTGAGAGGCTAGGAAAAGACACATTTATGGTCAACCAACTTTTCTTTTTTAATAGCTCTGAGATATCTTAAACATATAAAAGTTGTGTATATTTATGGTATACAAATTGATGTTTTGAGACATGTATACATTGTGAAAAGATCACCAAAATCAAACTAACATATCAACCATCTCTACACAGTTACGTGTGTGTGTGTGTGTGTGTGTGTTGGAAAGATTTAAGATCTATCCTCTCCAAAAATTTCAATTATACAATATTGTTAACTATGGTCACCATACTATATATATCAGCTCTCTGGAGCTTATTCATCTTGCATCGTGAAACTTTGTACCCTGTGACCAACATCACCCCATCTCCCCAACCTCACTTCAGGTCAACTGATTTTTAACAAGCATTCCAAGTAATTTGTTGGATAAGCAACAGTCTTTTACAACAAATGAGGCTGGGATGACTGGATAACCATATGCAAAAAATGGTTTACCTCATCATTCCATATACAAAAATTAATGCAACATGGATCAAAGATCTAAAGGTAAAAGCTAAACAATAAAACTCTTACAAGAAAACATAGTTTTAAATCTTCATGATTTTAAGCATAACAAAAGAAAAAACAAACTGGACATCATCAAAATTAAAACTTCTGTGCTTCAAAGCACACATCAAAAAAGTGAAGATATGGGTGCCTGGTGGGCTCAGTTAGCTAAGTACCCAACTCTTGATCTCAGGGCCCTGAGTTCAAGCCTCCCATCAGACTCTACACTGGGTGTGGAGCCTAGTTTAAAAAAAAAAAGTGGGGAGGGGGGGCTGGGAGTCTCAGTCCGTTAAGTAGCTGCCTTGGGCTCAGGTCATGATCCTGGGGTCCTGAGGTTGAGCCCTGCATCAGGTTCCTGCTCAGCGGGGAGCCTGCTTCTCCCTCTCCCTCTGCCTCCCACTCTGCCTACTTGTGCTCTCTCTGTCAAATAAATAAATAAAATCTTTTTTTAAAAAAAGTGAAAAGACAACTCATGGAATGCAACAAAATTTCTGCAAATCATCCACCTGATAAGGAACTTGTATAAACTATTAAAACTCAATAATTAAAAGACATATTACCCAATTAAAAAATGGGCAAAGGATCTGAACTGATATTTTTCCAATGCAGATCTACAAATGACCAGCAGGCATCAGAAAAGATGGTCATCATTAGCCATCAGAGAAATGTGAATCAAAACCCCATGAGATACTACCTCACAGCAACTGTGATGGCTGTAAATAGAAAGATAAGAAGTGCTAACAAGGTAAGAAATTACAGCAAGAAACATTTATAGCTCTTTTTATGGCTTAACAAGGTCTTCTAATCAACTGTAGAAACGATCTGCTTTCTGATAACCAGAGCAAGAATACTGTATGCTGTTGGCAAGATCGGTCCATTGACTTCACTCCTTCTTTACTGAGGCACTCTTCCGTCCAGACCTTGTCACTTTTATAGATCTCTGAATGGCTTTCATGAACAATGAAGCTATGATTAAGAGAATTATTTAGAATATAAAAGTAAGATTCATGTTATTTTTAATGTATCCTATTGGCAAGAGTCTTAGAACATTTTGCCTTTACTTTTTCACGCACATACACACAAACTTCTAAATGACAACCCATTAAAATATGAACTAAATACATACCAAAATCTACCCTTGTTAATATGCACTGCATTGGGTGGTCAGTTGTATGCCTTGTTGTTGTTGCACCACTTTCATAACAAGATGCACAAAGATCGTAATCGTAGCAAATTAAACACTTATATCTGCGACCTCGGAAATTTCCTTTTAAACATGCATCACAGCTGACACCTATTAAAAAAAAGAAATATCATTAATTAGCAGCCGTAATAGGCCATGCTCCATCTCATTTTTATAAATTTTTTAAGGTACATATTTAACCCCACATTTCCTTCCTAAAACGACTAGAAACAACATAGTAAAATGCTGTAAGAATTTCCAACGACATGGTGGATCCATTACTCTGATTTACATTCTTAATGAAAATAACTTTAAAAAATTATGCCATTTGCAACAGCATTAAAAAAAATGCCTATCGATAAATCTAACCAAAGAAAAGCAGCTCTTTATGAAGCAAATAAGTGCACATATACTCAGGAATGCCTGGTTGGCTCAGTGGGTGGGGCATGCAACTCTTGACCTTGGGGTTGTAGGCTGCCCCAAGATGGCTGTGGAGATTATGTTAAAAAAATTAAAAAAAAGCTTTAAATAAATAAATACATAAGCACACACACATACACACGCTAAAAGACATTTAAAGGACTTTAAAAAATAAAACTCTCAAAAAAAAATAAAATAAAACTCTTACATTCACAGATGAAAAGCTTCAATGAAATGCAATGTCAATTCTCCCAAAAATCGATTGGTGGAATCAATGCAATTCTAATCGAAATCACAAAAAACCTTTTTGTGGAACATGACAAGATGACTCAAAATTTTTATGAAAGTTGCAAAGGGACAAGAATAACCAAGATATTCCTAAAGAAAAATAAGATGGAGGGATTTGCTTAACATATCAAGTACTATTATAAAGCTACAGTTAGGGGAGCCAGAGTGGCTCAGTTGGTTAAGTGTTAAGCCTCAGACTCTTGGTTTAGACTCAGGTGGTGATCTCAGGATCCTGGTGGGGCTCCCTCCTCAGTGGAAGTCTGCTGGTCCCTCTCCCTCCCCTCTGCCCCTCCTCTGTGCACGCTTGCTCTCCAGTGCTCTCTCTCTCTCACAAATAGAGTCTTAAAAAATTAAAAAATACTAAAACTACAGTAATTAAGACAGGATACTACTGGTATGGAGACAGATCAACTGACCAATGAAACAGAACAGAAAGCCCAAAACAGATACACACATGTTGAAATCGATTTTATGACAACAAAGTCCCTAGAGATGAGTGGGGAAAGGAAGGAGGAGACAATGAATGTTGCCAGGACAGGTATCCATATGTGGGGAAAATAAAATTGGATCTCTGCCACAGATCCCACACAGAAACATCAATTCCAGGGGCGACTGGGTGGCTCAGTGGGTTAAAGCCTCTGCCTTCGGCTCAGGTCATGATCTCAGGGTCCTGGGATGGAGCCCCACATCGGGCTCTCTGCTCTGCAGGGAGCCTGCTTCCCCGCCCCCCCCGCCGCCTCTCTGCCTACTTGTGATCTCTTTCTCTCTTTGTGTCAAATAAATAAATAAAATCTTTAAAAAAGAAAAAAAAAAAAAAAAAAAAAAGAAACATCAATTCCAGATGGTTTAAAGACAAATGCTGAAGGAGAATGGGGAAAAAAAAATTCCTGGAAGACAATATAGAAGAATATTTTTATAAGCTCAGAGTAGGAAACAATTTCTTAAAATATACACACACACAGTCCAAACCATGAATTTAACTACATTAAAATTAAGATTTTTTTCTTTAGCTTTTAATGCCCTATAGTAATGGAAAGATAAAAGGCCCCAAAACTAGTGACACATGTAACATATACAACAGACAACAGTTTGGGGTTCAGAATACATTAAGAACTCTGGCATTATCGGGGCACCTGGGTGGCTCAGTGGGTTAAAGCCTCTGCGTTCGGCTCAGGTCATGGTCTCCGAGCCCCGCATCAGGCTCTCTGCTCAGCGGGGAGCCTGCCCCCCCCCCTCTCTCTGCCTGCCTCTCTGCCTACTTGTGATCTCTCTCCTCTCTGTCAAATAAATAAATAAAATCTTTAAAAAAAAAAAAAAAACAAAACTCTGACACTATCAGTAAGAAAATAACCAACATCTAATAGAAAAATGGGCAAATGGGCAAAGACTTGAATAGGCACTACAAAGAGCAACAAACACTAATGACCAGGAAATACATGAAAATATGCTCAATCTCATCAGTCTTCAAAGAAGTATAAATTCACAAGCTATCATTTTACATCTACCAGTCTGGCAAAAACCTAGAAATCTGATGATTTCAAGTGCTAGTGAGGCTACGCTAGTGACGATACAACAGAAACACTTCTGGGGGCGCCTGGGTGGCTCAGTGGGTTAAAGCCTCTGCCTTCGGCTCAGGTCATGGTCTCAGGGTCCTGGGATCGAGCCCCGAGCCCCACATCGGGCTCTCTGCTCAGCGGGGAGCCTGCTTCCCCCCCCCCCTCTGCCTGCCTCTCTGCCTGCTTGTGATCTCTCTCTGTCAAATAAATAAAATGTTTAAAAAAAAAAAAAGAAAAGAAAAGAAACACTTCTACTCTACTAGTGGGAGCACACATCAGTACAACTTGGAAAATTTTGTTCACATTCTACTCAAGTTAAATCTGTGCAGTTCCTGAGACTCTGCGGCTTTACCTGTAAGTAGAGCCCCTGGGGAATCTTTTGTCTATGTGTATCCGAAGAATGTAGAAGAATGTTCACAGCAGTTTTTGCAACGGGGGTCAGGGAGGTGGGATGTTAACAACCCAAAGGCCCCATAACAGTCTATATTGTAGAATTCATTAGAAAATGCATCATAGCGCCGCCTGGGTAGCTCAGTTGTTAAGCAACTGACTTCAGTTCAGGTCGTGCTCCCAGGGTCATCAGGGAGCCTGCTTCTCTCCCTCCCACTCCCCATGCTTGTGTTTCCTCTCTAACTCCATCAAATACATATTTTTTAAAAAAAGAAAATGCATCATAGCCACAGGCAAGGACTTCAAGAACCTCACACGATTGAAAGTCTCAAATGGATATATATATATATCGTTTAAAGTTCAAAAACACTATCTAATTTAGGAAATAAAACATGTAGGAAAACAGAATGATAAAATTTTGGTCAGTGGTTCCCTCTGGGGGGTATGGAGCCCTCAGTGCTCTTGAAAGGTTAGGACTGACACTCTTTTAGATCTGGTAGAGAGGGTCTGTAGTACCACTCTTGTTTTTCCTTTAGGTAATTTCTACACCTAACGTGGGGCCTGAACTCATGACCCTGAGATCAAGAGTGGTATATGCCTCTGACTGAGCTAATTAGGTGCCCCTGAAGGTCTTACATTATTTCATTCGGATGTTTCATTTCGGATGCCCACAGATTATGTTATCCCATTTTCTGGTATATTAATATTCGATATCAGTAAAATCAGTCCTCAAAATACCCTTCCAGATTGCTAAGATTTCCCAAGTTGTACTGAGATCTTACGAAGTTACACTGAAAGCCAATGATGGCATCAAGCCAACAGTTTTTCAGCAAATTCAGTAAAAACTGATTGAGTGCCTACTATGTTCTATGCGGCAGGGTTAGAGCAATAAAAACACAAAGCTCTGCCCCTATGAAGCTAACATTTTAGTGGGTGAAGATAGGTATAAAAACAAATGAAGCTGTAAAGCAAGTTAGGAGAAAGTGCTATGGAGAAAAATAAAGCAGAAAAGGAAAAATTGTGTGGGCAACAAAGCTTCACAGAAAAGATGGTATTTAAGCAAAACGATGGAATACTTCAAAATTTGCTCACTCAAAACAGCTGCCATGCAGGCCAATGCTTCCAACATAGCATTAAAAATACTGAAAAGGGGTAAAAAAAACTATTCAGATCACAAACGGAAGTTTAATGTAACTGGATATAATAACTTTGCCAAACAAATGCAGCATGAACTGTGCTAAAAAGGTGCCAGAAAGGTAAACCCAGCTTTGAACACTAACTTTTTGGTGTGTCCCGTCTGAGGTCACCCTGCAGGCCTGGCTTTTCTTTCTGCCAGCGGGGGCGCCTGCTGACAGGTATAAAGAACAAGACTTATAGCAACTGTGGACAGTGACACCGCTGTGGATGATGACACCACCGTGGACGGTGACACCGCCAAACTCTGTAACCACCACTTTGAGTAAGAAGGTCTGATGATGCTCGTCCCTTGCCTGTTTCACTCTTTTGATATAATTCTAAGTTATCTAAATCTAAATGCCCATAGTTCTACAGGGTGAGGGTGTGGGGTGGTGGGAGGCTTCACCCACAACCCAGCTGGAGTTCAGTAACTGTCAGACCTTTAAGGAACGGGGTTGCTGGGTGCCTGGCTGGCTCAGTCAGCACAGCATGTGACCCCTGATCTCGGGGTTGTGGGTCTCAGCCCCATGTTAGGTACAGAGATTACTTAAAAACAATAAAATCTTAAGAAATAGGGTTGTTTTAAAATTACTATTTTTTGATGGGAGTCATTTCTAATTTTAGTGTATGTGCTGCTAAAGTGACCATGATGGAGTCATTTCTGAAATGTATGTTTTCTAACTTTTTTTTTTAAGATTTTATTAGGGCGCCTGGGTGGCTCAGTGGGTTAAAGCCCTCTGCCTTCGGCTCAGGTCATGATCTCAGGGTCCTGGGATCGAGCCCCGCATCGGGCTCTCTGCTCAGTGGGGAGCCTGCTTCCCCGCCTACTTGTGATCTCTCTCTCTCTGTAAAATAAATAAGTAAAATCTTAAAAAAAAATATTTTATTTATTTGAGAGAGAGAGAACGAGCAGGGGGAAGAGGCAGAAGGACAAGCAAACTCCCCACTGAGCAGGAAGCCCAACTTGAAGCTTGATGCCAAGACCCTGGGATCATAACCTGAGCCGAAGGCAGACACTTACCTGACTGAGCCACCCAGATGACCTGTATGTTTTCTAAATTCTTAAACACTAAAGACATTCAACAATGTTTAGGACTCAAAGTTATTATTTCAAACACCAATACTTATTTCAGCCATACCACTAAACATTATGTTGGGTAAGTTCTTAGCAGGGTTTCTTAAAATATAAGAGTTACTTTATCATAATCTATAGTGGCAAGTATGCTAGGGAGGGTTTTTTGTGTGTGTGATTAGTGGACTATGAATAAAAAATCCAGGAGGTGGAAATGTTTTATATCACATAGTTCTCCACACAGCCTGCCCTTCTTATTGTATTAACTCTGCCATTTAACACTTCTAGTTTAATACTTCTGATCTGTCAACACAAGCTTAAATCAATACCTAATGAGTCAACATCTAATTTTACAGAAGATTCCATACCACCTTCTGACTTGAAAGCAAAGCACAGAAGCAGGCATGGGCTTTGCGGCAGTTTCTCAACAGCAACCACGTCTTCCCCCACTCCCACTCACAATTACCAAGCCTCGTTTAGCTTTGAAAAGGAGCCCAGATTTCCCACTTAAAACAAGAGTCCCTTCTAAGTATATCTGAATTCATTGTGTAACACAGACTAACAGAATCTGTTCCCTTCGTGTCAACCACAGGCAATTCATAGTTCCTATTAGAGAAAATAAGTTAGCTTGTTGCTGCACAGTCCCTTGGGTTAACTGTTGTGATCCTACCTGGTACCAGGAAGCTCAAGAAAATCTGAAACAGTACATATATGTGGCATATATAAAATTACCAATTCCTTGATAGGAAGAATGGAACTGCTTCTGATTAGATGTTAAGAATTAACGTTTCTGGGCACCTGGGTGACTCAGTGGATTAAAGCCTCTGCCTTCAGCTCAGGTCATGATCTGGGTCCTGGGATCAAGCCCCAAATCAGGCTCTCTGCTCAGTGGGGAGCCTGCTTCCCCCTCTTTCTCTGCCTGCCTCTCTGCCTACTTGTGATCTCTCTCTCTCTGTGTCAAATAAGTAAAATCTTTAAAAAAGAGAAAAAGAATTAACATTCCTAAAGAAAAGTATGATAACAACAGAAATGAGAGTTCAAATATTGTCAAAGAAAATAATGCCTTGTGAGAGAGACAAGGCCGGAGGACCACTGGGTGTTAGTACTGAGATCTACTGGATTAAAAACAATTTTTAGGTTCATTTACCCTACACTAAATACATCCTGCAAAAACTGAGTTAACCAAATAATAAAACAGGCAACTCATCTTTGAAAAATCTAGTGTTAGCTATAGTGTGTCATAAATAAATTTGGTAAGCACTGGTTTATAAGATGGTAACTGTACAAACTACATCATAGAGTTATGGTGGGATACTTGTGATCCCCATCTGACCAAGCGACAAGAGAAAAATGCTGGAAATATAGTGTAACTTCAATTTTGATATTGGCCCCGGTGAAACTTAAATGAAGAGAATGTGTATATCTGACAACAACTATCTGTAAGAGGGATATCTGAGCAATTCGCATCCTCAACATTTACCTTTTTATTTAACAGTTCTGTAAAATAAATACACAAAAGCAATTAACTAAAAATCAAAGGAAAGAATGCCCCCTAGTGGGAACATAAAAAGTTTAAAAAAACCATTGAAATAATATGTAAAAAGTCTTTTTTACCCGGGACGTCTGGGTGGCTCAGTTGGTTGAGCGGCTGCCTTCGGCTCAGGTCATGATCCCAGGGTCCTGGGATGGAGCCCCGCATCGGGCTCCCTTCTCAGCAGGGAGCCTGCTTCACCCTCTGCCTCTGCCTGCCTCTGCCTGCTTGTGTTCTCTCTCTCTCTGACAAATAAATAAATAAATCTTTAAAAAAAAAAAAAAAAAGTCTTTTTTACCCTTAATTTTCTAAAATGAAACAAAGAGGTTTTTACAGTTGTTTGTTTACAGTGATTTATTTATTTTTTTTAAGATTATTTAAAAATAATCTCTACACCCAATGTGGGCTCGAACTTACAACCTCAAGGATCAAGAATTGCATGTTCTACCAACTAAGTTAGCCAGGCACCCCTATTTACAGTTTCAAAAAGGAAAAACCCAAAAGGTGATACAGCCTTTTCATTGGAATAAATTTTTCAATTTATTAGGTAGAGAAGAGCTGATTGGAAGGGAAGGTCAATAAAGGGCAGCGATGTGTCAAGAATCACAGCAACAAAGAACAGAGAAAGAAACTGACCCCACCTGGAATTTGAAGGCCTGGGATTATACAGTATTTGTCAGTGACAATTTTAAAAAAATATTTTATTTATTTATTTGACAGAGAGAAAAAGCACAAACAGGGGGAGCAGCAGAGGGAGAGGGAGAAGCAGGCTCCTCTCTGAGCAGGGAACCTGATGCAGGGCTTAATCCCAGGACCCTGGGATCATGACCTGGGCTGAAGGCAGACACTTAACCCTATGAGCCAGCCACGCACCCCTGTCAATTGCAATCTATTCTGACTTTTAGTGGCATGCAATTTGGGAAGGAGATCCTCTTTTTACTTTAACAAAATATCTAAGTACCGTGCATTTCTAATAAGCCCACGCACTTCTAATAAGTGCGACTTAACAAAAAAGAGGATATTATATGTGCTATACGATAATTTTAATACTGAGACTGGCACAGTGAACTATGCCATTAAAACAACTTTACAGTGAAAAGGACAAGTCCCAAGAAGAGGCTCTCTGCATTTAGGTGGCTGAAAAATCATGCAATCCTTTGAGAGGATCTCAGACGTATGTGGAAGCAATTAAAGAAATGAACTAGGGGCACCTGGGTGACTCAGTCATTAAGTGTCCGCCTTTGGCTCAGGTCATGATCCCATGGTTCTGGGATCGAGCACGGTATCGGGCTCCCAGCTCAGCAGGAAGCCTGCTTCTCCCTCTCCCCCTCCCCCTGCTTGTGTTCCTTCTCTCACTGTCTCTTGCTCTCTGTCAAATAAATAAATAACCTTTAAAAAAAAAAAAAGAAAGAAAGAAAGAAAGAAATGAACTGTTGTAACTCAGTGAAAAGCAGAAATAGCCAGCATTAAAGAAGACAGTCGAAGGATCTTTCAAAATATCTGGAGAAATATCTCCAGCAAAAGTGCCACAGGAAGGAATTTAAGATATATTTTAAAATGCTTCACAAGCTGGAGCCTAGATCAGGAGTGAAAAGCTTTCCCCCTTTCTATTAAAGCATCAAAGAGGGAATACAAACAATCATGCCTTGCAAAGGTAAAGTAACTCTAGGAGTTAAAAAAAAAAACAACAACAACAAACCTCACTTAATTATTTTTAGAATTAGGAACAACACCAAAAAATTAAATATATATGTAACTCTATACATGTTTATTTTAAAAAATCTCTGCCATATGGTTAGGGGAGAAAGTCAAGAGGAGAGAAAACTGGGTACAGAGACCCACATAAAGATACCATTCAAGAAAAGACCTACAGTTAAGAGAGTCCAGGGGCAGAGAAAGAGAAGAAATGAGAAAGAGGTATACAGCCAAGGGAGGGAAAGATTCAGAAGGAACAGAACTGGGTGACCAAGAGGAGCACCGGAACAGAGAAAACATGGGTAAGTTTGATAAGTAGATTGATAGTACTTGTGCTTTTCACACTTAACAGACCTGCTTGAAACTGATAGATTTACCTGCAGTTAGAACAACCTTTTCTGTATGTAGCCTCGGCTTTCCTACTTTGATTGTTTTTAGGTAGAATTCTTCAAGTTCTGTCATATGTAACAATAAGGAGCATCCGTCTATCCTTTCATTATTTACTGAGTATCTACCGTGTGCCAGATACAACAGTGAACACAAGTGTTTGCTACACAGAGCTAATCGTCGTGGTATGAGCAGGAACTTCTATCATTATTTACTGTGTGCCAGAAAGCTGACATATATTGCTTTCTTAATCTTCACAACACAGTTATGAGGCAGTTGCAAAGTGTGATAAAATTTTTGTGGCTAAGAGATTCAAAGCCAGTTCAAATCTGTCCTAAAAAGTGGACAGAGAGGCAGGGGTTGGACTGAGTTCCTTATGCATTTTGTCAAGAAGGAAAGTTAAATTCATCTCTAAAAGTTTCCAATGTAGAGAGAAGTTGGTCCATTCTGGAATAAATGACTGGTTTGCTTGGTTTTAAAGAACTGGTCTACCCTCTTATTTCATAGAAATGCATCCGTGGCCTGCAAAGGAAACCTTAGTAACAAAGGACTTGCTCACTCATGAACTGACCGAACAGTCTTTCAGAAACTCTTATCTGGAAATAGAGAGGCTTCTATATTACTTGATCTATTATTATATTCAGCCATGGTTACAGCTGTTTTCTGACTCACACATAAAATGAAGAAGAGGAGGTATATAAGGATTTCAATGAACATCGGCTGAATGAAAGAGAAGAGGATATTTTCCTAGAGTAATTAGATAAGAGCTCAAAAAGAGAAGGGAAAAGGGATTACTGTGTGTCTATAATAGACTTTTTGATGTTAAGAATGACTGAATGATGAAAACTGAGGGGGAAGAGAAAGGGACCGAACAACAGGTACTTGTCTCCTATAGGAGAAAAGAAAATGAGGTAGGCAAAAATGCTGCGCCAATACTTGCAGGCACCCGCCACCAGCCAGCAACACCAGCCCAGCAGAGCTCGGGTGCCAGTTAAAGTAAAAAGAGGATTTTGTTTTTTTAAACAAAAAAATCAGTAACAAATGATGCCACTGGGGGTGGGAAACAGGCTACTTACCGTCAGCCGCAGTTTTACGTGTAAAGGTAAAAAATAAAAGCCCGGTATTCACATAAACGTGTGCATCGGTGTAGTTGCTTCCGACCACGCACAGTGGTCACTGCACAGAAACTAGTGCTCTGTTTGCAGGCTCTGCCTGGGCAGGTCCGCAGGGCGAGGCACAGTGCTCCAGCCCTCCTGAAACGGGCATCCTGAGAGAAGGCGGTCATTTTAACAAAAATATCTAGTGCTTATATTTTGCAGAGATTTGGAAAGGGGAATACTAGTAAAAAAAAACCACAAAGTTTCAAACTTGTAGGGGCTAGTCTAAAGAAATTAAAACACTTAAGTAGGCATAACATGACATAGGGTGATCTCCCTCAACTCACCTCTACCCAGCAAGGTTCCTTCAATAACCAATCAGTGTTTAACTGACCTGGATCCCCCAGGCACCTGCTGAAAGGCTTGGTCACTGAACTGTTGTTCTTTTACAGACAAATAAAGGGAGGACAGAAGCACTAAGCACCTTGCTCCAAAAGCACACAGCCATTAAGTGGCAAACCATCGATTGCTACACAGGGCACTCTACTGGGGAGTGCCTTGCGACAACAATAAATCTGTTGTTGTTTGTTTCAGAAGCGTTTATCTTCGGCAGCTTTTATTTGCTACCGTGTAGAGATAAATAAAAATTTCAGTAAGCTGGAAACATGTCTGGCCTCACTCCTTCAAATCACAGCAGAACAATCAATAGAACTCTCAAATACAGTTTATTTTTCACTTTTGGTCTCTTCAAACAAATCAGGAAACCCGGTATACGTGCAACTTCAGACATGGGAAGCGACAGCCTATGACAACATGCCACAGCCTCACCCTGCAATACTACACCACTGTGCGCCAATGAACTACCAGCCTCCCCTGATATCAAGGAGCACCAGTCCCGACAAAAAAAAACAAGTGGTAAAAGGATACATACCATACGGAACCACTTCCCTAAGTTTAAAAGTACACAATATTCTATGGACATATACGTATGTGGAATGCATACTGAAAGATGAACAGAAAGGATACATAGCAATTGCCAAGATGTGCTACCGCTGGGAGGTAGAGATGCAAGGAACAGAATGGAATCCAGAAAGGATATAAAGTGGACCTCACCTGTATCTGCAAAGCCTTAATTCTGTGTTTAAAACGTTTTCTTAAAAACAAAAACAAAAACAAAAAAACAAAAAACCTCAACCAACATGGACAGATTCCCCATCTCCTCTTAACTAATAAAGTAACATGGAAGAGGACTTTTAGACACAGGATGGCTGGTTTTGTGCAGAGGTATAAATGGGTAAAATAGCTGACCTCGTGAAATTATGAAATAAAACTTTTTGGGGGGGCCCCAAAGAGGGGTTCTATACCCTATACCTGTTAATTCCTGCTAAAGTATAAATTAGTCACTGAGTTCCAGCTAAGCACTGAAGAGTGACTTCTCTCTGGAACGGTATAAGAGCTGGGCAGGCTAAACAACTCAAAGGCAGGGTGACAGTCATATCACTGGACACTGACAAGAAAGTGGAGGCACCGTTTAGAATGCTTTCCCACCATATACTCGGCCAGTAAGTACAAAGAGCAGTAGGGGACTTATTGCCTGGAAAGACAGACTATAAATACTTGTGTAAGAAAAGAATATCATTTCAAACAACTAAAAGGTGAAACATACCTAATGGTATTACCCCCCAAAGCTGCAGCCCCCCCATACTTCCTGACCTATGGTTTAAATATTTTAAAACTAATTTTCTGCAACTGTTTGAAGTAAAAGGGAAGAAAACTAGAAATCCTTAATGTACCACAAGATGACAAGGAATGGAGCAGAAAACATACTGTCTAATGATATCGATTTAATGATATTTGAGCTAGAAATGCATGTACATGTACTTGTGATAAATTCCTAGTCAAGCAAGGCACATATTGTAGTGGAAAAGATTTATCCTGGATCAATAGTAGGAGCTAATTTTGCATTGACTTACCTAAACAAATTATTTTAAACAAAAAATTTTGACCACTTGTGGTACCCAACTAGTGCTTAAAATTTGGTAGGAAATAAAGAAATGTAAACAAGCACACCACAGCATGAAGAGTGACTCAGGGTCAGAGAACTACAGAAATGCATCCAACATGAAAAACAATAACAACAACAACAATGAGGATCTATTCTGGGGCATCTGGGTGGCTTAGCTGGCTAAGGGTCTGACTGAGGGTCTGATTCCGGCTTGGGTCATGATCTAAGGTCATGGCATCGAGTTCTACGTCAGGTTCCACGCTCAGCTTGGTGTCTTCTTGTCCCTTACCCTCTGCTCCTCCCCCCACTCGCGCACACTCTCTCTCTCAAATAAAATATTTTTTTAAGATTTTATTTATTTATTTGACAGAGAGAGATCACAAGTAGGCAGAGAGGCAGGCAGAGAGAGAGGAGGAAGCAGGCTCCCCACCGAATAGGGAGCCTAATGCGGGGCTTGATCCCAGGACCCTGAGATCATGACCTGAGCCAAAGGCAGGGGCCTTATCCCACTGAGCCACCCAGGTGCCCCAAATAAATAAAATCTTAAAAAAAAGGGGGGGTGGCGCCTGGGTGTCTCAGTGGATTAAAGCCTCTGCCTTCGGCTCAGGTCATGATCTCAGGGTCCTGGGATCGAGCCCCGAATTGGGCTCTCTGCTCGGCGGGGACCTGCTTCCCCCTCTCTCTGCCTGCCTCTCTGCCTACTTGTGATCTCTCTCCTCTCTGTCAAATAAATAAATAATTTTAAAAATCTAAAAAAAAAAATGACCTCTTCTGGTTGGAAGGGTACAAGAGAACCCACAGTTAGCCTCTCTCTAACACAATTCTTTGTCCCACATAGTTCCTGAGGTAACTTTACTTAAAAATACTGAAATAACCACCTCAGGTCCCTTTCTTCCATGTTACCTACACACAGAACAGTTAACTCTAAACTCATTCTCAGGGGGTGCCTGGGTGTCTCAGTGGGTTAAGCCTCTGCTTTCGGCTCAGGTCATGATCTCAGGGTCCTGGGATCGAGCCCTGCATCGGGCTCTCTGCTCAGCAGGAAGCCTGCTTCCCCCGATCTCTCTGCCTACTTGTGATCTCTCTGTGTCCAATAAATAAATAAAATCTTTAAAAAATAAACAAACTCATTCTCAGAAACCCATCACACAGCTTTAAGACAAAAATTCAGTCACTACCTCCTCATCTAGGCTAACCAATTTAAAACCTAACAGGTCCTCAAAAATGTTACCTTCAACTGTTACATTCTTCTTCTTTAAGTCTGCTCCAGTTCTTTACTGATTTTAAACTAAAGGGACTTACAGCAGACTTAAAACTCTGGAGAGGACTAGAAATAATTAACACAAAGTACAGAGAATACTCTAGTACTGGAACAAAACTGGCAGTTTACATCTGGTTTAGGAAGCATACTAATCTAATTTTAGATGTTACCTTTGAGGTGATAATGAAATACGTAAGCAGAAAGATACTGTAAACAGTCAGGCTGATCTTTGGGATGTTGTCTTTAAGAGAGGACACATCTCTGTATCAGGGAGAGAGACATACAATAGTATGGAACAGAAAGAGGGAAAGCACAAAATGAGGAAAATGAACAGTGCTTAGAGTTTGAAGTAAGTCTCTAGGAAATCAACTGGTATTCAAATGTAAGCATTGGGTCCACTGGGTGGTTCCGGCTGCCTTAGGCTCAGGTAATGATCCCAGGGTCCTAGGATAGAGCCCCGCATCTGGCTCCCTGCTCTGCAGGAAGCCTGCTTCTCCCTCTCCCAACCCCCTGCTTGTGTTCCCTCTCTCACTGTCTCTCTCTGTCAAATAAATAAACAACTCTTTAAAAAACAAAACAAAAAAACAAACATAAGTATCCAAAGGTAAAAATAAAATAAAAACACTGGCTTTAATGTAATTATTATTCATGTTTCTTCTTCCCTCCACTTATGAACATTTCTAGGCAAGATTCTGAGCAGTATGACCCTGAGGAAGGTACCATACAGAATATCCATCCAGGCTGACAATATATCAACAATAACTTTGAAATGCAATACTCAAAAGGGCAGTTCACCCACTTAAAAAAGGAACGGCAGTAACTCCAAGAGCAAATGTTACAGAACAGGTAAACAAAACTTTATTGGCAAGGATTTGAATCCTGCCTGACTGCAATCTTTCATCAATTAAAGGGGGGAAAAAGCATATAATAAGCATATAAAAAAGCATTAAAAAAGCATATAATAATCTTTCCGTATCCCAGGGATGTCACAGATATATAAATATAACTTTCTCTTCCCTTCTTTCACATGTCAAGGATATCAAGAACATGTGAGTTATAAAGTAGGGTGCTGGTTATCACTGTTGTTTCTCAGCTTCAAGCTTACCCTTCTGTGAGCACCTCTGCAATGCTGGGTCTCTTGGAGGTGGTTCTTCATCAGGGGCTGTCCCCCAGGGGATATGTGGCAATGTATGGAAATATTTGGGTTGGAGGGAGGGACATACTGGTATCCAATGGGTAGAGGCCAAGTATGTTACTCAATATCTTCCAAAGCACAGGACAGCCACCTGGCCCAAAATGTCAATGGGACTGAGGTTAAGCAACCATGTCTAGGGTCTGCAAATTTGATTATTCAGACGCCCTTGGCAGCTGGCTTCTGGTTTATATTCTGCCAATGGGAGGCCTTAAAGGGAGAGAGAAAGCATCCCTCCAACAGGAAAGGGGCTCTGGCCCCAGCATTCTCATCACTAGCCAGTTGCATCCTGCTCATAAAACTCTAGTAAGACTGTCTTTTCCTTTTTTTTTTTTTAAAGATTTTATTTGACAGAGAGAAACACAGCTGGAGAGGGGACACAAGCAGAGGGAATGGTAGCGGGAGAAGCAGGCTCCCTGCTGAGCAAAGAGCCCGATGCGGGGCTCGATCCCAGGATCCTGGGATCATGACCTGAGCCGAAGGCAGACGCTTAACGACTGAGCCACCCAGGCGCCCCTGTCTTTTCCTTTTTTGTAAGATTGAAAATGTACCGTCCAATGCAACAGCTACTAGCCATTAAAATACCTTGTCAGCTGAGAAAGTCTAGAAGCAGTGATGCCTCAGCAGCAGTGAGTACACACAGCACCACAATCTTGGTTTCTAAACAGCATCCTCCACTAAGAGGAACCAGAGCTCCTGGGAAGATGATTTCAGGGGTTGGGGCAGGGCAAGTACACGAGCCTGTAATACCTAGTTCTACAATGAATGATGTAGACAGAATGATAGATACATGTCAAAAGGATACAAAAGAAACCTTGAAGGGGTTTCTTTCTTTCTTTCTTTTTAAGATTTATTTACTTGTCAGAGAGAGAGAGAGAGCAGAAGCAGGAGCAGCGGCAGGCAAAGGGAGAGGCAGACTCCCCACTAAGCAGGGAGCCAGACATGGGACTCGATCCCAGGACCCTGGGCTCATGACCTGAGTCAAAGGCAGACGCTCAACTGACTGAGCCACCCAGGTGTCACTTAAAGGGGTTTCCATTGGCCAAATCTGGGATAATCTGAGCACCAAAATAATAAAAGTACTAGATTATAACCCACTGAACATAGATCTAAGTGTCCATACAAATAAGAAAGTCAAAGAGAAGGAAATAAGGAGAAAAAATTCCTTATCGTGAAGGAAATAGGAGAAAAAAAAAACCCTCCTCCTTATGGTAGATATATAAATTAGATATAGAGATCAGTTACTCCCAATTCCTACTTCACCAGCACTGGACCTGTGCTGTCCAGTCTGGTAGCCACTAGCCACATGTGACTTTTTAAATGTGACTTTAGGTCAAATGTAATTTAAAATTCAGTTCCACACCAGCCACATCTCAAGTGCTCATATGGCTAATGGTTACTGCACTGTATAGCAAGGAACTGGGCAATGGCGTTTGAGACTGAGCCTTAATTTTGCGAGGATAAAGTCTAGAACAGATAACAAGGTAAGATCTAATTCTGTCCTTTTCTTAAATTCTTAAAATTTAGTATTGGAATTTAAAAAACAACAATTTCATAATGATAAAGAGTAAACAACAGCAACAAAATTTGGAAGCTGGAAAGCTGATGGATGAGTGGTAACAGAGTTAGGAAACTGAAGACAGCTGAACCCTAATCTGGGTAAAGGAGAAAGCTCAGAAACAACCCAATTTACAGTGCGAATGCAACAGTATGTGCATGACTGGCAGCGTCAGGTACCACCGGAGTGAAAGGATGGAGAACTGTAGAAAGATGGAAGATGGAAAAGCCCTTTAGAAGCAGTTACTTTTCTTTTAAGTTTTTATTTGAATTCTAGTTAGTTGGGTCGTCTAAGTGGCTCAGTTGGTTAAGTGTCTGTCTTCTGCTCAGGTCATGATCCCACGGTCCTGGGATCAAGTCCTGCATCGGGCTCCCTGCTCACTGGGGAGTCTGCTTCTCCCTCTGCCTCTGCCTGATGCTTCCCCTGCTTGTGCTCTCTCTCTCTGACAAATAAATAAAATCTTTTAACATAAATAAATTCCAGTTAATTAACATACAGCGTAATATTAATTTCAGGTGTACAATATAATGAGTCAACATTTCCACATATCACTCGTGAGTATACTCGTATACTCACTAAGTATAGTGAGTCAACATTTCCACATACCACATCACAAGTTCACTCCTTAATCCCCACCACCTCCATTCTGGTAACCATCAGTTCTTCCTCTACAGTTAAGAGTCGAGAAGCAGTTAAATTTCTTTTTTAAAAAAAGATTTCCTTGTTATTTATGTGAGAGAGAAAGCACGAGTGGGGGGGATCAGGGGGCAGGGGGAGAGAATCCCAAGCAGACTCCTCAATGAGCACAGAGCCTGAAGCAGGGCTTGATCCCACATCCCTGAGGATCATGACCTGAGCTGAAATCAAGAGTTGGACGCTTAACCAACTGAGCCACTCAGATGCCCTGAGAGGCAGTAAAATTTCTAAGTTGCCTTTCCAATAGTATACTCCAAGTGGAAAGTAAAAGTTTATTCATTAAAGCAGGGAAACCAGGGGGTCTCGAACCTCAGGAACTCATGGCATTGCCTACAGCAGAGTAAAGTGCATTATGTATTGAAAACGGCAGAGTTAGGGTTAAGTAACTGAATTATTTTCAGGAGAAGCAGTGTTGGGAGGGGGGGAGAATACAGCATTAAAGAGAAAACTGGAACACTTGTCTAGAACTTTCAATATCCTGAAAGTGAGAAAATGGAGGCAAGGAAATAACCAAGAGAATAACTGAAAAAAACTTCTCAGAAAAAAGGATATAAGTTGCCAAACTAAATGCCCACAGAATACCCATCAGTGGATAAAAGGAGACCTACCAGTCACATTTCAGAGGACACTCTAATTCTGCTAGCTTCCAGAAGAGGGGCTGGGGAAAGAGGGGAGAAGAGGTCACACAAAGATCAAAGGTCTTCTGTTTGCAATAGGAACACCAGACACTGAAAGGTGATGCATTATTGTCACCAAAGTTCTAAAGAAAGGACTTTCCAAATTAAAGTTCCAAAGGACTTTCCAAATTAAAGTTCACTCAAGTATGCGGGTAGAATAACAACATTTTAACGTGTATTAAGTCCTTTAAAAAATTACTTTCTATGCATCCTTTCTCCCAAAACTACAGAAGTATACGCTACCAAAAGAGTGAGAGAGGAAAACAGGGAGACGGAATCTAGAAATCAGAAGACTGAATCAGAAGATACAATACAAGAAAGAAAGAAGTGACAAAAACCACCAGGAAGCTAGACGGTGTAGTGGGAAGCCCATAATTACCAGTCCCTACCAGAGCAGTGATGCTCAAAGTTTGTGTATGCTGAGTGGTCATCATCCAGATCCTGAGGTCACAGTAGTGTTTGTTTTACAGTTTCCCGAAGTTTACCATCATTCAGATAAGTACACAAATCATAAACACACAGCTTGGTTTTCACAAAGTGAACACATCCTGTGTAACACCTAGATCAAGAACCCCAAGTCTCCCTCATGGCCCTTCCAGTAACCACCCAAGTTACTATCTTGACTTCTAACATTCTAGGTTAATTTTCCACCTTGTCGACATAGATGAGTAAACAAACATACACACGGATTAATACTTGCAGTGCTCTCACAGGCATTCGTGCACATTACCAGCTGAGGGTAAAAAAAAGTCAACTCTGTTCCCTCTTGTTTCTGCCCTCACAGTGTAAACAAGGGTTTATATCATGGTCTATTTAGTGCCATGTTCTTCACCTTTCTGGACTTTTTACAGGTGGTTTCACAGTTTCAAATGGCCCTAATGGTATGGCTGCAATGCCGTCCAGTGCTCCTATGCACCGTAGGGCTGTGACGTGTCTTACAGAGAAAATATGTACTAGATAAGCTTTGTTCAGGCATGAGTTACATTGCTGTTGGCTGTGAGTTCTATGATCATAAATCAACAATATATATTACATAAGTTGTCTTTCAACAGAATCACTTATAAAAAAAAGACTGATCTATTGATGAAAATGTGACCAGAGCTTATAGGAACCTAACCCTGAATTTCCCCTAGGAGCAATTATTCAGTACTTGCTAATTCAGTGTTCATGGAAATTTTACAGAACTACCAGAAGTGACAAGAATCAACCACACACACACACAATCATAGAGTATCGCACATTTCTTTGTTAATCTGATGACAGGATGAGGCCCAGGGAGTCTTGGCCCAGGCTCAGCTGCTTATCTGGACGGGGCGTCATAACTGCATGCTAATGAAGTTGTGTTCTCTCCTCCAGGGCAGAGGTGCAGCTGAGGACCCTCACTTCCCCCAAGTGGTTTGCTCTGACCTGCTCATGAGAGCAGGAGGTGGGCCACAGTGAAGAGCCATCCTCTTACCACACCTCTGCTGTAAATCTGCCCTGGGCCACACAATGGCCAGCTGAATCCCCCATCTGCAGTGGCCCTCAGTTTCGAGGGGTCAATCATGACCTCACTCAATGACTTCTCCAAAAAGTCTCCCAGAAACTCTCAGTGAGACTGAAGGCAGACTCAAGTCTCCTGTCCTCAGAGATTTCACCCAATAGTGCAAACTGCCCTTTCCTCACACTGTGAGGATGGAATTTTCTACTCTATGTTTCGTAACTAAAAATATGTTACTTAGATAGGAATAGATATATCGAGGGTTAAAGTATAGAGAAAGACAAAAGATGATCAAGACAAAGGTCAGGTAGTGGTTATGGACATGTTTGTGAGATGGTCTACTTTTTAATATGGGTGATAGAAACAAAGATCTTTGTTTTATCTTTTTACCGAATACACATATTTTATACACTCTTCTGAATGCGTGACCCATTTCTCACACGTATGTAAAAACTCCATTTTTAAAGAAAAGGACTGACTGACTAGCCATATATCTTAAAAATGGTATACTGTTAATAGACTTTTTTTTTAAAGAGCTAGAAACTTGTTTTAAAAACTGTAAGAGGATATTTTTATTACGTCTTAGTGGGTGAGTGAGGTCTGTCTAAGCAATACAGGGAACCTGAAACCATAAATAGGGGGAGGGGAGAGCACACTAAATTTGATGAGAGGTATACAACTTTAATATTGGCAAAAGATTCCACAAAGTCAAATGACAACAGATAAGGAGAAATATTTGCAATAAATAAACAATGATGAGCACTTAAAAATTAAGAAAAAGACCAACAGGAAAAAAATAGAAAAATGGGAAATGAGATATGACCAGGCATACTGAAGAGGAAGTATATGATTCAAGTTACATCCTCGGTAATAAGTATCTAAAGTCCTCCAAAATTTTCAATGTCATTCAGAAAAAGGCCTACTTCAAGTAAGGCTCATGAAAATCTTAAAAGTAGAAGGTTCAGGGACGACCAGTAAAATGAAAAATAAGCTATCAAGCCTGTGAATCAAAAACTGGCTTTATGCTGAGGTAAAACTGACCCTCCTCCTACTAGACCTTCCTCCAAAAAATTCAATTGCTCTCATTTTGCAAGAGTTCTAGCTTACGCACCACCCACCGTCAACACAGAAGTCAGAGGAACCAAGGCCTTCACTCTTTGCTAACAACATTTTAGCTTCCTCACATAGTTACATACTTGCTACATCTTTTCATTTGGCCACTTATCTTGCACCATTGTAAGGTCCTGTACTTGACCCTGTTCTATCTAATGTTTTCAATAGTGACTTGGAAAATGATAGAAAAATATACTTATAAAGCTTGTGCATGAAAGAAACAGCTGCAATACTGGGAGACAGAACAGAAATTCAAAGAAAGGTGAATGTGTGTGCCAAAATAAGATAAATTTTTAAGGGGAGTCTCATAAAAGTCTTGCCTTTAGATTAAACGGCAATCTATGGGCTAAAAAATTCTGGGAGAATTAACTAAGCAGAACTTTGGCTTCAGTATTAGCATAAGATGGGATGCGATTGCTAAAAAAGCCAGAAAATAAACAAGCTCAGGTGGTATTAACAAATGTATAAGATATATTACTGTAATATTTCCACAATGTTTTACTCTTATTGGACCATATGTGAAGAACTGCATTCAGTTCGGGGTGTCTTGTTTTAAAATGAGAAACAAATACAGTATAATAACAGAATGGCAAAGGTTCTAGAAACTAAGTCAAGAGAAATTACTATAAGACCAAACGAGCTATTTAGCAGAAGAGCTGGGAGTAGGTAATGCAGAGGGGATGTGATAGCTTTAAACAGAGCTAACGTAAAAAAGTAGTGCACTGGTCCTTCCCACTACTGAAGTCAAAACCAGGAAGCATTAAATGCAACATGTACCCTGTACTGGATTCTGCAACAGAAAACGATCAGTGAAAAACTAGTAAAATTGAAGTAAGTCTACAGTTTAATAATAATGTACCAATGTAGTAGTTTTAACAAATATGCCAGGGTAACATGTTAACATTTGGAGAAACTGGGTGAGGGGTGTATGGGATGTCTTTACTACCTTTGTAACTCTTCCATAAATCTGAAATTACCACAAAATTAAAAGGTTATAGACAGAAAGAAACAAGGAGGAAGATGGTTCAACAACTGACTTTCAATAGCGTAGTGAATGCTCTTATCAATGCATGGGCTGTATTCAGAGATTAGACAAACTGAAAAGTGCCTTTGAAAGGCTATCTGCATATTTCATGGCATACTGTTACCATTTAAACTGGAGGTCAAATGAATTTAGGAGGGCACCGATATCTACCTTGGAGTCCAAAAGCCAGAATGTAAAAAACAAAGCCAACTGAGCAGATCCATCAACACTAGGGAAATAATTTTAGATTTCCAATAATGTTGCAACTGATTCTCCCAGTTTTGTTTTGTTTTAAGATTTAATTTATTTGAGAGAGAGAGAGAGAGAGCGCGCTAGTGAAAGAGAACAAGCTGGGGGAGATGCAGAGGAAGAAGCAGGCTCCCCACTGAGAAGAGAGCCCACTGTGGGGCTCTATCCCAGGACCCTGGATCATAACCTGAGCTGAAGGCAAACACTTAACTGTTTGAGCCACCCACCCTGCCAGTTTTTTTAAGTAGACTTATTTATTGGAGAGAGAGAGAAAAAGAGAGCACAAGTAGGGGAGGGGCAGAGTGGGGAGGGGGAGAGGGAGAGGGAGAGAGAGAGAGAGAAAATCTCAAGCAGACTCCTTGCTGAGTGCAGAGCCTGAGATGGGGCTCGATCTCAGTCAGACCAGAGCTGAAATTAAGAGCTGGACACCCAACCGACTGAGCCACCCATGAGCCACCCCGGCATCCCTCTTCTGCTAGTTTTGAAGAGGACCCCAAAGCCTTTTGTACGTGTTTTTCCAATATAGGTCATGACCCAATAAAATCAGTTTAGTCACAGCAGCTCTCCCTGGAGGTAACACTCCCAGGGGGCATACTGGAATTCTGCGGAGGGTATTTTTTAATCATCACAGCGACCAGGGGTACTACTGGAGTTTAAAGGGGAAAGGTACCAAAGATACTAAGTGTCTGGAAATGCAGTAAAGAATTGTCCAGCATCCCAATAAGATATGCCAAATCTCCCGCCAGACATTCAAGTAAAAAATAATAATAACCTTTAAAATTATCTAATCATACTACCAAACTTCATTTCCCCCATAAACACAAAATATTTTTTGCAGCTTTAGTAAACACTTATTTTCCAGGTATGCCACTATCTCATAAGACCATTTTGCTTTATTCAGAATTTTACAAAAGACTCTTTAGCATTTCAGAAAATCTGATGAGGCTGTAATAGCTGAGTTTCTAGTAGAACATACCTATACCACGCTGCTTTCATAGCTATAACTTTCAAATAAGTAATAGAGACTCTGAAGAGATTTATTTCCAAACAGTATTGAGTAGGAATTTATGCAACAGAGGGTTCTTTCTAAATTGTATTAACATTAAAAAGTATTTCACATCGGAGCGCCTGGGTGGCTCTGTCAGTTAGGCATCTGCCTCTTGCTCAGGTCATGATCTTAGTTGCAGGACTGGGGGCCAGTGTGGGGGCTCCGCACTCAGTGTGGAGTCTGCCTGAGAACCTCTCACTCTCCCTCTACCCCTCCCCACCACTCCCATGGGCACGCTCTCTCTCTCAAATGAATAAATACTTCTCTTTAAAAAAAGGATTCCACGGGGCACCTGGGTGGCTCAGGTCATGATCTCAGGGTCCTGGGATAGAGCCCCGCATCGGGCTCCGCTCAGCAGGGAGCCTGCTTCCCCTTCCCTCTCTGCCTACTTGTGATCTCTCTCTCTCTCTCAAATAAATAAATAAATAAAATCTTTAAAAAAAAAAAAAAAAGGATTCCACATCAAGGTTGTCCTATATACATTTAATTTTTTTGTGGCAGAATGATTAGTAATCTATGTTGTGAAAATTAAATGTTAAACTTTATTTAGGGTTGTTATTCTTTTTTTACTCTCATAATGTCTCCCAAAGTCAACCACATAGTTGTTACTATTTATTTTTTCAGTCTAGCCTCTACTCCCTATTATTTGTCAAAAGATATGCTCTCTAGGGGGGTTAAAGACTAGAAAATAAATGTATGTTGCTAATGGTAGGTTCCATACGGTTTTCTGTTGGATTTCACTTCCTTGTCCCATAGCAAGTCATTTCACAGAGAATTATTTTGACACTACACTTTTTTTTTTTTTAAGATTTTTATTTATTATTTGATATAGAGAGACACAGCGGGAGAGGGAACACAAGCAGGGGGAGTGGGAGAGGGAGAAGCAGGCTTCCCGCCGAGCAGGGAGCCCGATGCGGGGCCCAATCCCAGGACCCTGGGATCATGACCTTAGCCGAAGGCAGATGCTTAACAACTGAGCCACCCAGGCGCCCTGACACTACACTTATAAACAAAGTAAAACTCACTGATGAGTATATACTGCTACTTTTATTTATACATGTTGACAATCTAACTTGTCTTATTATCCCTACATCAAGTAAGATAATTTCCCTCTTTATATTTTCCCTTTTTAAAACTTCCTCTTATTTCACTTTTCTTCATTCTAACAGTTTTTATTCTACTATCTACAAATATCTCAGCTCTTTCATTCTCCTACGCTTTTAATAGGGTATGTTTTCTGATCTTATTTCTTTTAAATCCAAATGTATTAACTGTAAATAGATGCAGGTACTCAATGATGTACTTCACTGTAACATCTAAAGTAGTCGGTGACTTATCAGTGAACTTCATTTCAGGATAACCAACAGAGTGTTAAAATATTTGTTATATAAATAATTAAGGCACTGGGTCTGATAGGGTTGAGAATCACTGATTTAGTGGATCTTAAGCTGAATTTCTTGCAAAGAGAAGAGAAAATTATCAGAGTACACTGCATATAGGGTAGTTTCATGAAACTTTTGTTTCCATTTTGTGTTTTCTGAGTGTTGTAAAAACGTATTTCTTGCTACAATTCAGGGTCAAATAAGTTGCAAGCCACTGTTAAAATCCTTCCCTCCCCCACGTCCCCCAATAAATGCACAGGCCAGTGGTCAACAATCCTCCTACAAGGTCATTCCCCTCTTGGGCTCTTTGCAATCTATTTCTCATCTCCATGTCCTCTTCTCTCTCTAAAGCACATGCAATCTCGCCTTCCCCACTTCCCACATGTATGGCTTCAAGTCACTTCCTCAATTTATTTTTTACCTTTTCTGTCTTAAAAGGAAGTAAATAAACAAAGAGAAAATTATGGGCATGGCAAAAGGCCAAAAAAGGGAGTTTTTAGGGGTGCCTGGCTGGCTCAGTTTGGTAAAGCATGTGATTCTTGATCTTGGGGTTGTGAGTTATGGGCCCAGTAGATTAAATAAAATCGTGGGGGGTGCCTCAGTGGCTCAGTGGGCTGAGCCTCTGCCTTCGGCTCAGGTCATGATCTCAGGGTGCTGGGATTGAGCCCCGCATTGGGCTCTCTGCTCAGCGGGGAGCCTGCTTCCCCCTCTCTCTCTGCCTGCCTCTCTGCCTACTGGTGATCTCTCTGTCAAATAAATAAAAATCTTAAAAATAAAATAAAATAAAATCTTGGGGTGCCTGTGTTGGTTAAGCGTTGGACTCTTGGCTTCAGCTTAGGTCCTAATCTCTGTGTCATGAGATCAAGCCCTGAGTCAGGCTCTGCACTCAGGAGGAGTCTGCTTTAGATTCTCTCTTTCTCTCTCTCTCTCCCCCTCTGCCCCCCAACTTGTGCTTTCTCTCCCTCTTTAAAAAAAATTTCTTTTAAAAGGATTTTATTTATTTATTTGACAGAGAGAACACAGTGAGAGAGGGAACACAAGCAGGAGGAACAGGAGAGGGAGAAGCAGGTTTCCTGCTGAGCAGGGAGCCTGATGTGGGGCTTGATCCTAGGACCCTGGGATCATGACCTGAGCCAAGGCAGATGCTTAACGACTGAGCCACCCAGGCATCAGCCCCAAATAAATAAATAAATAAATCCTTGAGAATTATAAAATAAATGTAATCTTTTTAAAAAAGTGACCTTTTGGGGCACCTGGGTGGCTCAGTCGTTAAGCGTCTGCCTTCGGCCCAGGTCAGATCCCAGAGACCTGGGATCGAGCCCCACATCAGGCTCCCCGCTCGGCGGGAAGCCTGCTTCTCCCGCTATCACTCCCTCTGCTTGTGTTCCCTCTCTCACTGTGTTTCTCTCTGACAAATAAATAAAATCTTTAAAAAAAAAAAAAAAAAGTGACCTTTTTAGGCATCATGGAATCCAGAAAACAAAGAAAAGGCAGAGATACGACTACAATAAAAATGAAAATCTTTTGGAGGAACGAAGACATCATATATATATAACAAGACAAATACGACTAAGAAAAAAGCCCTATAATATCAAAAAGGTTTAAAATCCCTACTACGGACAAAAATCAGGAAGAAGCAATTCTAGTGAGGTGAAAAAAGTGAGTACAGCAAAACTTTTTAAATGAAAATTAGTCATACCCTATGATCCACCATTTCTTACTTCTAGGTATATACCTAGATACTTAAAAAAATGATTAGAATTAATGAGATAATTTATTAAGAGTCTCTTAGATTTTCTAGGTATAAAGTAATATTAGCAAAAAGAAAGATTTATCTCATCTCTCTCTTTTTTTTTAAAGATTTTATTTATTGGGATGCCTGGGTGGCTCAGTGGGTTAAAGCCTCTGCCTCGGGCTCAGGTCATGATCTCTGGGTCCTGGGATCAAGCCCTACATCGGGCTCTCTGCAGGGAGCCTGCTTGTGATCCCTTTCTCTCAGTCAAATAAATAAAATCTTTAAAAAAAACATTTTATTTATTTATTTGACAGAAAGAGAGTGAGAGAGAGAACACAAGCAGGGGGAGAAGCAGGCTGAGCAGGGAGCCGAAGGCAGATGCTTAACAACTGAGCCACCAGGCACCCCTTATCTCTTATTTTCAAATGTTTATTTGCAGTCATTATTTGATTTCCTGTCTATATATGTTAATGCTCAATTGGAGGTATTACTTCTGAGAGAACATTTTGAAAATCTGGTTATCGCAATGATTGATGTCACCTGGGCATTTGGGAGGTTGATGCCAGGGATTCTAGAAACTTGCAATGTGATTACATAGTGAAGAATGGTCCCACCTTTCCCATGGCTTTAAAATGTCCTAATGGGGGGGGAGGGGATGTCCCAATGGAGGGGTGACTAGCTGGCTCAGTTGGCAGAGCATGTGATTTTGATCTCAGGGTCATAAGTTTGGGCCCCACATTGGGTGGAGAGTTTACTTTAAAAAATAAACAAAATGTACCAAAGGAAAAACCTGTCTATAATGACTTAAACTTAGAAGCTAAGTCAGTGTTACATATAGATACTAAGTACTTTTTGCATGATTTTAACACACATTGAAATCACAGGTAATACAATTGTTTGAGTAAATTGTTTAGAACCTGACACCATGAGTTGTTCAAAAAGAAACAGCAACGAAGGCAACTTTGTTTAAGATATCTGAACTGCCAATATGTCTATTAGGGATTTGCATTTGAGGCTCACTGTGAAGTGATTCTGTATAAAGGTACAACCTCTTTTGTTATTTCCTCTAATATAAGCACACCTGAATATTTACATCTTGAAAGACACATTATTTTTATTATAATTACTTCGTTTTAATTTTTCCTTTATATTATAGCATTACATGTTTTCTTTAAAGTATGCAAATAAGAGTTCTTTATAGAAAAATCCCAATGAATAAACACAGGAAAAATGGTAAGAGCTGGAAAATCAGCATCTTGCAACCACTATGAAACTACAGCTCCAGGCAGCTTACATCGGGGACAGCCAATGGAGAGACAGGCTGACACTGGAACCCACTGAGACAACCAGACATTATGAGCCTCTCAACGTGAGATAAGAAGTATTATGCAGTATTTAGCACCTATGAAACATTCTTACCAAAAACAAACAGGGGCGCCTGGGTGGCTTAGTGGGTTGGGCCTCTGCCTTCGGCTCAGGTCATGATCTCAGGGTCCTGGGATCGAGCCCCACATGGGGCTCTCTGCTCAGCAGGGAGCCTGCTTCCCCTCTCTCTGCCTGCCTCTCTGCCTACTTGTGATCTCTCTCTCTCTGTCAAATAAATAAATAAAATCTTTTAAAAAACAAAAACAAACATCTGAATCTAGCCTCTAGAACAGAGTACCACTTAAAAGAAATATGGGGAATGAAAGGATACATTAAAATGATATCACAAAAATGTAAGCTAGAATGTGGGAAATACTATCAAGGAAACAGCCCATAGTTTCTTCAACAAATAAATGGCATTTTGAAAAGAGGAGAGGGCTGCTTTAATTTAATAGAGATTTTAAAGGACATGCCAACTAAATATAATATGTAGACCTTGTTTAAGTACTGATTTTAACTAACTTTAAGAAAATACTTTTGGAAAAAAAAATAATTTTGAGACAACTGGGAAACTGAACATGAACTGAGTATTAGATAATATTAAAGAATCATTAATTTTATCAGGTATGATAATGATACTGTAGCTTCACATACAAATGTGTGTGTGTGTGTGTGTGTGTGTGTGTACTGTATCCCTATCAGCTAGAGATAAATACTGAAATATTTGTGGATGAAATGATATGCAGGTGTGGAATTTGCTTTAGAATGTTCAAACCCCAAAAAAGGGAGGGGGTTGGAAACATATAAAAATGGCAAAATGTGGATGTGCTGAAACTTGGTAATAAAACAGGATAATTATGTGTTAATCTCAATTGACTTCTTTAAAGTCCTAGAACAGAAAAAAGGGATACAGAATCATCTCCTTAGTTCTGTCTTCAGGTTACCACAAACCTATGGATCAACACCGGTTGAGTTACTCAACCGGTGAGCAGCTTTTTTTTTTTTTAAAGATTTTTTTTTTTAATTTATTTATTTGACAGAGAGGAGAGAAATCATAAGTAGGCAGAGAGACAGGCACAGAGAGAGGGGGAAGCAGGCTCCCTGCTGAGCAGAGAGCCCGATGCGGGGCTCGATCCCAGGACCATGACCTGAGCTGAAAGCAGAGACTTTAGCCCACCGAGCCACCCAGGTGCCCCTAGTGAGCAGCTCTTATACCATTATTTAATACATCTCTTATCATCTAATAAATCCATCCCTGAGGACAAGGACAGTCTTGGGCTGATAGACCCTAATGAAGGAGAGATACTGTCTACAGTGGTACTTCAATATATGTATCTATTTTAAGCAAACTCTACGCCCAATGTGGGACTTGAACTCAGGAGCCCCATGCTCTCCGGAATGAGACAGCCAGGCGCCCCCCCTTGATATTCCAAGTAAGAAGCCTAATTAAAAACAAAAAGCTAAGTTTGGTATGCTTGGTCTTGGTATATTCTCCATGGATCCTTTTCACTATTAGCTTTCATGGGCCTTTTTCTACTACCAAAGTCGTTCTATTCACAAAATCTCCTGTGTGTTTTTTGTATTACATCCTCATTTCTGGCCGCGGCATTGTTCTAGAATGTCTATATGCTTCTACTCTATCCAGGCAAGTCCCTTTTCCACAAAGCTGGCTCAAATCCCTTCTCCTCGGTCTCCATGCCTTCATCTGCACACTTTGATTTACAGAATGTCAGAAAATGAAGAGACATTCATAGCTCTCGTTGGCCTTTTAATTCTAAGTAGGTAAGCCTTTCGGTTATCTCCTGTATTTTTATCCTTCCCGCTCCTTTAGAATGCAAATTCCTTGAGGACAGGGACTCTATCTTATATAAGGAAATATACCTTGCACATTGTTAGCACGCAAATTATATGCAAAGAATTTAGAAGTATGATAAACAGCTGTTTTCTATACCCAAGATGAAAGCGATAAAGATGGCTCAAGTAATGAGTGATTGTTATATGCCAGAAACTAGTCTATTTTATATATAATAACCATTAACCAACTACCCCAAGGCTAGTGAGCATTATACCCATTTCATGAAATGATGTACAGAGAGATAAACAACTTACTGATGTCACAGTCAGTAAGTGACCAAGGTGGGGGGGCGGGATTGAACTCAGGCAGTCTGGCTCCAAAATCCCATTCTTAAATTTACTATTCAGCACCTCAGAAAAAAAATTGGATAAACAGGAAAATTTTATCCACTGCAGAAATCTAGACTCTAGTATTAGCCTATAAACCCATAAATAAACTCTGAGCCTACAGTTTTGGGTCACTTCATTTCAACAGTATATACAATAAAAAATGGACTAGAATAAAAGTCATGGGATCTGAATTCTAGTCCTCACTATGACCTCAAGTAATATGACTCAGCCTTTCTAGAACACAACTTTATTTGGGAAAAAAAAAAAGGAAGGTTGATTTCCTTCTGGACCAAAAGGTCTATTATTCTAGCTATCTCTTGATTTTATTCATAAGAAAAAAGAACAAAAATAAACTAATTCATTATGAGGCTACCAAGCTGGCCTAATTCCCACAGTGAGCTCTCCTGGTCTAGCCCTGTATCACTACAGCACTGCCCCAGGAGACACACTGGGCTCTCTACCTCTGTGCTGCTTCTTTCCTGCTACTTTGAGAGAAGAAGACAAGGTCTGAAGGCCCTGAAACAGATATTTACCTAGTAAAAGGTTTGTGGAACTCAAGTCACAGTAAACTGAAGAGACGAGCAACACAGTCACATCAAGCCTTGACTTTTTTTTTTTATGAACATATAATGTATTATTTGCCCCAGGGTACATGTCTGTGAATCGTCAGGCTTACACATTTCACAGCACTCACCATAGCACATACCCTCCCCAATGTCCACAACCCAGCCACCCCATCCCTACCCCCCCCAGCCACCCTCAGTTTGTGTCATGAGTTTAGGAGTCTCATGATTTGTCTCCTAAGCCTTGACTTTAAGATCTCTAACGACCCTGCTGAGCATGTGTTCATTCATTCATTCAGCCAATTCAACTCCAGGTCACTCATCCAGACGGCTTACACACCTCCACCTGAACATCTACCAGACATCTCTAACCTAATGTGTCTGAGAGAGAACTCTTGGCCCCCCCACCTCCAAAACGCTCCTTCCCTCCTCCTGCCTCCCCTGTCTCAGTAAGTGGCCCTCTTCCTACCCACATGCTTTAGCTATACTACACCAGCGGGTTCTGGTAGCCCTACACTCAAAGAATTGAGTTCAAATGTCTCACCAGGCCTATAAATGCCCAATATAATCTGGACTCAGTTTATCCCTACCCAGCCCTCTCTCCTCTTCCTCCCTGCCTAGTCAGCTTTCCCAGCCACTCTGTTCCTCAAACAACCTACTTTATTCTAACCCCAGGACTTTATTCTCGATGAAGTCTGCTTGCACGGAGCACATGTGGGGCATCTGGGTGGCTTAGTTGGTTAAGCCTCTGATTCTTGATTTTGGCTCAGGTCATGCTATCTCAGGATCATGAGACTGAGTCCCGCATCAGGCTCTGTGCTGGGTGTGGAGCCTGCTTGGGAGTCTCTCTCCCTCCTCTCTCCTCCCAACCATCCCTCCCCTCCTCACACTCTCTCTCTGGAAGGATAGAAGGGAAGAAGGTAGGGAGTGAGGGAGGGAGGAAAGACCACATCGTCTGAAAGACCTTCTCGACCACTCTTTTAAAAACAGCCACACAGACCACTCATTCACCTTCCATCATATTCAATCCTTATTGCCTCCCTCTGTTTTACTTTCTTCAGAGTATTTATCATGAACCAAAATTATACTACAGGTTTCTTTTCTGCCCTTTCCCCCAATTAAAATGTAAGCCCTATGATGAGAACTTCTTATCTTTCACTACTCTATTCCCAGCTTTAAATACTGTGTGCCTACAGGCACGTATTTATTGAGTGAATGAATTTTCCCGGTTTTTTCTTAAGATTTTATTTATTTATGAGAGAGAGAGAGAGAGAGAGCGAGCAGGAGCACAAGCAGGGCGGAGGGGCAGAGGGAGAAGCAGATCCCCTGCTGAGCAGGGAGGCAGAGGTGGGATTCAATCCCAGGACCCTGGGATCACGACCTGAGCCCAAGGCAGACGTCCAACCAACTGAGCCACTCAGATGCCTGTATTTTCCCAGTTTCTACTATCTGCCCAAACCTGCTCCAGGTACTGGAGCTACCTTTGGCTGTTGACATCCCTCTTTCCCTCCACAGCTAAACCCTTAGGTAGTGTCCCTAACTTCTCATACACTGAGGACTGAACATGCTGCAGTCTGGGCTCTCCAGTCCACTCCTCTGAAAGTGCTGAGTTCCACAACTTCCTCACTCCAATAACTCCGGCCAACAAACACTTCATTCCTTGTCCTCTCGACCTATCTGCAGCAATACTGAGGCCTCCTCCTTCCCAGAAAATCACCTTTCTAAGTTTTTTTGGTTTTTGGTTTTTTCTACACCTCCCTAAGTTTCAACGCCAGCATTCTCTCCTGGCTCTCTTCCTACTCTCCAGGCTGTCCCCATTCACAGTCTCCTGCTCCTTAAGTGTTAAATGTTTCTGATGGCTTAGTGATCAGTCTCCCCTCATCTTCTCAATCCATATGTTCTCGCCATCACTGAGCAACCAACTCTACTACTATGGATTAAGCCCATACTCTTCTGAATTCCAGACCCACATGTTCAACTGCCCCTGGACATCTCTACCTGGATTTCCCATATGTACCCCAGACCCAACAAGCTAAAAATGGAATCGCTTCTCTGTCTCCTGCTTCCTACCTTCCCCCTCAAAGCATGTTTCTCTGTCTTACATAGGCATCTTGGTGAATGGCACTGCCCAACTAATCAAGCCAAAACCCTGAGTTTTCCTAGACTTTTCATTCTTCCACAATCCCGATGTGTAATTAACTACCAAGTATGTCTCCAATTTGTATGCATTATAGCAACTTTCTGATCTTATGCTAATTTAACTGTCCCCCTCCTCCCTGCAAATCCATCCTTCTAGAACACAAAAATCAAATTCCTGGCTTAAAATTTCCTAAAAATTCACTCCCTATTACTCTACCTTCTGGACAAAGTTCATCTCCTGGCATTAGCCCCCTCCAACCCTTTCTGCTTCAGTAATGTTAAATTTCTTATGGTCTCTCCTCAAAGGAAAACCCTTTCTGTTCAAGTCTCCCTCCATGGGCTACTCTCCCCAACACACCACCACCCTGCCATCCATTGACTACCAGTTCAAATGCATAAATTCTCTTGGGATGCCTTCATGAATCCATCCAAGGAACAGAGCCTCCATCATCTATTGACTATATGCTGTAAGTATAAATTTATTATATTTCTTAAAATATTGTATTCTAATCACTTCTCTCATCTTATGAGGGCTGGCTTTTTTTTTTTTTTTTTGGGTCCCAAGTGCCCAACATAACATCTCCACTTAGAAATGGTATTCAAAATATATTTATTAAACAAATGGATTAAAGTAGGGGTCAGCAGGGGCACCTGGCTGGCTTGGTTGGTAGAGCATGAGACTCTTGATCTCAGGGTTAAGTTGAAGCCCCACGTTCAGTGTAGAGATTACTTTAAAAAAAATTTAAAAAAAAAAAAAAAAAAAAAAAAAAAAAAATTTTTTTTTAAGATTTTATTTATTTATTTGAATGAGAGAGAGAGAGAGCAAGAGAGAGCACAAGCAGGGTGAAGGGCAGAGAAAGAAACAGGCTTACTGCTGAGTAGGGAGCCTGATGTGGGATTCGATCCTGGGACTCCAGGATCATGACCTAAGCTAAAAACAGACACTTAACTGACTGAGCCACCCAAGTGCCCCTTAAAAAATAAAATCTTTAAAAAATCAAATAGGGGCACTTGGGTGGCTCAGTGGGTTAATAAAGTCTCTGCCTTCAGCTCAGGTCATGATCCCGGGGGGCTCTCTGCTCAGTGGGAAGCCTGCTTCCCCCTCCCTCTCAGCCTACTTCTGATCTCTCTCCTCTCTGTCAAATAAACAAACAAACAAAATCAAGTAGGGGTCAGCAAACCATGGCCCATGGGCCAAATCTAGCTCACTACCTGTTTTTGTACAGCCTGCTAACTAAGAATAGTTTTTACATTTTTTGATGTTTGGAAAAGAAAAAAATTTTAAGAACAACACACGGTGATGCATGAAAATTATATGAAATTCAGATTCGAGAGTCCATAAAGACTTTTTGGATCATAGCCATGCTCACCTGTTTATATGTTTAGTCTTATGGCTGCTTTCATACCTCAACAGCAGACTAGAGCAGTAGCAATGGAGGCCATATTGCCCCCAAAGCTGTATTTGTTATAGCTTGTACAGAAAAAAGTCTGCTGACCTCCAAGTGAAATATAAATGAACATGGGCTTTGGTTTCTGACTGAAATTGGTTCAAATCCTGGCTTTATCACTTACTATCTGTGTGACAAAGCACAAATAACCCAATCTTTCTGAGATGCAATTTGCTAATTTGTAAAATGGATTAATATATCTTGCTGGGTTGTTTTGAAATTTTACTAAAGCCTTTTAATTGGGATCCCTGCTGTAGGAACCAGTCTATAAAGTGCTCGGATAGAGTTATACTTAATGCTGAGAACCCAGGCCCAGGTTGGAATCCCAGCTCTTTCGCAGACTGTATGACCTTGCGCAAGATGCCTAACTTCTCGGTGCATCAATCCCATCTATAAGACGTGAATAATAGGGGCGCCTGGGTGGCTCAGTGAGTTAAAGCCTCTGCCTTCGGCTCAGGTCATGATCTCAGGGTCCTGGGATCGAGCCCCGCATCAGCTCTCTGCTCAGCGGGAAGCCTGCTTCCCCCTCTCTCTCTGCCTGCCTCTCTGCCTACTTGTGATCTCTGTCAAATAAATGAATAAAATCTTAAGAAAAAAAAAGACATGGATAATAATATATATTTCAAAGGACTCTTGAGAGACTTAAATGGGTTGGTACATGTGAATGCTGAGCAGTGCCTGCAGACAGCAAGCACTCAATAAATACTACTATTAATATAGCAGTACTAATGGTTAATATTAGTTTCTCCCTTCTTATATCAACTCTATCTCTCACTCCTATGCAAAGAAGCCTGCATCTACAGAAGTTAATACTTGAGTGACAAGTGCTATTATAAAAAAAACAGGCGGTCAGGAAAGGGTCTCTGTTGCTTGCAAGTCACATCACAGTCATGGTTCTCTTATGTCTCCCATCTTCCCTTTTCTAAATGTTTTCTTCCTTAGAAATCTAGCAAATCCCCAGACTTCAAAGTAGGGAGCTATAAAATTCTTTTTTTTTTTTTTTTTTTTTTTAAAGATTTTATTTATTTGACAGAGAGAAACATAGTGAGAGAGGGAACACAAGCAGAGGGAATGGTAGCGGGAGAAGCAGGCTTCCCGCAGAGCAGGGAGCCCGATGCGGGGCTCGATCCCAGGACGCTGGGATCATGACCCGAGCCGAAGGCAGACGCTTAACGCCTGAGCCACTCAAGTGCCCCGGGAGCTATAAAATTCTTAGCCCTAGCCAAGATTTCACTCTCTTGAGCCCCAGGGTAATATTTCTCAACTCCTGATTTCTACCTAATGGCCCAGCATCACCTTAAACTGAAAAAGCCAAAGGCTGAAAATTACTCTTCCCCTCAACGGTTCCCCATCTCTCTCCTCTATCTTCCTCATTTAGTAGAAGAACCTGCTATTCTCCCAGTACACAGACTGGTTGTCCTGAAATTATACTTTAGTCCTTGTTCTCCTGCAATAAGACTATCTCAAGTCATCTTTTTCCTTTCGCTCCTACTGCCACTGACTACTTCAGGCTCCTTTAACTTCAAGCTTATTCCGCCAAAAGCACTGACCCGTCTCCCCGCCACCGGCACCGCTCTACCCCGTGTGCGCCACCACATTCATCTTCCTAAAACATACCACTTTTCACCATGCCCTTTCTCTGCTTGAAACTTCTGGAGTACTACCCCCTCTTCCATCCTGTAATCTTTATGGAAAAAGGCGAAGAATGACTTTGGTGTGGCAATCTAAATTCCTTCCCTATCTACCTTGCTCCAGTCTTCCTTTTTAATCTTATTCCCATGATAAAAATACCATACCTTACATTTATGTAGCGCTTTATTTTACTCAGACAACATTCTTACCGGGCTGGCATTTCATCTCCAAAATAACCCTTGGAGAGAGGCTAAACAGATATCAGGATCTTTCTTTCACAGAAGAGAAAACAGACTTCTAGCACTGAGCTGGAAGTCAGAACAAATGGGTCCCTGTCCCACTCCCCCCTTGGATTCCTAGGTAAAGCAATCAATCTGTCAAATACCTCACACTTATATACTTATATACAGGAGTCTTCTGTTCCAGAAACTCCGGTCTCAGTGTTGTCCCATCCACCTCTCTTCAACACACCTTATGTCTTCTTAGCTCTCTAGTTTACCCCCTACCATTCTCACTTGGTAGATGGCCCTAATCCCCAACTTTTGTTATAAAAATACAGTAATACAGTATAGGGAATACAGTCATTAATATTATAAAAACATTGTATTGGTGACAGACGGGAATAAACTAGACTTGTGGTGATCATTTCATAATGTATATAAATATCCAATCACAATGCCATACACCTGAAACTAATATAATAGTCTACGTCAGTTACACTTCAATTTAGAAAACTCACAGTTATTTCTTCAAGTCTTCAGTTTAAATGCCACCCTTTTAGGAATGCCTTCTCTGACACCCAGAAGCATTCTATTCCACTTGCCAACACCATGGAAGTTGTAACAACTGATTTGACACTTACTGCTCCAATCATACTATAGCTAGTTTATCTAATATGCTTAGGCCTTCCTATAACCCCCTCCAAAAGGAAAAATTATTAGAATTTTCTTTTTGTCTCTGTACCTACCACAATACTTTGTACATAAGGACTTGAAGTTTTGGATTAGACAGCGTTGGCCAGTGTTTTTCAAACAGCAAGACACAATACCACGAGTAGAATGTGAAGTCAATCTAGAAGGTCACGATTAGTATTTTTTTTCCACCTCATATGTGTAATGTGCCAAGGTGGTAGCAAGGTTTGAGGGAGGCACACGTCACACACGCGGTGAAGAGCCAATCGCCACACTTATGAACTACAAAAAGATCAGTATTTTGTTGATAGAAAATAGAATACATCTCTCATAGTAAAGAGGAGTGCTGTTTTGTGAACTCTTATTTCATTATATCTGTATGTAATTGCTGGATCATAATATCAAATAAGCTTCTTACTATGTGTTAAATTTTTTTAAAGTTTGAAAGCTGCTAATGTAGATGACCCAATACTAGGCTCAAGGGTTTTACATTTAAATCAGAGGAAACAAAATCAGAGAGATATTTGCTTTCTACCAAACCCCACACCCTATAAGAACAATCAGCTAAATAGAATATATAGATACACAGGGGCTGAGGAAGCCAAAACTTAAAAGAGTAATGAGTATAGGGGAAAGTTTGTAAAGAAATGTTTCTTAGAGGGGCGCCTGGGTGGCTCAGTGGGTTAAAGCCTCTGCCTTCAGCTCAGGTCATGATCTCACGGTCCTGGGATCGAGCCCTGAATTGGGCTCACTGCTCAGCGGGGAGCCTGCTTTCCCCCTCTGTCTGCCTGCCTCTCTGCCTACTTGTGATCTCTCTCTGTCAAATAAATAAATAAAATCTTAAAAAAAAAAGAAAGAAATGTTTCTTAGAGATGTTGGAATGTGCTACAACACTAGGTATTTAGTTTCTAGCCTCTGCCATTTGTTCAGCCAAAAAGACCTCTCTATAAAAAGGCTCTGAAAATGTCTTTCTCAATACTTACAGTTAAAGGGTCCTCACCACAGCCCACAATATAAGGGTATCTAGGATCTGGCCCTGTCTATGGCAACTTCATTTCCTTTTCCCTCTCAATCATGGTCTTCTGCCACAGTGGCCTCCATGCCATTCCCAGAACATTTCAAGTTTCAGCATCTCTGCACCTGCTATAACCTTAGCTGTATCCTTCCTTCTTTAGATTTTATTTATTTGATGGAGAGAGAAGCACATACAAGCATGGGGAGTGGCAGAGGGAGAGGGAGAAGCAGTCTCTCTGCTGAGCAAGGAGGCCAAAGCAGGGCTTGGTCCTAGGACCCTGGGATCATGACAAGAGCCCAAGGCAGACGCTCAACTGACTGAGCCACCCAGGTGCCCGCTTCGTCCTCTAAATATCCTTCACTTAATTCAGTTTTTTTCTTTTAATGTCCCATCTTCAAAAAGGCCTTCCCTGACCATAGTATGAGGCCCCCACTCTCTTTCCTTAATCCACTGGTTTTTCATAACACTTGTCACCTCCTAACACTCTATTACACATTTATTCTTTTATGGTCTACCCCAGGGCTCCACAAGCCTTTTCCATAAAAAGCTTAATAGTAAATATTTTCAGCTTCTCCTGTCACAACTACTCAACTCTGCCATTAAAATAGAAAAGCAGTTCAGACAATATGTAAATGAGCAGATGCAGCTGTGTTCCAATAAAACTTTATTTACAAAAACAAGCAGCCAACCAGGTTTCACTCAGAGGCCATGTACCCCTAATATATTCATTCTAACAGAATGGGTCATTAAAAAAAAAGAATATGAGTGTCATCCTCTCTGTTTTATTCATTATGGTATCTGTGAGGTCAGAACAATGCCTAGCCTCAAGTATACATCCAATAAATTCAATAAATATGTGCTGAGTAAATTAATAGTCCACTGGTCTGGAGTGGGGAGCTTCAACTCTACTCCACTTCCTTGGGTGACAGTAACATAGGTGTTCAAGAAGAACGAGGCCAAGATCAGCAACTGGGTTTCCATTTGGTTAGTATGATACCATGAAAAATGGTATTGCAACCATTGTGTGGCCCTGTCACCAGCAATAATCATCTCACACATAAAGGCCTTTGGTCATAACTGAGTCCAGGCAGAAGCCTGTTAAAACACAAATTCCCTGGCTCCACCCCCAGAAACTCTGAATCAGTATGTCCAGGGTAGGGTCCCAAGAACCTGCATTTCGGGGCACCTGGGTGGCTCAGTGGGTTAAAGCCTCTGCCTTCGGCTCAGGTCATGATCCCAGGGTCCTGGGATCAAGCCCCACATCAGGCTCTCTGCTCAGCAGGGAGCCTGCTTCCTTCTCTCTCTCTGTCTGCTTCTCTGCCTACTTGTGATCTCTGTCAAATAAATAAATAAAATCTTAAAAAAAACAAACAAACAAACCTGCATTTCTAGCCAAGTTCCTAGGTGATGCTAATAGTGCTGTCCTGAACTACTCTTTGAGAACCCGTAGGTAAGAGCACCCAAAAACCATTTGGTACTAGTAAGAAAAAGAAAGCCATAAATTCCTGATGTTCCAGCGATCTAGTTGCAGGGGACTGAAAAGAACAGAACCATAAAACTGACTGTTCCATGGAAATGCTGCTTCAGTGAAATGAAGGCAAAAACCACAAGGTCTTTAATTTTTAACAGACTACCTCCTGAATGCTCTATTTTTACTTGCAAATGTAGTTCTAACTGGCTAAAACAATGCACCAAAAAGTTTAGTCTAAACTAAACCAAAGGTTAGTCACCAACTACGGTGACAGTCACCAAATATGGACTATTGGCTCATAATCAGTTATTCAAATTACTTTTTAAAAATTTTTATTAGAAAAAAAATTTTATTTTATTTTTTTTAAAGTAGGTTCCACTCCCAACATAGGGCTTAAACTCAGGACCCTGAGATTAAGAGTCTCATGCTCTACAGAATGAGCCAATCACATCCCCAATTTTCTTAAAATTACTTTGAAGAAGAATCATAACCACCTGCTTTGCTATTGTTAGATGCCAAAGGCCTTTTCCAGATGGCTACTAGAGATCCAATCTCATTACAATGAAATATACCCCTCCAATAAATTACCAAGCCTGGAGGTCACTTTCTTCAAATGATAAAAGGTCTATCACCACTAGCTAGAACCCACAACTACCTCCTGAATCCACCATAATAGAATTTGCAATGGACTAGTAACAATTTTTATAAGTTCTACATTCGTCATCACAGAAGACTTAAAATAACCCCAAACTCACATTAAAATCACCCTGAGGCCATTATTTACTCTTCCAATCTTAACAGCCCACAGAGGGATTATAATTTATAGGGGCGCCTGGATGGCTCAGTGGGTTGAAGCCTCTGCTTTCAGCTCAGGTCATGATCTCAGGGTCCTGGGATCGAGCCCCGCATCGGGCTCTCTGCTCAGCGGGGAGCCTGCTTCCCCCTCTCTCTCTGCTTGCCTCTCTGCCTACTTGTGATCTCTCTCCTCTCTGTCAAATAAATAAATAAAATCTTTAAAAAAATAATTTATATACATTTGTAGCTGTTTATAAAGTTTTCTATTGTAATGGTTATATGTTGCTAACATAGGTTTAAAAATAACATATATATATTTTTAAAAGATTTTATTTATTTGACAGAGACACAGTGAGAGAGGGAACATGAGGGAACATAGGGGAGTGGAAGAGGGAGAAGCAGGCTTCCTGCCAAACAGGGAGCCCGACATGGGGCTCGATCCCAGGATCCTGGGATCATGACCTGAGCTGAAGGTACAGGCTTTAACCCACTGAGCCACCCAGGTGCCCCTAAAAATAATTTTAAAGTGAAAAAGTAAGGTAAAATCTAGATTTTTAGGAAAGAAATTCAAGAAGCAAAAATCCAGAATTTTCATGAATGGACCTTTAAGAAGATGGCAATACTACATCCATATGTACTTAGAAAAAGAGACTGTATGTGATCAAAAAATGTATCAGCGAACCCCCAGTGCACGAGTCTAAAGATGATTCTCAGCTAAGATCAAGTATTTTTGATCCAAATTTAGCATGTGAAGTGTACTAAGTGTAAAATACACACTAGATTTTTAAATTTTGTAAGAAAAACAGAACATAATTTTTATGTTGATTACATGTTTAAATGCTAATTTGGATATATTTTTAGGTTAAAGTATTAAACTATTTAAATTAATTTCACCTCTTTGGCTTTGTTACTGTGGCTACCAGGGAATTTAAAGATCTATTTATTTATTTGAGAGAGAGAGAGAGAGAGAGACAAGAGAGCTCGCGAGCAAACACAAGCAGGAAGGGCAGAGGGAGAAGGAAAGATAATCTCAAGCACTGATTCCACACAGAGCGTGGAGCCTAACATAAGGCTTGAGTTCACAACCCTAAGATCACAGCCTGAACTGAAACCAAGAGTGGGTCCCTTAACCGACTGTGCCACTAAGGTGCCCCCCCCACCAGAGAACTTAAAATTACATGTGGCTTGCATTAAATTTCTATTGTATAGTGATGATCGAATCCAATTCTGCAAGTGGACTCGCTATTTCCTCTTCCTGTGGGTGATTTTTTTTTTTTTAAGATTTTATTGATTTATTTGACACACAGAGAGAGATCACAAGTAGGCAGAGAGGCAGGCAGAGAGGGAGGGGGAAGCAGGCTGCCTGCCAAGCAGGGAGCCCAATGCGGGGCTCGATACCAGGACCCTGAGATCATGACCTGAGCTGAAGGCAGAGGCTTTAACCCACTGAGCCACCCAGGCGCCCCTTTGGGTGATTTCTAAAAAGCTTATAGAACATGATATGGAGCAATGAAAGAACATGAAGCTACATGGTATGTCTGACATGGGATGTCAGGAAAACCATAGGTCAGGTGCTCATCCACTGTCACTTCAGGTCTAATCACCATTTTTCCGAGGGAAGGGAAGATTAGTCCCTCCTCTGTGACCACAATGTATATCCTTATCTATAGCCACACACAAATTGCAAACTTTCTATTAATTTCAAGTTGCAATTAACTCTATCAGAATCCCTAGCTTATCAGGCTGAATATAAGATATCTGATTATGAAAACTACCCGGTTCCCAATACCCAAACACCCCAGCCCCCAGTATGTATTTTATCCTTATAGAAGAGACACATCTATAACAACTCCTTTATTTTTTTTTTCTCAAAGATTTTATTGATTTGACAGAGAGGTAGAGAGAGCCAGAGAGCACACGTGGGGGGTGGGGAAGAATGGCAGAGAGAGAGGGGGAAGCAGGCTCCTCGTTTAGCAAGAAGCCTGATGTGGGACTTGATCCCAGGACCCTGGGATTATGACCTGAGCCAAAGGCAGATGTTCAACTGACTGAGCCACCCACACACCCCTATTTTTATTTTAAGATTTTATTCATTTATTTGAGAGAGTGTGTGTGCACCTAAGCATGAGTGGGGGGAGGGGCAATGGGAGAGGGAAAAGTAGGCTTCCCGCTGAGCAGGGAGCTCTGGGATCATGACCTGAACCAAAGTCAGATGCTTAGCTGACCGAGCCACCCAAGTGCCCCTGTAACAACTCCTTTAAATAATCCCTGCCTGTTTCACTGCAATGTCCTTAACTCCTAATTTAGAAAGTTTCTCATTTCCTTGCAGTGCCAAACCTCTACAACTGTAGAGGACACCAAAGGAGAATACTGGTTGAGGAAGAATACCAAAAAAAAGTACCGAGTAGTTGGTCACTTGACAGTTGCGATATAGCCATTAAGCCTTTGCACCAAAAAGACCTAAACTGAACACAAAATTTAAACATTTTATCCCTTGAGCTGTTTTCTCTCTAAGCATCAAGAAGATACTTATAAACCTATGAGGAATAACCTTCTTGAACATACTTTAACATATGCAGATGTGTGTTGAGACTTCTATAGTCAAAGGACAATACTGTTATGGAAAGAAATGTATTACTGGGCAGAGTCAGAAGTAATTGAGAAACTTAAATGAAAATAAGCTTTAAAAAAAAAAGAAGAGAAAAAGGAGGGGGAGATGAATATTGCCTAAATGTTAAAATACATACATGATTTAATCGCCCTGTCATAAAATATAAACTTTAAGGACTAATTCCAGCATGCTGGAAAAGAGCCACAGCCTGGGCAACAGGAAAGCATTTAATTCCCAAAGGTGTTCCAAACCCACTGAATATTATCATCCTGCAGCAAGGGTCAACAACTTGTGGCAAGCTCTGGAGATGCCTTTGAGTGGTACTCGAGTGGGAAGGCCATAAATATCCACTGAATGAATAACTGAATGAATCAGAAAACTCACGCATGGCGCAATTAATATTCAGAACCCACAGCCAGTTAATCCGAAACCAGAGCTAGAAGTAGAACCAAAAACAGTACCCGAGTCTAATTCCAAACCATTTCCCCAGGAGTCAGTTCACCTTGCATTTTTGTTGTTGTTGTTCTGTATAGTTTATTCATCCCCTCTTACTTTTATGAAAAGTTCCAAATCCCCTCTCCCACATTCTCCCACCTTCTTAACCAGCTTCCCAGATAAAAACAGAAGACAGCAGCTTCTAGTCTCTCCATTTTTTAGACAAGTAATAACACCTCCAACAATCACACACAAGTGTTCAGATAGATGTCTGGCCTCCCAGACACTGTGCTCGGAGGTAGGGCACAAAGGTTAAGTGTAACACTATACCTACCTTTCAGGTAGCTTCCTGGGGAGGGAGACAAGCAAACAATTACAGCATTAAAAATGCTTGGAGAATAAGGCAGGAATGCCACTAGAGGGACCCCTAATTTTACTGGGTGGGAGGGGAGGGTGTCAAGAGTCTTCAAGGAACAACAAAAGAAATGAAAGTCAAAACCAAAGAATAAATTATAATTGAATATGGCTGTGACTGTTTTACTAGCTCCTCAAGTTAGCACTCAAAGTGACTCTAATGAAAATCCTCTTACTATTAAAAAAAAAAAAAGCTGAAGTTCATGACACTGGCACTGAGTACCAGCAAGAGAGGAAAAAAAAAAACCCCACACGATTCAGCAGGACATAATGCTAAACCTAATTAGTCATGATGTCAAGAGGCTTCACCCATTTATTGTCTGTCCCTCTTAGCTGAAGGTGACTTGACTGACCCACTCTTGTGATTCCAGTTGGTTTTTTCTAGCAGCAGTGATAGACTTGCAGGGACCCATCCATACTTCTGATATCCTTGCGGCCATCAGCAAAATCTGCTGGACTGCTGGTTGGCACTGTGGCCATGGAAGAAATAAACTGACCATGTACAGGAAGCGGATGGACCCACACTGCTCTGTTACTATTCAGAAAGACAACTAAAACTGTCATTAGCAACCACTGGGAGGGTGGTAAGAGAGGTAGTAGGGATGGCACCTTGGAAGGTGCCTAACAAGGAAATTCATCTCTTTTTTAAAAGATTTTATTTATTTATTTGACAGAGAGAGAGATCACAAGTAGGCAGAGAGGCAGGCAGAGAGAGAGGGGAAAGCAGGTTCCCCGCTGAGCAGAAAGCCCGATGCGGGGCTTGATCCCAGGACCCTGAGATCATGACCTGAGCCGCAGGCAGAGGCTTTAAACCCACTGAGCCACCCAGGTGCCCCAGGAATTTCATCTCTTGCTAGGTTCACAGGACACCGAGTTTTTACCTCGTTAAGCGTCTGCCATCGGGCTCTCAGAGGGAAGCCTGCTTGCTTGTGCTCCCTCTCTCGCTGTTTCTGTCAAATAAATAAAATCTTAAAAAAAAAAAAGAAAAGAAAACCGTCTGCCTTATCACACATCTCCACCGTGAATCAGGACATGGCTAATATATAAAAACTAAAAAAGTTCTGATTGTATACCTCTTAAGGGTTCTTTCTTCGATTTTATTTTTTTTTAAAGATTTCAATTATTTATTTGACAGAGAGAGAGAGATCATAAGTAGGCAGAGAGGCAGGCAGAGAGAGAGAGAGAGGGAAGCAGGCTCCCTGCTGGGCAGAGAGCCCAATATGGGGCTCGATCCTAGGACCCTGAGATCATGACCTGAGCCGAAGGCAGAGGTTTTACCTCACTGAGCCACCCAGGAGCCCCTTCTATTTTTTTTTTTTTTTTTAATTTTACTTACTTATCTATTTGAGAAAGAGAGAGAGAGAGAGAGAGAGAGAGAGAGAGAGAGAGAATGTGCGTGTGCCAGCAGGGACAAGCAGACCGTGCTGAGCCACGGAGCCCACAAGGGGTTCAATTCCACGTTCATGACCTGAGCCAAAATCAAGAGTCCGATGCTTAATCGACTGAGCCACTCAGGTGCCCCTCTTTCCTCATTTTAATGAATAACTTCAACAACTGAAAAATTTACACCTTATCATTTAAAAAAAACTAAAAAACATCATGGCTCCTGGCACAACACTAAATGAACACGGAATTAATCTTTTACAAACAGAGATCTTAATTATGAACAGCATTTTACTTTTAACTCTTGGGGTGGGAGGAGAGAACCACACAAGTACCCATGTTGGAGGGGGCTGGAGACTTTTAGGCTTCAACCCAATGCGGAGTCCAACAGGGGGCTAGATCTCATGACCCTGAGATCATGACCTGAGCTGAAATCAAGAGTCTGATGCCTAACCAGGCAATCCTTAACTTTTATGAATATAAAATGTAGGAAATATTTCCTTTGAGTTCATGCTCATGAAAATAGCCCCCCAGGAATATTTATACTGTAATAAAAAAAACTACTTCTAGGATAATCCAACAATACTTTAACCTTCACTAAAACCAGCTTTTGGAAACTCCAGTTTAAAACAAAAACACCAAAAAGCCCACAAACCTCAGCAAATGTACATGGTAAATGTTATAAAGCTGATGTTTTGAAAATTATGACTCATAAGTGCACGGATTTCTTCATTTTTAAGATATCACAAGCCTGATCTAGGGATTTGTTTCACATCAGTTTATCAAGTTTTTATTGTAAAAAAAAGTTTTCAATCTTTAAACAAGACTGTTGCTCATACATCTTAAAATTCTAAGACTGAAAGGAATTTCTTCCAGATTAAATTTCCAACTTAAAGAAGATCATATTTTATGACATTTTAAACATGAATGTTAAAAGAGGAAGTAAACTCCAAAATCAGCTTTTTATGAAATCATGAAATCGAAGACCCCAGAAATTAAAATATTTACAATCTTATCTACCCTTTATTCAAAGTCAAGGTAAATGTAATTCAAGATTTATTGAATCGAAAAAGTCTTAAGAATGTCATAATCTTTTAACAGATCATAGTTAAAATAAAATAAATGGTCTGACATGTTGGTAAAAATCTTTTCAGCGGGAGTCAATTTACTTCACTTTACAGGAAGGCAAAAGTCACCACATTAAAATCACAACTCAATTACCAATCCTGGCTTTGCAGTTCCCAAATCCTGAAAACAAAATTATTGCACTTCACTCTGGGATCGTCCACACGTATGCTTTTAGTGTCAGGTAACATTTTTAGAGAAGAGAAAATTTAAATCTTCTAACAAGAGTGGCACAATTTTAAAAAACAGTACAACTCTCAAAAGCTAGATTAATAGCCTACCTACTTCTATACTTTACAGTTTGAAAATAAACAGTATCAGATGCTTCTGAGAATAATATAACAATATGATCACTTACTCGCTATAATTTTTACATATGAAAATTTTCTAAATGTTAGGGAAAATATAAATCCAGTAAAGATAAGGACTCTATTTGAAATCTCAATTTTTTCCAAAATCAAGAGTAGCCCACCAGAAAGTTACAAAGGCACTCAAGAAAAACAGATTCCCTCTCTCAAGTGGAGAAATTTGGTTAAGAAAAAAGTTGGTCATTATGTTGTTATTACTTCCTTTATCCATTCCTTATGGCAAGTCTCACATTTGTCTGTGGATGTTGTGCCGCCAAGCTTCAGGTAAGGAGCTGGGTCTCATTCATTCACCCCCACATTCCTGGTTCCTAGCAAAGTGACCTATACAAAGTAGCAACTGAAAAAAGATTGACTGAATTAAGGCAATACATGTGTTTCAACTGCAGGTAATCAATTAGGCTCGAACTCATACAATTACATTCATAATTTCATTTTAGTTAATAAGCACTGAGTAATTTGATGTGTTTTTAATTTGCCAAGCTATTAAATGGATTTTAAGCTCTGAAAAACATTCTTATTTTTATTTTAAAGATTTTATTTATTTATTTGACACAGAGAGAGATCACAAGTCGAGGGGGGTGGGGGAGCAGGCTCCCTGCTGAGCAGAGCCCCCAATGCGGGGCTCCATCCCAGGATCCTGAGATCTTGACCTGAGTGCAGAGGCTTTAACCCACTGAGCCACCCAGGCTCCCCAATATTCTTATTTTTAAACATATCCAAAAGAAAGTATGCAGTGAAACATTAAAAAAATATATTCCTACAAATAAAAAAGGCAATGATTGGTTTAACTGTGTATAACATGGAACTAGATGGTGTTGGTATGGTGAACACGAAGTGACCCAGCACTGATGTAAAAGGTCTGTTAACATGACAAGAACATTACAAAGAGGATCAGAAGCTGGAAAAATGGAATTCTGGCGAGAAAAGTCATAGTGGGCAAGTAGGAGACCTAATGTAGTATACTGCCGTCTCCACTCAGGGTTTTGGGAAGTTGGGAAGCCTGTATCCCACCCTGCAAAACAATTACTTCTCTACCAATCTACACGGTGCTGCTGGAAACTGAGGTACAGATCATGGACTGAACCAGTTACTCCCCACTATCATCACCCAAAGGAAACGATGGAATGAACACCAAGCAGAATAGGCCCTTTATGGGCTCCCAACAATTTCAGTTCCGTCAACTCTCTAAAGCTCTCGTGGAGAAAAGAAGCAGGCAAATTATACCCAAAGGCCAAACTGGGCCAAATTCAGCCACCCCCTGTGTTTGTATGGCCTGCAAGCTAAGAATGGTTTCTACGTTTTTAAATGGCAAAACAAAGACTCACATTCTATGACACATGAAAATTATATGAAATTCAAATGTCAGCATCCAAAAATAAGGTTTTCACTGGAACAACGCTGTGGTTATTCATTTACATGTGGCCTATAGCTGCTCTTGTACTACAATAGCAGAGATTACAGACACCTTAGAGCACACCCAGCCTACAATATTTACTACCTGGCTGAAAAAGTACGCTGAACCCTGGCTAGAGCATTTCTTTACGTTCCTGGTTGCATCTCCTTTCTTAGAGGTGGTCCACTGCTTCACAAGGCAGAGACTCTAAGCTTGACAGATGTCCATCTTGGGGCTGCACTGTCCAAAGTTACATCATGACATATGATATCCTGCAACTCTTTAGGGTGGGCACAAAGACAAAGTAACAAATCACATGCATTCGGAAGGCCCTAAAAAGGTAGCATAATCCAAATACAACATTATAGGCAGCACATTTCAGATCTTTTACCAGACTACTACATTGTGTTCTGGGTCACAATGTGAAAGGAAACAAGAACCACAGAGAATTTGGAGTTTGGATAGATGATTAAAAGACCACAAAAATCATACCACTAAAGAAATGCTAAAAAAAAAAAATAAGGGGGGGGATTCATTTGCCCAAAAAAGAGAAAGGTGAGAAAACAAATATAATAGTGAGGGTGTCAAACTCTACATTTGTTGATAGATTAAATTTTTACTGATGAAAATAATGGCAGCCTGAACTAATACTCCACAAAACTTATATCTAATGAATTAATGTGATTCTTAATGAGACTGCCACTCCTGCCTTAGGCCTTAAAGTAGCCCCTTAAAGATAATCACTTGTCAAATATTGTACTTTAGGCCTTCAACTGACCGATTATAAGAATGTTCCTTTTTCAGAAACATCTGGCATTATGTAAGTTTCCAGAAAGTGTGCTATTAATGTGCTGAGATTCAGTAATATTCAAGTAACTAAAAGGTAATGTAAGTTTCATAACCATATGCCTTTCCAGATAACCAAATAGGGGGAAATGGGCTTAAATTACAGAATTTGTGTTACATTCAAGAATTTTAATTACTCTAAAAGATTACTGAGGGTAAAGGAATCTTCCCAGGACACCACTCAATTAGAATGGAACTGTCTGGATGTTTTTCTGAAGCAGAAGAATGGGTCTCAAACCAATTCTTCCATTGCTGATTCTGTAGTTTTAACTCTCCCAGTTCTCATAAGTAAGAGAGCCTGCAGCCGTGCTCAGTTTCATTTTGTCTTGAAGGTGGTCAATGTACATACAACTATATATGACATAAACTTTAAGATCCCAAATTAAAATTTGGTTGTAGCGTTAGTAACAACCTCTTCTAAAATCCAGAGATAGAGAATACATTCCCATTAAGTAGGAAAAATTGGGAAAATGGGCATAGTTTCCAAATATTTCTATGAGCCTAAGTACCTTATTATCTCAAAATGTCCAACACTTGCACACAGTAAGTGAAGATGGTATTTAGTTTTGAGCCTTTTAAAATACTGAATCCTTGAACACAAAATGTTCTTTGAGTCAATCTCAACGCTGCAATTAATAATACAAATTCTGAAACTTACTTTAAATATATTTTTAAGCAATCTGAGTTTTTCAACCTCGAAACTCTAAGGCCTGTATTTCTCTAAGAAAACCCTTGCACGGATGTGAAGCACACATTAATCTGACTCACTAAACTTTCTCCACTCCTACATCACCTATACAGGATTTTAAAATCAAGAGTACACAATACTTGCAAGCCACTTCTACAATCTTGCATTAACCTTACCAGGATAAACTTTTCGCCAAGTCTCTTAACACTTTTTTATTTATTTAAAGACCTGTGGTAGTGAAACAAAGAAAACACAACCCCCTCCCCCTTTTCTAAACCATATGGCAGTAAATTGAAGTTAACTTATTTTTTTACCGGCTCAACGCCTATACATCGGTCCTAAACATGTTTCTCTTTGTGCCCTAGGGCTGGGCTAGAATTGTCTGCTTATTTGCAACTGTACCCCAATCATGTTTTTATATGGAAAAACAAGTCCAAAACGTCCCCTGACCATTAACAGACCTCACCGCAGTCATTTACCAAAACCTGGTTGGATAGGTAGCGCAGGCAGGGCGAGGGGCCCGCGGCCCGCCCGGAGCGAGTCCCGCTCTGACCGGGTGATCGAGCAGGGAGTTTACTCGCCCCAGCCGGGCCGGATCCGCCCCGGGAACTTGGTTACCCGAGCCCAGGGACGCGCCGAGGCCTAGCCGCGAGGCCGGGGCGGGCTCCAGGTGGCGGGGGCTTCCCGTTCCCCAGCCGCAGAGCCTTCCCGCCCGCCCCGCGGTTGCCCGCAGGCAGGGGCACTCGCCGTCGTCTCCCGGCGACCGGACGCGCCTGCCGGGTCCACCGACGGCTCCTCTGTCTCCCGCCGCCGCCTGCGGCCCCGTTCGGCGGCCGCACCGAGCCCTTCCGGGGCGGCGGGAGCGCTAGGCCGCGCCGGAGCCCGCGGCTCCGGGGCCGGCCAGGCGGGCCGCGGCGTCCGGTATCAGTCCCGAGGGCCGGGCTCCCGCCGGTAACGGGCCCCGCCGACTCCCCTCCCCCTCCCCCGCCCCATGACAGTGCAAACCCTCCGGCCGGCCCGGCCGCCCCGCCTCCGGCACCAGGCCCAGCTCAGGGCCGCGGCCGTGGCGGCGGCGGCGGCAGCGGCGGCTGCGGCCGTGCCGCCGCGGCTCTCCGTCCTCGCTCGCTCGCTCCCAGGCCGGGCGCCTCGGGCCCGGCTCGGGCTCGACCGAAGTCTCCGCCGCTTCCCGGCCGCCCTCCACGGCGCCTGGCCCGGGCGGGGTAGGCCGAGGCCCGGGCGGTGGGGGTGGGGGCGGGGGCTCCTCTCACCTTCATGTCGGGACATCCTAGTTCAGACGGTGGCGGCGCGGCCCCTCCCGGGCTCCGGCTGCAGTGTCCCCGGCGGGGTCCCGGCGCTGCCCGCGCCGGCCGGCCGACTCCCACTCGACTCCCGGGCTCGGCCGCGGGGGCGGGGTGGGCAGGGGAGCGCTCCCGCGGCGGCGGCGGCGGCGGCGGGGAGGCGGCGCGGGGCGGGAATGGGGCCGGGCCTGGCCGGGGCTGAGCTCCTCCAGGAGGCGGGTCCGACGCCGCGGCTCCGCCGGCGCCCGCCGTGACTCGGTCACTCTCGGGCCCGCCGGCTCCCGGCTGCGGCGCCGCGCTCCGCAAATCCCGCTCCTCCCCTCCCCCGGCCCACCCCCCGCCCCTCTCCCCCGGCTCCCGGCCGCCGCCTCCTCCTCCTCTTCCTCCTCCTCCGCCTCCTTCCGCCGCCCGCACGCCGGCCCCGCCTCTCGCTGCCCGCGCCGGGCCCAGCCGCCCGGAGGCCCCGCGGCCGGCGGTCGCGGCGGGGGCGGCGCAGCGCCTGCCCGCGCTCGCCAGCAGGCCGCGGTCGGGCGCCCGAGCCGGGCCTCAGCCTGGCCGCCGCCGCGCCGCCGCGCAGCGCGTAGGGAGGAAGAGGAAATGCCCGGCCGCCGGCGCCCGCTGCTCGCCGGTACTGCCGGCCCGCGTGGCCCGAAGGGCGCTCGCCTGCCCGACCGCCCCAGCTCCGTCTGGGCCCTACCGGGGTCCCGGCAGCGGGCGCCCCCGCCGCTGGGCTGGGCTGGGCTGGGCTAGGCTGACCGCGGGCGGCGGGCGCTGCCCGGCGACGAGTTGCGGGCCCCGAGGGGCTCTGGCTCTGGGGAGCATGGCTGTCCGGCCGGCCGGGGAAGCGAGCGCCGGGCCCCGACCCGAGGAGAGGGCTGCGGACTGCCCGGGGACTTGTGTTTGTGTTTTTTAAGCCAGTTGCTCGGAGGGGAGAGGCGGCTGGCCTCCGGTTGTCGTCGGATGTTGCTCGGCCAGTGACTCGCGGTCGAGAGAGGGCGTGGGCGCAGGAGGCGGCGGGGCTTGGCTACGGTGCTTCGAGGCAGGCTTCTCGAGAACCATCTCTTTGAAGACTCTGCCCCCGCCAGTCTGGGTGTCCGACGGGACCCGCGCAAAGTTTGATCCAGCACCCTGGCTCACCCTCAGTGCGCTGCTTGGAAAACTGTTGGGGGGGCGGGTGTTTTCCTTTTTTTCCCCTGCCCGGGAACCACTTTCCCGTTTTCATTTCTCTCTTACATTCTACCCTCTTCCTTGTCAACTTTGTTTTCAGGCTCATTAATTCAGCGAACATGCATACTGCCCCTTACCACGTGTTCGTCGTAGCGTGGTTTGGTGGAAGAACGTGCTTTAGAGTCAAGACAGATCAGCCATCGGATTCTGGTTCTGATGTCCTCTTTGTAACCTTGGACAAATTATTTAACCTTGCTGAACCTCCTTGTTTTGTTTTGTCCTATATTTGGTTTGGGTTATTTTAATTTATCCTTTTATATTTGAAATATTCTGGGTTTTTTGGTGTGTGTGTTTGTGTGTAAAATTAATTCTGTCTCCAGGCTAAGGCTACTACTCTTAATCCTGTACACCATTGCTAGCTGTGTGACCTGGGCAAATGACAGCCTTCCTATGCCTTGATTTCCCCATCTTTAAAATGAGCATGACTACAGACGATACTATGGCTAATAATGATAATGACAGGTAAGTATTTGGAGGATTAAGTGCTAAAATGTATATAAAATATCTAGCACAGGACATAGTAAAAATAGTGTTTGTTACCAAATTTAAATTTGGTTTTAAGTCACTTCTTGATTTCAAACTTATTAAAAAGCTCGTCTTTACGTCAAGAAGTAGGTATTAGGTCACGTAGATCTACCTAAGGACTGTATTTGGTAGTAACAAGTGATAAACCAGATATCAGCCAAATAAGGTTGAAACAAACAAGGATTTAAACAAGGACTTTGTCACCAGAAAGATTTCCATTGCACTTCGGGAGCTTTTGCCTAAATTAAATCCAGTGCAGCTGTTGAAGAAAGAGGTCCATCCAGGCCATAACTGGGGTTTGGTGGAATAGAACTGGGCTTCCAACAAGGCTAGCTAACACACTGAATGCTTACCTGCGTCTTCCTAAGCACTTTACAGTATTGGTGTGTGTGATCCTGGGTACCAAACACAGGCCTTCTGTTTCTTGTGCTGTCAAAGTGAGGACAACACCACCCTACGGTTTTGTGATGAGTAAATGATGTCCGTAAATAAATATCTTAAGATACAGAGGTTAAGGCATTGTCAGTAATAGTCAAAGCATGCTGGAGCAGGTAGGAGAATGGACAAAAATACTGCACTCAGGAGGGAATAAGAATAAGTATAGAGATTTAGTTTTGGTTTGGGGGGTTAGCTAATTCTGTTTAGGAGAGCAAACAAGTGTCTAAACCTCAAGGGAATATCAGATCTTTGACTGTCATTCCATTGTTTTCAATTTGACAGAAGTAAGAAAAAAGTGACTAAACATCATTCTTCTTTGCATAAGCCTAAGCAGGAATATTATAGTTATTTGGGGTTTTCTTGGCTGCAGGAAGTATTTTCTCAATTCAGTTAAAGGTCAGGCCCTTCAGTTGAAAACCACCTGCTTGCTGTCCTGCCACGTGGGATGTTTTATTTCTGAAGAGATTAAGCGCTTGTACCAAATTGTCTATCAGATGATTTCTGTTCGCCAGAAGTGGTCCCTCCGGTCCTTTCCTCTCCCAGTATCTCCTCAAGTTCTTCCGGGTCCTTACCTCGCCAGCCCATCTTCCATACTATGGCCCAATTCCATTCAGTAAAAGAAGCTAATGCATGGAAACCCTGGTGAAATCGGAATAAGGTCTGTAGTCTAGTTAATTGTATTGTGCTAATGTCCACTTCCTGGCTCTGATAATTTTCTGTAGTCCTGTAAAATTACTACCATTGGAGGGAGCCAGGGGAGTGTATGTGGGCCCTCCCTGCAACTTCCTGTGTGGAAGGGAATAATGTTATTATATATAATTATATATATATATATAATATATATATTATAATATAATATATTTTTATATATTTATTTATTATATTATTTATATATATAAATAATATAATAAATAAATATATTATATATAATTATATATATATGTATATATAATTATACAAAATAAATAATGTAATTATTTCAGAGTAAAAAACTGTAGACAAATCAGATAAATAATTGCCTGCCTCTGAGGGGGTTGAGTGTGGGGATTGACTACAGAGAACTTTGAGAGGTGATGGGGATATTTTAAGTCTTGTTTTTGATTTTTAAGATTTTTTTATTTATTTATGTCAGCACAGGCAGGGAAAGCAGCAGGTAGAGGAGGCAGAGGGAGAAGCACACTCCTCACTGAGCAAGGAGCCCCATCCGAGACTCAATCCTAGGACCCTGAGATCACTACTCAAGCCAAAGGCAGACACTTAACCAACTGAGCCACCCAGGCATCCCAAGTCTTGATTGTCTTAGTGTTTACTGGATTTGTTTGTCCAAACTTAAAGAACTATGCATCCAAAAGGGTAAAGTTTATTTCTATGTAAATTATACCTTAAAACTGACTTGAAAAAAAGGAAAGCAAGCTCTTGTCCCCCCACCCACCTGTGGCCTAGAGGATGAAATTTAACTTGTGTAAGACCCAACAAATTTTTCCTCCATCTGCCAGTGTACCCTGTGCTGTCTTATACTGTATTGATTCCTGCCCCTGAGCCTTTGCACTTGCTCTTCCTTTCACTTAAAGAGAGGACAGGAAATTCAGGCCCAAATTCAGATTCCCTGTACTCTTTTTTTTTTGATTCCCTGTAGTCTTAAGCCTTCCTTGCCTCTGTTAGGCACACTAGTACCTCCCTCTGTTCTGCTCTTATGCTGTGCTGTAAGTTTAATTAGTTTTCATCTTCTCTCAGCTAAACTCCAGGGTGGGCACTCACATAGTTCATTTTTATCTCTGGGATCCAGTAGTGTTGAATGAGTGAGTGAATAAATGATTGAAAACTAGAAGAATGCTTATTAAAGTAACTTCTCAAAGTGGTCCAGCGTCTTCAAGACCTTTCTAGAAGGTCAGTAAAAACACTTGGCTTTTCTTATGTACTTCAAACAGCACATCTCAGTAGATAGAATGCAGAGGCATTTAAGGTAATCGAGCTGTCTTCCATTAAGCCAAACGTGAAAGGTATTTGCAAAACCAGAAAACATTGTCACACCTCCAAATATTTTTGTTTTGGAGAATAATTATTTGTCTTAAAAATATGTTACTATAAAATAGGTTTAAAGTGTATAAAGCAATTCTGAGACCAAGACATTTAAGAATCTCTAAAGAGAGAGATTCTTACAACCCCCCCGTAGTTTGAATGAGAGATGATAATGATACCAAGGATTAAGTAGTGCTCTGGTGCCGGTTAGCAGGCATTGTTATAAACCCTTTACTTACTTTACTGGTGCTATTATATTTTTATTTTACTCATAAGGCAAGTGAGGCACAGAGAAGTTAATTGACTTGGCCACATACCTAGTCACTGGTAGAGCCAGGATCTGAGCCCCTGTGGTTCTAGAGGTTCTTCTGCTAACTAGTTTTCTTCTACCTCCTTAGAGGCCTGGAAAGGGTCAGAAAGGCTCATGCTATCTGGTAACCTCACCCCTGTATGCTCTCTAACCTCACAGTCACTGCAAGAGTCACTGAGGCCTTGAACTTGCTTTACAGGTTTTTTTGTTTTTAAGATTTTATTCATTCATTTATTCATTTAACAGAGAGAGAGATCACAGGTAGGCAGAGAGGCAGGCAGAGAGAGAGAGAGGGAAGCAGGCTCCCTGCTGGGCAGAGAGCCCGATGCGGGGCTCCATCCCAGGACCCTGAGATCATGACCTGAGCCAAAGGCAGAGGCTTTAACCCACTGAGCCACCCAGGTGCCCCGGGTTTTTTTTTTTAAATATATATCATTATTATTCTTATTTATTTGACACAGAGCACAAGCAGGGGGAGCAGGAGGGAGAGGGAGAAGCAGGCTCCCCACTGAGCAAGGAGCTCGACATGGGGCTCGATCCCAGGACACCAGGATAATGACCTCAGTTGAAGGCAGATGTTTAACCGACTGAGCCACCCAGGCAACCCTGCTTTACAGTTACCATTTCAAGTTCTGCCACCCTGAGTATTTTCAAGCATGGCCTTGCAATGCCTTGATTTCAAACCTAACCACGTGCACCTACACTTCTCCTATTCCCCTCTTGTGAGCATCCCCAGAACTTGGACATACAACTTCCTGTTTTGTTATAACTTCTTGTTTTTTCAGTTTTCTTAATCTGCCACTAAATGTATTCTTTTACTTATTTAGAACCCCAATCCCTCAGACTTATCATTTGGCCCTTATTTTTTCTTTTAACCCCAATCTCTTCCTGACACAGGGGGTGTCCTATCGGCAACTCAAGGTATTCTCATTCATAACCTTTGACTCTTTAGACCCCTCGTTTTCCAGCTACACTAGCTCTGCAAACTCCCTGTCCTGAATCAGTTGCATGACTCCATTTCTCCCTACAGAGTGCAGAACTTAGCTTTAAAAAAATGATGGAAATGTATGGGGAGCAGTGGAGAGCTGTTAAAAAAATCTAGGGGGTCCAGCTGCAGTTGGAACTCGGTTGTTCAGTAGCCCGTGTCTTTGATCAGCCATCTGCCATTCTCAGATTACTGTAAACCTTCCCTTGCCTTCAACTGCTTATGTGTCCATATCCCTAATACATAACCTTACCTTCTAATCACAAAGTTTAAAAAGCAAGAGCCCCTTCGCACTATGAGCCTCTAGGGGAATCTGTACACGTGTATCCTGCTGGCTCATGCCCTCGCTCCCATCCCAGAAGGACTGAGATGTCCCCCTTTTGGTTCAATCCCACCTCTGCTTCGGATCCCACTTCATCCCTTCCTGGATCACGCTCCTTTAGTCACCCTCTTAACATCTGGACTTCCGACTGCCCAGCCTCACTGGTTCATTTCCCTTGTCCAAAAACACTCCAACACCATACTCCCCTCTGGCTACTGTCCTGTTTCTCTTCATAGTCAGATTTCTTGGAAGAACTGTCACTTCTCAGCGTTATAACCCGATGCATCGGGTTGATTGGTGTCTCGTGCTGCGGGCCACGCTCATTTATCTGCGACACCATTCCTCACCTTCCCTGCCATGTCCGAGCCCTTCCTTTAACCCCCTTGTTGAGTTGAGCAGAGTCAACAATCAACCTCGTCAGTCACCCAAGCCAAAACCAGCACTCATCCTAGACTTCCCTCCCATTTACCTCTCATGGCCAGTCACCGACGGATTTTACTTATGAAACATTGGTCAAGGGGCACCTGGGTGGCTCAGTGGGTTGGGGCCTCTGCCTTCAGCTCAGGTCATGATCCCAGAGTCCTGGGATCGAGCCCCACATTGGGCTCTCTGCTCAGCGGGAGCCTGCTCTGCCCCCCCCCCCCCCGGCCTGCCTCTCTGCCTACTTGTGATCTCTCTCTGTCAAATAAATAAATAAAATCTTAATTAAAAAAAAAAAAGAAACATTGGTCAAGTTCACCCCTTTCTCCACGCCCATGGCAGCCAAACCACTGCAGGCCATAGCCACCGTACCCTGAGACTCAGAGGGATCCTGACTCCTTACCATCAATCATACTCGCGTCCACTGTCCTTCATACCATTTCTAGTTAGCTTTTCTCTTTTTTTTGACTAAATTTTTACAGCTGTAGGGGTGCCTGTTTGGCTCAATCAGTAAGGTTTGTGACTCCTGATCTCAGGGTCATGAGTTCAAGCCCCGTGTTGGAAACAGAGCCTACTCAAACAAAACAAAGCAAACAAAAAACTAAAAGTAATGCATATTCTTTGAGTAAATTTTGGAAAATACAGAATAGCATTAAAATATTGCTTATAATCTCAGCACCCAGAGATAAATAAACATCAGTATATTTTGAGGCATTTACTTCCTAGGACTATTGTTCAGAATCACAGATTGCATCATATTCCACGGCTTACAGCCCTTCAACAGGACTCACCTTCCATGTTCCCTGTCTCTTACAGATGATAACTAAATGCCCACCAAGGTCTAAAGTCCGTATTACAGAGCCTGCTGCATTTCTCCAGCTTGTTTACTGCCCCCGGCCATGCGGACAGTGTTCTCCACCATGTGGTCAGTGTTCAAGTGGGTTGCCCTGGCTTCAGTGTGGTCTCCTTTTCTGCTTTCAGGGACTTCACATTTGCTTCTCTGGCATGTCTGTACTGGATTCTTCCTGTGACAGGCTTAACTTAAGGTCATCTTGGAGAAGCTTTTCCTGACCATTCTATTTTTTTTTTTTTTAAGATCTTATTTATTTATTTGACAAAGAGATCACAAGCAGGCTGAGAGGCAGGCGGGGGGGGGGGTGGGGGGTGCGAGAAGCATGCTCCCTGCTGAGCAGAGAGCCCGATGCAGGGCTCAATCCCAGGACTCAGATCACAACCTGAGCCAAAGGCAGATGCTTAACCAACTGAGCTACCCAGGCGCCCCAGTCCTGTTTCTTTTCTTAATATTATTCATATGAATTGTTACAACCATTGCAAAACAGGATTTCAAGAGCCATAGGCTCTTCCCCATTCTTTGATGCAGCAGTCCTGCTTCAAGACATTTAGCCTATTTGAATCATGACTGATACGTGCAAAGTAGATATAAGGATGTTTATCACAATATTCTAGTTAATATTTAAAACTGAAGACAGTCTAAATATATTATGCTTTATACAAGCCCAAAGCCACTAGAGATACATTTGTGGTACATTTTCAATGAAAAAGGCAGGTTTCAAAATATATTCTGGTCCTTTTCTAAATAGCATTACGCCATTGTTGTGGTTTTTTTTTTTTTTAAGATTTCATTTATTTATTTGACAGAGAGAGAGATCACAAGTAGGCAGAGAGGCAGGCAGAGATAGAGGGGGAAGCAGGCTCCCCACTGAGCAGAGAGCCCAATGTGGGGCTTGATCCCAGGACCCCGAGATCATGACCTGAGCTGAAGGCAGAGGCTTTAACCTACTGAGCCACCCAGGCACCCCTGTTTTTTTTAATATAGACTGGATAGATATCAGATTCTTAATATGGTTATGGGGGCACAATATGAATGATGTATGTTATTTGTTTAATACATACTTATTGAGAGTTTTTGTGTCTACCAAGGACACAAGGATGAGAAAGAAAACCATGTCCCCACCCTCGAGGTATGTACATTCTGGTGACAAAATTAATTCAATTGTCTTCACTGTTCTGATAAGTATTTTGAGAGCTTCTGATGCAGATGTGAAGGGCCTTTTCCCCCTTAGTTTTGAAATTTTCTATAATGAACTTGTACTAGTTTCATTGCTCTTTCATTTCTTTTTTCTTCTTTTATGTTTAATAAAAGAGATTGGCATTGAGGGGCACCTGGAGGGCTCAGTCAGTTAGGCCTCTGCCTTCAGCTCAGGTGATGATCTCAGGGTCCTGGGATCGAGTTCTGAACTGGGCTCTGTGCTCAGTGGGAAGTCTGCTTCTCCCTCTCCCTCTGCTCCACCTGCTCATGCTCTCTCAAATAAATAAATAAAATCTTAAAAAAACAAAACAAAACAAAACAGTCATTGACATAAACAGGAGCTAGAAGGAGGTAAGTGGAGTGTGGCCTAGAATGAAGGGAACAACTCTGATTCCGATTGTTTTTGAAATCTGAGAGACACCAGCATGTTTAGAGCCTGAGGGAAAGACGTGAGCTTCTGTGTTGTGTCCCTGTCAGTGTTCAAGTGGGGCTGGGGGCGGATGGAGTGAGGAGGAGCCCAGATGAGGCTTGCTTTCACCCTCACCCTCTGCTGACAGTTGTCAATGGAGATAAAGTCAGTTTGGGTAGAGCGGGAAGCTGTGGCAGTCATGCCTCATGACCTCCATTTTCCCAAAGTGGAAGGTAAGGTCATACCATTTGCGGCCTCTGTGCTTGTGAGTATCTGTCTACTCCTTCCTTTAAAAATCAGCTGTAGAGCTCTGCCCTTTTCCTGACCCATTTCCTGACCTTTTCCTTCAAGTGTGCTGGGGGTGGGTCCAGTAGTGTCACCTGTGGGGGGTGGGGGGTGGGGGGGTCATTCCTAGTCCCAGAACCCGCTCAGACTGACTGATCAGAATTTCTAAGAGGTGTGGCCCAAGATCTACATTTGAAAGAACACCCATGGGGAATCCCGGTGGTGCCATAAAGTTGGAGAATCACCCCCCTAAGTGCTCCCAATTCACTTTACAACTGTCCATTATTGAAATTAAACTATTCCCTTCCCCCACCGTGCTACTCAGGGGAAGGAGTGTCTCTTCATTTCCATGCTTCTAGTACCGCCCTGCTCTAGGTAGGATGTGACAGCGGGCTCGCTGTCACAGGGTTTTGTGAAATCCATTTGTGAAATGAAGAATGTGTCCGAATCTGGAGCTCAGGTGTCCTGACCCCCAGACCCACAACTTCCCTACTCCGTCATGTGTTATCTTCGTAAGCCGCTGAATTCTCAGGAAAGTATTTCCTGCTTTGACCACGTCAAGAAATCCTATGCAGACTTAACCTCACACACCCACATAGAGAGATGCTGAGAAGAACGGGGCTTAGGGAGGATTGGTTGCTCTGAGAAAAGTCCAAGTGTAGCCGGGCCACAGGGGAGCCAGGACACCTGGCTCCAGGGGTCCCAAACCAGGCTCGGCCACTCACCACTGACAAAATCCAGAGGCAGAGAAACCGCGGGGTGGTGAGACAGGAAAGGCATTTATTTCAGTGAGGCCAACCCCAGGAAGGCTGCAGATTCACATCTTAAAGACTGTCTCCCCAAGTGCTGAAAATACAGGTGGTGAGGGAAGGTCAAGTCTTTGTCTTGGGGTCAATAGCAGGCGGGGTCTTGTTGGCTCAGGACAGCGCTTACTGCTTGAAGGGGTGGTTTTGGTTCCCTTCAGGGGATGCTTTGTCCTCAGGGTTTTTTGCCAGAGTTAAGAGATAAGCTGGAAAGAAGAACTTAATTGGAAAGTTTGAGGTCAGAATGGAAGTGGTCGAAGTCCTCTTTCAAATGTGAAGCGCTCTGAAGTGAACTGAGTAGAATCAACACGAATTCACAGGAACAAGCCCCTATAGCCAGCAGTTCTATTCTGAGTGTGTCGCCCAAGTCTCCCCCAAACCCATTAAGGAGTTAAAATGTACTCTGGAAAAGGGCTCTGGAATGTAGTAGTTAAGGTGGGTGCTTGGGAGGTAACGAGTCCCAACAGAAGGCTTGCGTGTGACTTGCCCAGAGAAATTATAGGGTATCTCCCACACTACCCAAGGGTAAAGATGCTGATACTTTTAGCTAGTGCTGTTCATTGAGAGAGAACTTGCCCAAAGGAATGGCGATTCATCTTAGGAGAAATCGTGGTATCTCCTAAGAACAGCGAATCCTTTAATCAGAGACTTTCTTGAGCACCACCCATCGTGGGCCGGGGCTGGACTGCCTGTGGGGGACGCGACACCGGGCAAACAGACACGTCCGCATACCAGCCCTTAAAGGAGTCCCAGCATTGTTCTCGCTCACTCCCCTGATTCCCAGCCTATCATTTGGTATGCTTTGCGGGTTTGCCTGGCAAGGCACAGGACTCTGAGCAAGTGACCAGAGCCAATTATTTTGCCAACTAGGCCTCCTGTGCTCACACTAATAGCATTCTCGTTTTGAACGACCTATGACTTAGTTGAATGTGAAGCGGTCAGTTTCCCGGAGTGTGGTCTCCTCTGGACAGACGGATGGAGAGCTGGATCTGCTGGTGGGCTTGCTACGACAGCCCTACCCCGGGAAGCCCAGCAGTGGAGACTGGCCAGCCCCCAGCAGCTCTCCATCACTGCAGTGCCTGGCGCCCCTCACCCCCCATCAAGATTGCAGGTGTCCTTTCCTGCCCTGATGGTCCCCTGAGAGGTCATTGAGGGGATTCTTGGAACCTTAAATTCCAAAGAGCTTGAGTCAGAGAAACCTTGGGGCCCCGGGCTGACCTGGAAGGGGAAAGAGCCGTTGGGAGGCAGCTGATGGTAGCGGCGGAGAATGACATAATGGGAACAGACTTTGGATTGGCCACACTTGGGACTTTGAAGACAGGCCCTGGGTGCTGAGTTCCCCTGAGAGAAACCTCAAGAGCCAAAACCAAGAACCTTAGCCCCTCGGTAATTCCTACAAAAGGCATTTAACAGACCTGGCTCTGGAAAACATTCACACCAGGGCCGATCAGCATTTGGGCGCCTGAGGCTTACATATTTCTGAGGGGCAACTCTGAAGAGAGAAATACAAAATTAGACACAGGGCATTAGGAGGCCCTGTTTCAGGAAGCAAGGGACCCAGAAGCTTCCACTTCAATGGTTCCACAGTAAATCTGTCTTTGCGTTCATGCTAGAAGGGAAAAGGATCGGGTGTCTGTGATCCCAGAGGATCAGAGGGTTCTCTTTGGATGTGTAAAGGAAAGAGGGAGGCAGGGATGAGAGCAACTTTCATGTTTTACTTCCTCGTTCTTCCTAATCACATGTTTTTCTTCATCCCCTATACTCAGTTGTAGGTCTAAATGCTAGACTGAGCTGTTCAGGGATGGGAATCATTTGTCACTCATCTCTGAATCCCCAGTACTTCACACACCGCAGAAGCAAAGTATTTGTTGAAGCAATGAATAGAGGAGTAAATGAATGAATGAATGAGCGAAATCTCCTGGGGCCCTCAGAATTGACGGTCCTGTATATCCCTCTCTTCCTTCCTTCTTGGCCACCTGCAGAAGGTGGCATGAACTCACAAAAGAGCATGAGCTCTAGAGTCAGACCTGAGCTTGAATCCCAGCTTTGCTACACACCGTCATAACTAACCTTGGGCAAGTTACCCAGCATCTCTCAGCCTCAGTTTCCTTATCTGCAAAATGGGGCTGGTAACACCTCCCTGCCAGGTTGTGAGACTCAGTAGTGTCTGAAAAGGGCCTGGTACCTGGTAGGCCTCAATCAGTGGCAGCCGTCCTGTTATTTAGGTCAAGGGTAGGCTGACTGCAACCCATGGGCCAAGGTGGCCCCACTGCCTTCTTTGTAAATAAAATTTTATCGGAACACATGTTTTTGTTACACGTTGTCTATGGCTGCTTTTGTGCTACAAGGACAGAATTGAGGAGCTATGAGAGAAACGATGTGGCAACCGAAGGCTGATATTTACCATCTGGCCCAATACAGAAAAAGTTGGTCAATCTCTGGTTTAGGTCTTCATTACTTCCAATTTGTAGTATTGACTCCTAATTGGTCAACGGAAAAAGCTCTAGAAAGGCTCTAGAAAGCCTCTGGTCTTTCTCCCATTCTGCCCTTTCGATTCTGCGGCTGGAGGTTTTTCTAAAATACAAATCCTGTTAGGGTTTTACTCCCCCCAAACCCCTTCATTGGCTCATTTTCTACATCTTGGGATCCTGACACTGAGCCCCTGTCGGGCCCGGGCTGGCTGGGCATGGAGCCCGCTTGAGATTCTCTCTCTCTCCCTCTCCCACTGCTCCCCTGTTTGCTCTCTCAAAATCAATCAATCAATCAATCTATGGGGATTTTTTTTCATTCAAATGAGCTTTATTGGTATTATTCATAATGTGCATAAACTTGTATTCTACATGAAATGTAACAACTTCACAGTCCTAATAGCCACACAGTCACCATTCCGCAGCCCTTCTAAGCCTGTGGGTGTAAGTGGGAGTCCAGTTGGCCCATGGACAAAGGGAAGGCAGGTTTGGTGGAGACGCCCGGTCAGAGCCTTGGTCGGGAAGCATGAGGCTGAATCTGGAAGCCAGGGTCTGAGGCAGAGCGGGGGACAGACACAGCAGGCTCCGGCCAGGCCTTCCCCTGATCAGCAGCCCCCTGCGTCGGGCTCCTTCCTGGTCTGAAGGGTCTTGGAATGTTAGGGCAGCTTCTGCTTCCCGGGCCATGAGATGAACTTTCGCCTGAGCCTGGAGCTGGCAGTCGGCTGCAGGCCAGCCCTGGGGTGGTGGGGGGAGGAGGTCCGGACCCTCGCAGTGGAGCAAGCATCAGACTAGGTGGTTGGTGAAGTGCACAGCTCCGGAATATGTGTGCCCAGAGGGGAGTGCGAGTGGGAGGGGATCGTTGTGCAATAGGTCACATCTGAGTCACATCTGAGTCACTCTGAAGTACGAATAGGAGTTCGCCACATCCACCAAGGCAGGACAGGAAATTCCAGGCAGACAGAAGAGCAAAGATGAGGGTTCAGCAATGGGAAATACTGTCAAAGTGACCCTAAGAAGCTTATGAAGAGAGGAGAAGCGCAGAGACTGCAGATCAGGAAGGGGAACCAGCAGAGGGCTGCAGGCGAGGGGGACGAGAAGTCACCTCTGAGCTTTAGAAGATTTTCTGGCAGTCACGGGGAATGGGGGAGAGCCTTCAATCATCTCTGGTCCAGGTGAGAAGTGACAGGAGCCTGGATTCAGCCCAGGAGCGGACTTAGACCATGCTGCCCCTCACCTCTGAGCCATTCTCTAAGCTGTCCCCTCTGCTTGCTCTATCCCTTCCTCGCCTCTTGGCCTGGCCAGTTCTCTCAGTCTTTAAATTTTTAAAACTTAGCCATCAACTCTCTCCCCGCCAAGAAAAGTTCACAGACACACCCACTCCACATTCTACTGCTCCCAACTGCGTCAAGGACCTCTACTTTGGGCTCTCTGTGGCTCTGTGTATTTCTTTCTCTGTGTGAATTCCATCGCTTTATGATTGTATTTCAAAACATTTCTGAATTATCAGTTGACAGTGATTTTCTTAGGATAGAAGTCAGGGCTCATTAATCTTTGGGTCTTCTCGGGGCACCTTGGTGGCTCAGTCGGTTAAAGGTCGGCCTTTGGCTCAGGTCATGATCCCAGGGTCCTGGGATCGAGTCCTGCATCGGGCTCCCTGCTCAATGGGGAGTCTGCTTTTCCCTCTGCCTGTGCTGCTCACCCTGCTTATGCTCTCTTTCTCTCTCTCGTTCACTTTCTCTCTCAAATAAATAAATAAAATAGTCTCCAAAGAACTAGCATAAAACTTGGCATGGAGAAGGGGATTAGTAAATATCCGTGACTGAATGAATAAAGGACTGAATGAAAGGTGAAGAGTGGAGATGAGAGATACCGGGGAGGCTGAATCAGGATAACCTGTTGTTTTATTCAAGACAAATAATAATTATGAATAAAAATAAATAAATAATGATGTCTTTGCTGGCCATTTATTTAACACTGTGGGAATTTCTTTCTTTCTTTTTTTTTTAAAGATTTTATTTATTTATTTGACAGAGAGAGAGAGATCACAAGTAGGCAGAGAGGCAGGCAGAGAGAGAGGGGGAAGCAGGCTCCCTGCTGAGCAGAGAGCCCGATGTGGGGCTCGATCCCAGGACCCTGAGATCATGACCTGAGCTGAAGGCAGAGGCTTTAACCCACTGAGCCACCCAGGCGCCCCGACACTGTGGGAATTTCACAAGCCAATAACATACAAACCAATGGTAGATTAATCACACTATTGTTCCAGGTGAGTCAAGCTGAAAAGAATCAAGTCCAAGTCTAGTTAAGGTGTACCTTTATAGGAATTGGTACCCAGGAGAGATGGCTTAGCCAATCAGAGAGCTGACGTCCAGCTGCCAGGGCAGAAATAAGAGTCCCCTGTTGCTAGAGCTTGTTGCTAGGGAATGATGACGCAGGGGCTGACTGGCAAGAGGTAGAAAGAGTCCCCTTAGTTGCCCAAGGTCTTCACAGAGCTATTTAGATCAGCAAAGGGTTGCCTTGCCCAGATTGAACAGTTGGATAATCCTCACAAACTCTCGGTATTTATAGTCTAAATGTCTCCTTGACATAGTTGCTTCTCTGTATGTTTTTATTGGTAAGTCCCCAGGGGTGGCCCACAGTAGCTGACCTACCGCGTGCTTATCAATGACCATAGACAAGATGATGACATCCTGACACCATATACTTTATTCTTTTTTTTTTTTCCAAAGATTTTATTTATTTGACAGAGAGAGAGAAAGAGAAACAGGCATAGGGAGCAGCCGACAGAGGGAGAGGGAGAAGCAGGCTCTCTGCTGAGCAAGGAGCCAATGTGGGGCTCCATCCCAGGACACTGGGATCATGACCTGAGCTCAAGGCAGACGCTTAATTAACTGAGTCATCCAGGCGCCCCAAAGCAGGTTTGCTCTTAAAAACAACTTCATTTTTATTTAAAGCAATACTAAGCCAAGGATGGGTTTTTGGTAATACCGGAGAAATTCATCAGGCTTTGTTTTTAAGATCTTAAACTTATACATTGCATATTATATGCTTGGATTTGGGGAACTTAAGTAAAAGCTGATAATCATGTGATTAAATAGCTGGTCAACAGGTCTGAACATAACTTACACTAGCATACTGTCGTCATGGTAGTGAGAAGCAGTGAGTTTATAAACTATTTATACATTTTTTTTCATAATTATCCACTACATAAGCATCATCTGTTTTTGTTTTTTTTTTAAGATTTTATTAATTTGACAGAGAGAGAGAGACACTCTCTCTCTGTCAAATAAATAAAATAAAATCTTAAAAAAAAATTCAAAAGAAAAAACCAACTTCGTTTTTGTCATAAATAAAACCAATACACAATACTTGTCAAGTGATGGGGCAGGGCTCGTGGGAGGGTCAGTCCCTCTGGGTTTTCTGAACGGTTTTTACTCACAATACTTCTGACACCCAGTGTGTGGGGTTTTTTCCTCACACCAACCACTTCAGTTCAGTTCTGGTAACTCTCCATCTGGAGTTAGTGTCTGATCACACAGGGCGAAGGCTAGTCCTACCAGAGGCCACCCCAACAGCAAGTCCAGGTTCTCAAGGGTACCTGACCTACTGGCTACAGGTTGGGCGTTTCCACAACCCCCTATTCAGGCTCAGTAATTTGCTCTAGAGCTCACAGAACTCAGGGAAACACTTAGCTTAGATTTACCAGTTCATTCTAAAGGATACAACTCAGGAACAGCCACAGGGAAGAGGGCGTAAGACCAGGTTTTAGGGCGTGAAGAGCGGGTGGCATGGAGCTCCTCTTGCCCTCTTTGGGTGCTCACCCTCCTAGCACCTCAATGTGCTCACCAATCTAGAAACTCTCTGAACCCCATCCCGAAGCTTTCTAGGAACCCCCACCCACCAGTCAGCTCATTAGCATACATAAGATACTCATCACTTTAGAGATCCCAAGGGTATTAGCTGCTCAGTACCAGGAGCCCTGGACAAAAATCACATATATATATATATCACAGGAAGTGATACTACTTTTAAGCAAGGCAGGAGATAGGGAAAGAAGAGCAGATACTAGAAGGAAGATTGTTGAGTGATCTCTTGTGGAGTGACACTAAACAATAACGGTCATTTATTATTACCTTTTGTGGATATCGGGGGTCAACTGACCACCCCCAGTCCCACCCCTGCACCAAGCTGACAGGCCCCAGATCCTGGGCGTGGCTTCTGTCGGCCGGGCTCTACCGGCTCTACGTCCCACACATCTGTTGTGTCTTAGTATAGTGCAGAATGCTCCTTGCTGGCTTTCCCTAGCGGCTGTGTGCCACCCACATATTCCAAGAATTCTTTCTCTTAATCTTTGCAAGGGGCCTGTTATGGACACCCAGACCCCAGACGCTTGGGGCCCGGGCAGCCTTGTGAAAGGACCTTTCTCATACCATCCGTTCCCTATACTTAGCGGGGTCACGTGGTAGGGCCCTCTCTTGCCTTGCACAGGTTTCAGCAAACAACGGAATTTACTGACTCACATAACTGAGGATTCCAGGGGCTGGATCTGACTTTAGCCATGACTGGATATAAGTGTCGGGACTGTGATCTCAGTCTCTGATGATTTAGTCTCACTTCCTGGCTCTAGGCTCTGTTCTCAGCAAGCTCTCCCTGCGTGGTGGCAAAAAGTGGCTGCGGCAGCCCCAGCCCCTTCCTTTCCAGGCCAGTCAAGGCAGCAGGAGCAAGCCTTCGATCTAGAAGGGCTGGCAGGAGCCCCTAGAGTCACTCTGATGTGGGAGCAAACCATCCTGGCTGCTGCCTCCTGAAGACATTTTTGAAGTCTGGGGCCAGCACCAGGGGCTTCTGCCGGATAAGAAGGTATGGGTCTTTGCGTAGGGGGTAGAGGAACAAACGTGCACTACGCGTGGGGGGACCAGCAGTCTGAAATCCCACCAGGGTGGAGCTCAGGCAGCCAGCACTGTGCCCGGCACTCCGGCACTCCGCTGCTCTCGGGAAATGTTTCCACATTGCATGAAAATATGGTACCACAAAGACACCACCTGGCCTTACAGTCAATGTGGGCCCAAAGGGTGGAGATGCCTGCTGGCCGAGTCAAGATACTCTAGGGGCCTGTGAGGCTTTTTGTTTTTGAGATGTAATTGCTAATCTCCCCGGGGAAATACAGGCAAAAGGGCAACCTGCCCCCTATCCCCGCCCCAACCAGCCGCCCGCAGAAATGCTGCAGAGAACCAAGTCTTGTAAGTTTATTAGAACCATAGTCCTTATTCTGTAGTTTTTAATTCTTTTTCCTAGATGGAACCTACGAGCCCGATTTATTAATGTGTTCATTCGTCTGATAAGCGTTCACCAATAACCTACTCTGGGCCGGGTACTGGACCTTGTGATTAAGTCCCAGTCTAAGTTCTTGGGGTGTTCATGGGCCAGAGTAGGGGAGACAGACTGAACAAATCACTGTCCTGAATTTGATGATTACAAACGATAAAGGTATAGAGGAAGAGCTGTGGAAGGAAGGAGCAGCCCTGTCCGCCTGGGCAGTTCCTCAGAATAGTGGGGTTAATAATCGCCTCACTTCCTGCCCGGTGCTCTGCCCTGTGTGGCAAATGGGAGGGTAAAGTTGGCAGGAATTGTACGGAGCAGAATCTGGCAACCACTAGCAAAATATTTCCAGCATTTTCTCTTCTGGGAGTATACCTTTCCATGCACGTGTAAAGAATAACGTACCTACGAGGTTTTTCACGGCATCGCTGTTGGTAATAATGAAGAGTGGAAATAACCTTGAGGCTTGACATTGATAAAAAAGTTGGTATAACCACACAAAGGAATACTATGCAACTAGAAAATCAGCTCAGTAGGTGCTGATCTGGAACAGTCTCCAAGACAAATAGCACTGAGGGGCATCTGGGGGGCTCAGTTGTTAGGCGTTTGCCTTCAGCTCAAGTCATGGTCCCTGGGTCCTGGGATCAAGCCCCCCATCGGGCTCCCTGCTCTGCAGGAGCCTGCTTCTCCCGCTCCCACTCCCCCTGCTTGTGTTCCCTCTCTCGCTGTGGCTCTGTCAAACAAATAAAAAATCTTAAAAAAAAAAGAAAAAGAAAAAGAGCAAAGGACATACTGAGAAGTGGAAAAGCAAGCATCTGAGCTGTGTTCTAATATGTGGCCTTTTGCACACAAAAAAAGAAGAAAATGATATATTTTGCTTGTACATATACAAACTAACTCTGGAAGGAAACAACAAAAGACACAGTTCCTTTGAGGAGAGGACGTGGGTGTCTGAGGGATGAGGAAAAGGAGACAGCACTGTGTCATTTTTACCACCTTTTACTTTTTACTATATTATCTGTTTGAAAGAAAGCACCCCTCAGTGACGCCTGGATGGCTCAGTTGGTTAACCATCTGCCTTGGGTTCAGGGCAGGATCCCAGAGTCCTTGGATCAAGCTCAGAGTTGGGCTCCCTGCTCAGTGGGGAGTCTGCTTCTCCCTCTCCCTCTGCCTGCTGCTGCCCCTGCCTGTGCGCTCCCTCCCTCTCTCAGATAAATAAAAATAATAACATAAAGTAGAATAAAATAAAATAAAGGAAGGAAGCATCCATCTCTCCATGCCTAGCTGGGGGCAGGAAGCCGGCTGGCAAAGCGTTTCTCTGGGCAGGGGGGCCTGGCTGATTTCATCTCGGGGATCCCTTTCTCCTCCTCCTGAAAGGCCATCTTTGGGCATCTTTCTTCGCCTCAACTTGGCATGAACTCTGAGCGCCACCAGAGGGGCTCCACCCAATGCTAGCTTTCGTTTCCTTTTCCACGCCCTGCGGAAGACGGTGCTTTCGCGAACCGCAGCGCCGGGCGCGTGGAAGGCGCGGCGGCCCGGACCGGCCGGTGCCCTGGCGGCCCGGGCTGCGGGCAGCCGGGCGAACGCCGCAGCTCCTCACGCTCCGGAGCCTGCCGCCCGCAGCTACGCGGGCTCCCGGTTGGGGGCCGTTCCGGCCCGCAGCTCTTCCTGCTCCGCTGGGGGAAGTCCCCTCTGCAGCCACGTGCCGAAAACCGAAACCGAAGTGTAACGGCCAACGGTCACCACCGAGTGCCTCCCAAATCCTCCCTGACGTCCTCCTCCGCCGGACGCTCGGGCCCGGGTCCTGGAGGCGC
>CM053610.1:83666253-83676885 GCA_028646535.1 Procyon lotor | reverse complement strand
GAGCCGATGCGGGGCTCGATTTCAGGATGCTGAGACCTTGACCTGAGCCGAAGGCAGAGGCTTTAACCCACTGAGCCACCCAGGCGCCCCTGCAGAACACTTTTTAAAGGCGAAGAGTAGCCCCATAAGGGGATCCCTCTTCCTCTTGCAAACCAAAGAGGAAGTGGAGGAGCAGGCTCCCCCATTTCCCTTAGAAATCTTTAGTGGGGGACAGGGCTTTGCTTAGGGCCCCGGCAGGTAAAGCCAGTTAGACTGGCCACCCAGGAGTGAGGCCGTCGTGGGGACCCGGGTTACCGGAAGAGCGGCAGGACCCCAGCAGGACCCGGGCCCTTTATACTAGAGGCAGCCACCGCTCTGCTCCAGCTCCCGTTAAGGGATTTTGCGTTTTTGGTCTTCTTGTTGTTGTTTTGTTTTTTGAGTTGGGGAGGCACAGGAGATTTTGATGTGAAATTCCATGCGTCTTTAAAACACGGTGAGTGTCCCCATTAGGGGTAGGCCTCCTGCGCACAGGCTCTTCTCCAGGAAAAAGGCTGTCTCTGCTGGTTCTCTCCTCTGCCCCTTGGTCGGAAGCCTTCGGGTGCTGGGACTGCCTTAGGTTGGTTGCATCAGAAGTGACCTTTGTCTTAGTCCGTTCGGGCTGCTATAACGAAATACTAGACTGGGTAGCTTATAAACCACAGGAATTTATCTCCCACCACGCTGGAGTCTGGGAAGTCCAAATTCAGGGAGCAGACAGATTCATCGCCTGGTGAGGACCTGCTTCTCTGTCCCTAGACAGCTGTCTTCTCTCTCTCTCCTCACAGGGAGGAAGACACTTATGAGGGCTCCTTGGTGTCTCTTATAAGGCACTCATCCCATTCATGAGCCCCAAAGACCCCACCTGCTAATGCCATCACACGGGGTGGGGGGGATTTCAACCTATAAATTCTGGGGGACACAAACATTCAGAACAAAGCGATCTTGTACCAGAAAACTCCCTCCTGCCCCATGGAACCAAAGGCTGCTTGATCAATATGCCCTTTCAGGGAGAGGTCAGTCCTGCATTTGAATGGTTTTAATATTTGTTTTGGTTGTTTTACTATTTTTTTTTAAAGATTTTATTTTTTTGTCAGAGAGAGAGCGGCAGGCAGAGGGAGAAGCAGACACCCTGCTGAACAGGGAGCCCGACCTGGGGCTCCATCCCAGGACCCTGGGATCATGACCTGAGCCAAAGGCAGACGCTTAACCTACTAAGCCACCCAGGCCTCCCTGGTTGTTTTTACTATTTAATCTGCGTTTCTAGCATCTAGCGTTTCCAAATAATTTTGATTGCTTGTGCCTTTTAGATCACTTGAGATTTTTCTTTCCTAGTTACTGTTTTTGGTTAACAGCTGCACCGAGACAGAATTCACATACTGTACAATTCACCCCTTCGTACAATTCATGGCTTTTAGTATATTCAGGGCTGTGCAACCATCACCGCAATCAATTTTAGAACATTTTGTTATTGTTGTTTCCTTTTTCTTTTCTTTTTTTAGTCATCTCTACGCCCAATGTGGAGCTCAAACTCACAACCCTGAGATCAAGCATCACGTGCTCTACTGATGGAACCAGCCAGGCACTCCCAATTTAATTTAATTTAATTAATTTATTTTTTAAGATTTCATTTTTAGGTAATCTCTATACACAGCATGGGGTTCAGACTCACAACCTCAAGATCAGGCATTGTGTGCTCTACTGACTGAGACAGCCAGGTGCCCCATCCCCAATTTTAGAATATTTTCATCACTCCAAAAAGAAATCCACCTAGCAGCTACTCCAAGTGCACTCCCCAGGAGAAATGTTCCTGAGCCTCAGGCAGCCACTAATCTACTTTGTCTCCATGGCTTTGTGTGTGATGGTCATTTCGTATGAATGGAATCGTGCAGTATATGGACTTTGTGTCTGTTTTTTTCATTTAGCATCTTTTCAGGGCTCATCTATGGTGCAACACGAATCAGTACTGTGTACGGTTCAGTGCTATAAATTTCCCTTTATTTTATAAAATAAATTTCTCTTTAAGTACTGCTGTCAGTGCAGCTCACAAATATTGGTAAATTGCATTGTCATTTAGTTAAAAATATTTTACAATTTTAAGACTTATTTTGAGACTTCTTTAATCCATATATTATTTGTGAAGTGCTTCATATATTCTTTTCTTAAAAGATTTTAGGTATTTATTTTTTGAGAGAGGGAGAGATCAGGGGGAGTGGCAGAGGGAGAAAGAGACTCCCCCGTGAGCAGGAAGCAGGAATTGGGGCTCCATCCCAGGACCCTGAGATCATGGCCTGAGCCGAAGGCAGACGCTCACCAACTGAGCTACCCAGGTGTCCCTGTTTAATATATTCTTATATTATTATATCCAAATAATGGTTATAATATATGCTAATGTATCCAAATATTTGGGGATTTACAGTTACTTTGCTGCTGTTGATTTCTAATTTAATTTCATTTGGTCTGAGAGCAGACTTGGTATGGTTTCTATTCTTTTAAATCAGTTAAAGTGTGTTTTAGGGCCCAGAGATGGTCTATCTTGGTGAATGCTACTTGTGAATTGGAGAAGAATGTTTAGTCTGCTGTTGGTGGATCAAGTACTCTGTAAATGTCGATTAGATCCAGCTGATTGATGTTCGGTTCAGATACATCCCTACGGTTTCCTGCCTGATGGACCTGCCCATCCATGAGAGAGAGGGCTGAGGTCTACACCAGTGGGGTTTTCTTAGTGCAGCTCCATCAGTTTTTGTCTCCTGTATTTTAAAGCTCTGTTTGTACATGCATACAGCTTAAGGATTGTTATAGTCTCTTGGAGAATTGGCCTCTTTATTTCTGATCTTTTCCGGCTCCGAAGTCTGCCTTGTCTAAAATTAATATAGCGATTCCAGCTTCCTTTATCTATCTATCTATCTATCTATCTATCTATCTATCTATCTATCTATCTATCCATCCAACTGTTTATTTGGCAGAGAGAGAGAGAGATCACAAGTAGGCAGAGAGGCAGGCAGAGAGAGGGGGGAAGCAGGCTCCCCTCTGAGCAGAGAGCCTGATGTGGGGCTCAATCCCAGGACCCTGAGATCATGACCTGAGCTGAAGGCGGAGGCTTTAACCCACTGAGCCACCCAGGGGCCCCTCCAGCTTCCTTTTGAGTAGTGTTCGTGGGGTTTGTCTTTCTCCATCCCTTCAACTTTTTTTTTTTTTTATCTAATCAGCTTTATTAAATAGTTCATGAGTTGGGCAGCCTCCCATCTAGCAAGTAGAAGGGAGTTCCTCCAGCCTTTTACTTTTCATCTGTCTGTGTCTTCCTATTTAAGGTGGATTTCTTGTACACAACATATAACTAGGTCTCTTTAAATTCACTGTGACAGTTTGTTTTTTAGTTGGTGTATTTAGGTCATTCACATTTACATTGATTATTGATTTAGTTAGATGAGTAACTACCATGTTTGTAACATTTTCATTCATGACACTTGTTCTTTATTTCTTTTTTTCTTATTGTAAAATATACCTAACATAAAATTTACCATTTTAACCTTTTTTTTTTTTTTTTTAAGATTTTATTTATTTATTTGACAGAGAGGAGGGAGATCACAAGTAGGCAGAGAGGCAGGCAGAGAGAGAGGGGGAAGCAGGCTCCCTGCCGAGCAGAGAGCCCGATGTGGGGCTCGATCTCAGGAGCCTGAGATCATGACCTGAGCTGAAGGCAGAGGCTTTAACCCACTGAGCCACCCAGGCGCCCCCCATTTTAACCATTTTAAAAAAGATTTTATTTAGTTATTTTAGAGTTGGGGGTGGGGAGGAACAGAGGGAGGAGGATGAGCAGACTCTGAATACAGGGTTAGATCCCACAACCCTGAGATCATGACCTGCGCTGCAATTAAGAGTCAGATGCTTGGGGCGCCTGGTTGGCTTAGTCAGTTAAGTGTCTGCCTTTGGCTCAGGTCATGATCCCAGGGTCCTGGGATTGAGCCCCGAGTCTGGCTCCCTGCTTGGCAGGAGCCTGCTGCTCCTTCTCCAACCTACTTCTCCCTCTCTAGCCTGCTTCTCCCCCTGCTTGTGCTCTCTCTCTCTCTGTCAAATAAATAAATAAAATCTTTAAAAAAAGAAAAGAGTCAGACACTTAACCAACTGAGCCATCCAGTCAACCCCCCACCGCCCGCCATTTTAATCATTTTTATGGTACAGTTCAATGGCATTAAGTAAACTCTCATTGTCATATAACCATTACCACTCTCTGTATCCAGAACTTTTCACAATTCCAAAGAGAAAATTTGTACCCATTAAACAATAACTCCTCATCCCCCCTCACCCTTGTCCCAGGAAGGGTCTATTCTACTTTTTGTCTCAATGCATTTGCCTACTCTAGGCATCATATAGAAATGGAATCTTGAGGGGCTCCTGGGTGGGTCAGTCAGTTAAGTGTCTGCCTTCAGCTCAGGTCATGATCTCAGAGTCCTGGGATCGAGTCCCACATGGGGCTCCCTGCTCAGCGGGCAGTCTGCTTTTCCTTCTCCCTCTGCCCATTTCCCCTGCTCATGCGCTCTCTCTCTCTCTCAGATAAATAAAAAATCTTTTTTAAAAAAAAGAAATGGAATCATGATATTCATCCTTTGGTTCACTTAGAATAATATTTTTAAGCATCATCTATATTGTCACATGCATCAGAATTTAATTCCTTTCTAAGGCTGAATAATAATCCATTACAGTGATATACACATTTTGTTTCTCCATCGGTCAGCAGAGGTTGTTTATTTTGTGTTTTCTGTGTGTGGTAGAGGTTGTTTCCAGCTTTGACGACTGCATAAATTATGCTAAGAACGTCCCTGCACAGGTAATCCCTGCTTTTCTTTCTTTCTTTTCTTTTTAATTTTTTTTATTTATTTGACAGAGAGAGGTCACAAGCAGGCAGAGAGGCAGGCAGAGAGGGGGGGGGAAGAAGGCTCCCTGCTGAGCAGAGAGCCTAATGCGGGGCTCGATCCCAGGACTCTGAGATCATGACCTGAGCTGAAGGCAGAGGCCTCAACCCACTGAGCCACCCAGGCGCCCCTCTTTCTTTCTTTCCTTTTCCCTTTCCTTTCCTTTCCTTTCCTTTCTTTCTCTCTCTCTCTCTCTCTTTCTTCTTTCTTTCTCTTTCTTTCTTTCTTTCTTTCTTTCTTTCTTTCTTTCTTTCTTTCTTTCTTTCTTTCATTCTTTCTTTCTCTCTTCCCTACTTTTTCTGCCTTTTTTGGTTTTGAATATTTAAAAAAACTTTTTTTCTCCCTTTAGCATATCAGTTATATTTCTTGAAAAAACTCTTTTGGGTGGTTACCCTAGAGTTTGCTAGAATGCATCAGAGCCTACTTTTAAATCATTCTCTACCAGTTCATGAGTATCACCAATACTGCTGGGACACCTGGGTGGCTCTGTGGGTTAAGTGTCTGCGGCTCGGGTCGTGGTCTCAGGGTCCTGGGATCGAACCCCTGCATTGGGCTCTCTGCTCAATGTGAGGAGCCTGTTTCCCCTTCTCTCTCTGCCTGCCTCTCTGCCTATTTGTGATCTCTCTCTCTGTCAAATAAATAAAATCTTAAAAAAAAAACCCAAAAAACCCCAAATACTGCCAAATACATGGCTGTGATTATAACTTTGAACAATTATCTTAGAGCAATTAGGAATAAGAAAAATCCTTTATTTTATCTTCATTTATTTTTTTCTCTAACACTCTTCTTTAGGTAGATCTGATTTTCTGATCCATATCATTTTCCTTCTCGCTGAAGAACTTCTTTTAACATTTCTTGTTAAGATGAAGGGCAGGCCTGTAAACGACAAATTCTCTCAGAAGGGACAAGACCATGGGCCAGGGAGACCATGGCAATAATCAGCAAGCACAAATATTCCTTTCCAAATATTACAATTAAGAAAATATCTGAGCCCTGTGGCGTCTTCTCTTCCTGCAAGCAGCATTGGGGAGGGGTCACAGGCCCCGTCCTTTCTTCAAAAGGCCTTCAGACCTCCTGCTTTCTGTCTCCTAGGGGTGCTCAGCAGGAAAGGCAATACGAAGGACTCATGTGCCCGTGTTTGGGACACACACAAGACTTTACCCACTCAAATCAGGGTCGTGTTGCGAAGTGCCCAATACAAGTGTGTGAGTGTGGGTGGAAAGGCAGCTTTGGGAAGGAGAACAGACACACAGGAGACCCAGCTGAAACCCTGCAGGCTTCACTGACACCTCCTTTTTGGGCACAGGGAGCGGCTGGTAGGGCAGCACCCTGGAAGATAAGAGGCCTCCCCAGAGCCCACACTTAATTCTGAAGGGGAGTCAAAGCAGAAGGAAGCTTTGTGAAGACTGTGAACAATGACAGCTGGGAACTCAGAGACGTCCTCCACACCACACTCTGCCACCGCTGGGGGTTTGTAGGACTCAGGCTCAAGGCCAGATCTCAGCATTCCTGGGCCTTCTCTGTCCCCCGGTGGTCGAATCAAAAGGGGACACCAAGGAGAACTTGGGGTCTCATTCCTCTGAGTGCCTCTTGGGGCATCTGACCCACAGGACTCACTCTGATACCAAAGGACGGGATGAGAAGCTGCTCCGCGCTCCTTAAGGAACACACACACACACACACACACACACACACACACACACACACACACACACACACACCGGGGTGGGAGACAGGACCAGAGTCAAGGCGTGGCCCCCCACAGCCCTGACTGCAGGACTGGTTTAGCTAGGTGTGGGAGAGCACGGGAGGAAGGCATTAGCTACAATGGAACATGGAAGGGCACCCTTTGAGCCTGGTCTCCAAGGAAGAGCAGGTTCCTGCCAAAAGGGAGGGAAGGGTAGTCAGACAGAAAAATTAGAGAGGTGTGCATGACCGGGGAAAAGAGGGGAGGTCCGTTGTGGCAGAAGAGGGAATGTTTTGTTTTTCAAGATTTTATTTATTTGAAAGAGAAAGAGCATGAGTGTATGTGGGGGTGGTGGACAACAGAGGCCCCACTGAGCGGGGGGGCCCCATCCCAGGACCCCGGGATCATGACCCGAGCCGAAGGCAGTTGCTTAATTGACTGAGCCACCCAGTCGCCCCAAGCGGCAATGTGGGAATGTTTTGAATTTGTTGTTTCTGGTCTGATGTGGTAGGTACTCCACTACTCTCTGGCTTTTTTCTTTGATGCCCAAGATCATGGGACAGAAAACAAAATACAATGTGTTCTAGTTCTCTGTGTTGCGAAATGGCCACCAGATGGCACTCTTTTCCCCTTCTAAGGTCTCCGCCAACTCGGTGGCCACTTTGGCCCTTAGGCACCTGAAACCTGCTCATGGCTGCCTGCAGGCTTGGTGGTTTGAGCGCCTGCACCGGGGAGGTCCGGTATCCCTCTAAAACATCCAGTGTTTTCCTGAGAGGAGACAGAATCAAAGAGAATGAAATCCTGAGCCAGGGAGGAAGAGACGATTTTTTTTTTTTTTTTTTTTTTTAAGATTGATTGAAGATCAAGAGTGCACAAGCGGGGAAAGCTGCAGGTAGAGGGAGAAGCAGGCTCCCACTGAGCAGGGAGTTGGATGCGGGGCTCGATGCCAGGACCCTGAGATCATGACCCGAACCCAAGGCAGATGGTTAACCAACTGAGCCACCCACGTGTTCCTTAACCCAGAGGTGACCAGCCAGTGTCGATCTGAAGCAAGGAGAGGGAAGCAGGACCGCAGGACTCCGTGTCCCTGGAGGCTCCTAGCCAGGGCAGCAGCCTTTCCTGGAGAGCCGGGCCTCTCATGTCATCATGTAGTGATGACGGTTATTACGGGGGCACCTCACCCCCGCACCATTCAATGGGGAGGATTGGAGTCCCCCGACCCCCCGCCGCTGGCAGGCATGTCTCCTTTTGGTCAATTCCTGGCTGTGCTCTGCAGAAGCAGCACCCCACGCCCTTACAGGGTCAGAAACCCACACGCTTCGGGGGCCCCGGGGAGCGGTGTATATGGGTGAAGCTGTGGAAGGAGCCGTGGGAGTGGTAAGGTCTGCTGAAAGCACAAGCTCCTCCTGACGGTATTCCAATTCAGATTTTCTTAAAATACAGAGCAGGCTTAACAATGCCCACCTGCCTGCTACTTAGATCTAAAATGCCCGGCCCGGGATAGAGTCCACACTCCGTGCCATGGCTCTGGGGACCCTACACAGCTCTTCCCATCCTCCTTTTCCTCCTCGTGTCCCACCTGCTCCCCAGTCACGTATGCTCTGTGCCAAGACCTACAACCTTCGTCCAGGGCATATGCCCTTTGTCCGGAAGGCCCTTTCTCGCCTTCCTCAACTCATTCAAGAACCAGCTCAGGTGTAGCCCTCCCCTCCGCAGGGTCGTGGGTACCTCGAAGGCCGACCGGGTCAGGACCACCGCACCGCTTCACGCCAACGGGCGACTTCACTTTGGATTCGGCAAGAGTGGCGCCCCCTGGTGTTCGGGGAGCGGGGCAACGCCGCCATGGGGCGGTTTGCTGGTACTCCGCGTGATTTACGTTACCGGGGTCACGCCACTCTGTGGACACCTTCACGGAGAGCCACCAGATGGCGCCCGTCCACTCTTCTGGGGACTCCGCAATCACAAGCGGATGGAGACTACGCGCACGTTTCTGGCACCTTTGCATCCCAAGCTTCTCTTTGTTCCAAATGGCCTCCGGGGCTCCCGTGTCCAGTAGAGGCCGGCTTGAGGTGCATTTCTACCCCTTTCTGCCCCGCAGCTGATCCTGATCACCTTAGCCTCATCTCCTTACCACGTGGGTGATGTTGGCTCAAGAAATTGCTAGTTGAGGGGCGCCTGGGTGGCTCAGTGTGTTAAAGCCTCTGCCTTCAGCTCAGGTCATGATCTCGGGGTCCTGGGATTGAGCCCCGCATGGGGCTCTCTGCTTAGCAAGGAGCCTGCTTCCCCCCATCTCTCTGCCTGCCTCTCTGCCTACTTGTGATCTCTCTCTGATAGATAGATAAATAGATAGGTAGATAGATAGATAGATAGATAGATAGATAGATAGATAGATAGATAGATAAAATCTTTAAAAAAGAAAGAAATTGGTAGTTGAATCCTCAGACCTTGAGGCTTGAGCTGTAAAATAACAGCCCAGTGCATCCCACCTGCCTGGCCCTGGCCAGGATTAGCCTGTGCCCTCCTGGCTTGGGGAGGCCATGGACTAGGCATGGGGTCTGGTGGGCCAGACTCCAGGAGAGGTTCTGGAAAAAGCCCCTCAGCACTCTGAGCCTGTGGGCAGAAGAGGGGGAAACTCCTCCGGGAGGAGTTGGGCCTTAGTGATGGAAACAGTGTTGGCCCAAGGGCTATTCATCGGTCTTGTTTCTATCATTACTAGGGCCTCTAGAATATTTTTAAAGGGGCTGGGGCAGCAATCTAGTTGGAAGAGTGTGGCCTGTGGTGTGGGAATGAGGGAAGCAGCTACAGATCTGCTCCGTCCCTAGTAAGGACACTGTTTTTGCAGTTTAATGAAGAAGCAATATTTTCTAGAGATGTCTTTATTACGTTAACATGAGGATATTATACGTTTATTCTATTTATGAGGTTGGTGAAGATTATAGTGAGAATTACTCCGTTTCACTGTTAAATAATATGTTGGCTGTTAGTATGAACCAGGTAGTTTTATATTCTATTAAGAAGTAATTAATCTATTATTAGTTTACCAAGAACTTCAAGAAATCAGATATAGCTGTTGAAATTCATAAAAGCAGATTTTTGGGCTCATAGCAAGATATACTTTTTTCTTTTTGCCAATTAATAAGCTGAATTATAACAATAGGTTTCCTGATACTGAAATATCCTGGCATTGTTGTAATACACTTTAATTAGCAGCATTATAGTAGTACTATTTTAAGGTACTTCCTGATGACATTTGCTAGTATGTATTTTATTTGAAATTTTACAAATTCATAGGAGATTTTGTTTGCAGGATCTTTTTGGCTTTGCAAAATGTATTGGTAGACATATGTCCTTTTCTAGCTACTGAAACAAATTTTGAGGTGTTGAAGTTACTGCTTTCTTGCAGCTTTGAAAGAAATCATCTGTGAAACCATCTGGGCCTGGCACTCTACTAAGTTATAACGATGTGTGAAGTGTGTGTGTGTGTGTGTGTGTGTGTGTGTGAGCCCATGATGTTATTCGGCACATAAAAGCCTGTGGATGTTTTAAAATAGTGATTGCCAATATTAAACAACACTCTTTGTTTACTGTTTTCTGACTTGAATTTTACTTTGTTTGATATTAACACCCTAAGTTTGCCTTTCTGAAAACTGATGTACCGTTCTTTTTTTTTTTTTTTTTAAGATTTTATTTATTTTTTTGACAGAGATCACAAGTAGTCAGAGGAAGGCAGAGAGAGAGGGGGAGAAGCAGGCTCTCCACTGAGCAGAGAGCCCGATGCGGGGCTCGATCCCAGGACCTCGAGACCATGACCTGAGCCGAAGGCAGAGGCTTTAACCCACTGAGCCACCCAGGAGCCCCCTGAAGTACCATTCTTGAAAAAAGATGATTGAAAACAGTTTTGACACTGTCTGAGAGTCCTTCGCAAGGATTTTTTAAAAAGATTTTATTTATTTGAGAGAGAGAGAGAGAGAGAGAGGCTGTGAGCAGGGGGTGAGGGGAGGAGAAAAATCTCAAGCT
>CM053610.1:83569862-83666153 GCA_028646535.1 Procyon lotor | reverse complement strand
GGGGGGGGGGCAGCGGCAGAAGGAGAGGGAAAAGCAGGCTTCCTGCTGAGCAGGGAGCCTGACACGGGGCTTGATTCCAGGACCCTAAGATCATGACCTGAGCCAGAAGGTGGATGCGTCACTGCTTGAGCCACCCGGGCACTCTCTCTGTGACAAGGATCTTTTAAAACATTTATATTTATAGTAAAAACAATAACAAAACCAACTCTCCAGTATTATTTCTCTCATCTTGAATTGTGCTCTCTTTTAGAATAATACTTCCTTGGGGCACCTGGGTGGTTCAGTAGGTTGGGTGTCTGCCTTTGGCTCAGGTCATGATCCCAGGGTCCTATGATGGAGCCTCGCATGGGTTCTCTGCTCAGCAGAGTGTCTGCTTCTCCCTCTCCCTCTGCCCCTCCTTCCTCACTGCTTGTGTTCTCTCTTTTTCTCTCTCTCAAATAAATAAATCTTTAAAAATAAATAAAACAGTGCTTCCTGGTTCAGCCCTTTGTTGTCTCAAACAAGCTGTGTTCTTTGTTGCACATAACAGAAGCCCCCTAACATTCAGTGACTTGCATATCACAGAAGTTTTTTCTTCTCCCCCATGAGGAAATCTGGGAGTAGGCAACCCACGCCTGATAGAGAGGCTCTGAGATTGAGGCTCAGAATTGAGGATCCTCCCAGCTTTCTGCTCCACTATCCCTCGTATAGTTTCTAATTTTAGGGTCATTTCCAGGCTCTAGGTCAGGGTGGGAACCTGACTTCTGCATTCTGTGTTCCTCGCTGGAGACAATGCCTGCTGGAATCCTACCTATTATCCTCATAGACACTGTGCTGGTTGATTTTTTTTTTTTTTTTCTTTTTAAGATTTTATTTATTTACTTGTCAGAGAAAGAGAGAGAACAAGCAGGCAGAGCAGCAGGCAGAGGGAGAAGCAGGCTCCCCGCTGAGCAAGGAGCCTGGTTCGAGAGTCAATCCCAGGACCCCAGGATCATGACCTGAGCCAAAAGCAGATGTTTAACTGACCGAGCCACCCAGACATCCCTCTGTGCTGGTTAATTTTATATATCACCTTGGCTAGACTGTGGTGCCCAGTTATTTGGTCAAACACAGTCTGTGTTTGATAGAGGTATTTGGTATGTGATTAACATTTACAATCAGCTGACTTGAAATAAAAGAGATTACCCTCCTTTAAATGGGTGGGCCTCACCTAATCAGTTGAAAGTCTTTAAGAGCAAAAATTGAGGCTTACTGGATGGAAGGAATTCTGTCTTAAGATTGTAACGTAGAAGAACTGCTTGAGTTTCCAGCCTGCTGACCTGCTGTACAGATTTTGGTCTTGCTAGCCCCTACAATTGTGTGAGCCAATTCCTTAAAAATATCTTCTTCTCTTTCTATATGTACACACACATATATAGATAAGTGGTGTGTGTGTGTGTGTGTGTCTGTCTGTCTGTCTGTCTGTGTGTCTTTAATCTCAGACCCCTTGCCCCAGCCTGATTTTTTGGTAAGAACATTGGGAATAAGGACCATGATGACAAAGAAGTTAGGTGTTCTCCACCAGTTCAAGTTTATCTACACCAAGGTAAGTCTCATGTAGTCCTCAGGAGCTAAGAGGTTGACATGGAGCCTTTATAGGCCAGTCTAGTACATGACTGTGGTGAATAATGATGAGTCTGGATGCTTAATATCCATTTACTCTGTTCTTAATAATAGTCCTTAATTTTCATTTACAAATCTACTCAAATTTTGAAACTTTGCATGGTGACAGATGGTAACAAGGCTGATCGTGTGGCGATCATTTCACAGTGTGTGCAAATATCAAATCATTATGTTGTACACTTGAAACTAATATAATGTCATATGTCAGTTATACTTCATTAAGGAAAAAAAGAAATCTACTCCCTCTCTACTTGATGTTCCTGTGATTCTAGTGCGGCTGACCCATCCCCTAAAACAGGCACAGCATATGACCTAGGATTAAACCAAACTGTGTCCTGGCCAGTGTGATTGGGTCAAGGAGGGGAACCTCACCTAATTCTGACAGGTGAAACTTAGGCCCAGGCGTTGTTGTTTAAACTGGATGAAGAGACATTCTCTCTTCTCTGCTGTTCTCACACCTCGGGGGAATGTAGTCTTTGAGCCGCAGCAGCTGTCTTGTCACCATGAGTGGGGAAGCCAGCCCGAGAAGGAAGATGCAGAACTGAAGGATGGAGAGAGAGAAGCCAGGTTCCTGTGACATCATTTGACTATCTCCATCAGCCACCCCTGAAGCAAAACCTACTCCCTGGATCTCTCGCTTACATGAATAAATAAATCCTTTTTTTGCTTACGACAGGTGGGATACGAATTTTTTAAATTAAAAAACAACAACAACAACAAAGAATCCACAGGGCACGATTCTGCAGTCTACTGATTTTTTTCCCCCCTAAGAACAAGCCAGATCAAAGAGCCTGGCATCTGAGTAGCAGGAAACAAAGTAAGGGACAGCTTGGCATGAGATAACATTTGGACAAAAACAGTGACTCAAAAAACAGGTTCTTTTTAGCTACCGATGGCTTTGATGAAGGTCTTGGGTCTGCGCTGATGCAAGAGTGGGAGCTTTTTTTGGGCAGAATTGCCTTCCTAGAGAATAGGATTTCTTTTTTTTTTTTTTTTTTTAAAGATTTTATTTATTTATTTGACACAGAGAGAGAGAGATCACAAGTAGGCAGAGAGGCAGGCAGAGAAAGAGGGGGAAGCAGGCTCCCCACTGAGCAGAGAGCCCGATGCGGGGCTCGATCACAGGAACCTGAGATCATGACCTGAGCCGAAGGCAGAGGCCCCAACCCACTGAGCCACCTAGGCGCCCCGAGAATAGGATTTCTCCACAATGTGGAGGAATTCTTAGCTATGGGGTGGGTGCTTGACAAATGTAGATACCATTCACAGGGCCAATAGGTTGTTGTTGTTGTTTTAATCTTCTAATTAATAGCCAAGTCCTCTGATCTTATTGACTTCTATGAAACACATCAATTTAACATTACAGAGATAGACATGAATGCCACGGACTTTCAGAGTCAATGCTGAATAGCGCCAGGACTGAGTCAACAAGACCATTTAAGCACTCAGTCTTCTGAATTTCACTGGAGAGATAAGAATTAAGCTTGGAACCCATTTAGTTTTTGATCAGAATTATCCTATGATCCTATATTTTGTCATTTATCCAGGGTACCTGTCTATCTTCCCTATGAGAGAATGAGGTCCAGGAGAATCCACTTTGTTTATCCTGAGCAACTACCTAGCCTGGGACCCGGTACTTAGCAGATGCTTAATAAACTGTGGTTGAGTAAGTAGGGAAAGCAACGGACTGATGAATAGCGAGAGCCTCTCCGTGGAGGCTCTACGCTGGCCCTACCTAGCGTGTTGATTCTGGCCCGCCCTGCTGCTTTTTTCCACCATGAGCTTCCCCCTAGCCTCTCAGCAGTGGCAGCTTCCAGGGTTTAGCCTGCTGTGGGTTCTCTGACACCGTGATACCTTGAGAATCACTTTGCCCTTACCCGGGCTCAGTGCCAGAGACACCCGCTTTATCACGGCCTCCTTTTATTGTCGCTCTGTACAATGTGTTGGCCATAAAACTGATTTATGATCCTGACTTGGGGACCGTAGAATCTCTCTCCAAAGCAGTACGGTGTCTCTCAGAGTGCTTTCTGGGAAGTACCCTGCTTACCAAGTTCCCCTCTGGAACTTGAGACACGCAGATGAAGTCACACAGCCCAGTAAAAGTTTCTGTTTGTCTGTCAGAGCACAACTTCTGTAATTGTCCCCATCGCCTGAAGTCTTGCTAGTTCTCCTTCGGTAAAGATCCAATTGCTACATTTTCAGAAGGCAGCAAGCCGACGGCTAAACTCTTGACAGCTTAAAGCTGGCAATATTTACACCATAGAAATCAGTAAATGCTGCGGATCAGCTCTTACCCACCTCTGCCCTGACTGAGAGCTGGTCGGTAAACACTGGCCAGCATCGCCCGGTGGGTGAACCGGCCGTCCCCTAACTTCGGTCCTCATCACTTCTTGCCTGGATGGCGATGATATCCTCACCGCCAGCATCTCGGCACCCAGACTCCCCTTTGCAGACAATCGTTGCAGAAGACCAGAAGACTCCTGACTGCAAGGAAGGAAACCTAACTATGAAGTATAGGAAACATGTATTATGTCACATCACAAAATATTCGAAGATAAGGCACGTCCAAGAAACCTCAGCATCCGAAGAGCTCATTACATACAGATTCTTTTTACTTTTCCACGTTGCCCCTCTTAATATGTTGCATGTCCCTTCACGGCTTCAAGAGACCTGTCATGGTTCCCAAGCAGGTATCACATACTCACACAAAGGTCGGGGTTAACGCTTTTTCTTATGTCCTCCTAAGGAGGAATTCTGTCTTCCCAGAAGTCCCGTAGCAGGCTTCCTCGTGGGTCTCTTTGACCAGAATTGCAACCCAAATCTCCATATCTATTCTTTTCTTTTTTTTTTTAACCCATCTTTCCTTCTTTCGTTCGTTCGTTCTTTCTTTCTTTCTTTCTTTCTTTCTTTCTTTCTTTCTTTCTTTCTCTCTCTCTCCCTCTCTCTCTCTCTCTCTCTCTCTTTCTTTCTTTCTTTCTTAAGATTTTTACTTATTTATTTGGCAGAGAGAGACACAGCAAGAGAGGGAACATAAGCAGGGGGAGCAGGAGAGGGAGAAGCAGGCTTCCTGCTGAGCAGGGAGTCTGGATTCAGGGCTCCATCCCAGGGCCCCTGGGATCATGACCTGAGCCAAAGGCAGCTGCTTAACGACTGAGCCACCCAGGTGCCCTTCAAACCATATCTATTCTTAAGTCAATCGTTGTGAAGATTATAATAAAATTACCACAGTTGGTTCAGACCGCTATTTCCAACCATTTAGAACCAACATCTCCTTTTGCATCAAATAACACTCCTCCTTCCCGAAGCGGAAATCAAAGATAATATAATCTACCCTCACACATACTTTAAAAACAAATCAATACAAGCCCTTATTGGAATATAAAGGTGAAATAAAGAAAGAGAATATCCAAAAAATTATGTATTTGCATCTCAGTCTATATGGTGAATTGTATTATCACAGCTCCCATTTATTTCCTGCCTTCCCTGTAACAGAATTATACATACCAACCCGATAGCATGTGACTTGCGGTGCCTCACCCAACTGATGTCAGGATTGCTTTATGATTTGCTTTGGTCAATGGAATGTGAATGGAAGGGCCACATCTGAGAAGAGCTTGAAAAGCCAGTGTATAACTCTGCCATTCCTCTTTTTTTTTTTCCAGAGATAGTGACAGAGATAGTGAGAGACAGCAGGAGTAGGGAGGAGCGGGAGAAGCAGGCTCTCCGCTGAGCAGGGAGCCTGAGGCGGGGCTCCAACCAACGAGCCTGGGGTCGTAACCTGAGCCAAATGCTTAACTGACTGAGCCACCCAGGCGCCCCCCACAGGACTTTCTTTTTTTCTTGTTGTATAGCGTGCACATAGAAAAATGCACAGGTCACAAGTAAACAGTTTGAAAAAATAAAAAAATTTAAAAATGAGTGTACAGCTTGATGAACCTTCACCAACTGAACACACCCTAGGGCCTAGGATAGTGATTACCTATCCTAACTTCTAACGGCATGTATACGTTTTGCCTACTTTTGAACTCTATCTAAATGGACTTGTAAATGAACTACTGCACATTTGTATGGATGAAATATCTCTTTATAATTATGTGAATCTAGCAAAAACAAATTCTGCACAAATTGAATATACATTACATTTTCCAAGAATGCAACTAGCCTGTAAATGTAAATTGAGGGATGCCCTTTTTGTCTTTTAACTCAGAGCTTTCCCAAGAGTTCATGACATTGACAGCGGTATTTTTCTTGGCTTCTGAATTGTTGATACAACACAATTGTATCAGTGCTCATTCCAAGCCACTGGATTCATGGGAAGGCTGTGTGTAGGTCCAAACAAACATAAAGTATAGATTGCTTCTTTAGCAGTGATATTACAATGCCGTATTGTATTCTCCCTCTCCCCCTGCTGCTCTCTCTCTCTGTCAAATAAATAAATAAAATCTTAAAAAAAAAAAAAAAGGTCATGTAGGGCACAGCACAAATCTTTGATGTATGGAATTGTCCCATGCCTTATGCCTTGCCGGATGTCTACTATTCCTGACCCCCTCTTTTTCTTTAAAAAAAAAAAAAAAGACTTTATTTTTATTTGAGACAGAGCACAAGCAGAGGGAGCAGCAGGCAGAGGGAGAAGCTGGCTCCCCACTGGCCAAGGAACCCAATGCAGGGCTCGATCCCAGAACCCTGGGATCATGACCTGAGCCAAAGGCAGATGCTTAACCGATTGAGCCACCCAGGCATCCCCATTCCTGACCCCTTTTTATGAACTGTTCATAGTGTTCCCTAATCATTATGATAGCCAAACTGCAACAAAACACCCTCAGAAATTTCTAAAATGCTCAGCCCTTGGGCGCCTTATGTTTATACTAATCAAACTTTGCTCCTGGGGCTGGCTCCTTGGAGCTCATCACCTGCTTCAGATCTAAATAAAATTGGGCTGCCATGTGCCATAAAGAAGGCAGGATAGGAGGGGATGAGGAGTGGGCGGTGGTGCTGGCGGTGGTCAGATAGATAACCGTCCATGTCGGTCACAGCATCCTTCACGTGCTATCAAATACGCCTCAGATCACTTTGTCTCAGCCTCTAAAATCTGCAGAGGCTCCCAACTGTCTACGGGAATAAAACACTCCAAGTACCTTTCGAGGCTAATTGTGAGGCTTCTGTCCTCACCGAACCGCTCCCTCTGCCTCTGTGGAGCATGGCGTCACCGAGCACTGCTCCACTCTCACTCCTCAGGCTCTTCAAATGCTGCTTTTTCCGTGAGGCAGCCTCCTGCCCACTCCTTCGCACGCCTCCTCTCTACCATTTCCTTCATTCTGCCCTTTGTACAGTTGGCTGGCTCCCATCCTGTGGCCCTTCCACTGGCCTCGAACAGTGATAGACCCTCGCCGGATGCTCAGAAGGCACGCTGAACGAAACCACTGAACAAGAACACAGCCTCTGTATTTCACCGACATCTGCAGTCCGGTACCTAGAATCTTTTAACTGGTTGAGACTCACCGTTGCCGTCTGGATAATATATGGCTTTCCATCAATAGCCTCGACTGTGAATCACCCACATTTCCCCTCCTTGTCGCAAGAGCGTCTCCTGAACTGGGCTCTGAGAGGAACATGAAGATGTTTGGCTATCTTGCGCCGCAGTGACGTGCATAGAGCTGTCGTGCGTGGGCTCTGTCCACACTGGTAGTGCCAACGTTGAGACCGCGGGGGGGCCTGGAACAGCGAGGCTTTAGTGTAGCCGGGATGGTGTGGCTGAGGCCCGGTGAGGGTGCAGCTATAATTCAACAAGTATTTATTGAGCATGAATTATGTGCTGGCTTTAATGAGTAAGAATCCTTCCCTATTCAGTCTAGCCAAGAAGTGCTGTGTGTGTCCAGGTACCTGCAGAGAGGCACAGCTAGGAGTTGAGAGGAGAAAGAGAATGTCTTTGGCTGGGAAATCCAGGAAGGCTAATCAGAGAAAGTGGTGATTGGCAGGGCCTTGTAGGATGGCTAATATTTGGCCAGTTAGAAAAGAGACAAAGTAGGGAAAATAGTCAAGGAAGCTGGTTTATACAATTTTTAGCTCTTTTCTCTGAACTAATAGTACATGGCCTTAAAATCTGGGAATCCTTAGCTTTTCATAGGATTAAAAAATTGGGGCACCTGGGTGGCTCAGTCAGTTAACCGGCTGCTTTAGGCTCAGGTCATGATCCCAGGGTTCTAGGATGCCGTCCAGCATCAAGCTCTCTGCTCAGCAGGGAACCTGCTTCTCCCTCTCCCTCTGCCTGCTGCTCTGCCTACTTGTGATCTCTCTCTCTGTCAAATAAATAAAATCTTAAAAAAAAAAAAACCCTTCTTGTTTTAACTTCAGAGCAAGCCTCATTTGGATTGGACTAATAATTAGTTCCTGAATTCTCAGAAAGGAGGGAAAGGGTATAAACCAGCAATTCACTATAATTCTCCCAAGGGTGTCAGTATTCCCAGGTGGCGAGGGATAGAAATGAGAGGCTAAGAGGGCCTGGGGTGCCTCAGTGCTCTCTGATACCCCACCTCCAGGTTCTGGGGCTGTCCCCACAGGGATTTCCCTGTGATCTCAGGGGATCCATCACTGGGAAAGAGGTGGGGCCTAGGGAGGTGGGCCTCTCCACCAATACTTGGCCTTTTGGTCTTAACATTCAGGCCCCAGGATGTCTAGCTGCGAGTGCCAGTGTGCAGCCGGGGAGCCGAGATGGGTCAGGGAAGGCAGCCTTACCTTAGAAACTGATGATTCAGTGTTTAAGACTTCTGAAACCGGAAGTGACCTCCCACTTTCACTCACATTTCCTTTCCCCACCTTGCCGTGGCCCCAACTAATCAGCTCCTTATCTTAGGATGGAAAAGCAAAAGTGCCCTAAGGCTCCTCTTGATTTGTGTCTTCTAAAATTCTTAGGACGAGGGCCCCTGGGTGGCTCAGTGGGTTAAAACCTCTGCCTTCGGCTCAGGTCATGATCTCAGGGTCCTGGGATGCAGCCCCGCATAGGGCTCTCTGCTTAGTGGGGAACCTGCTTCCCCTTCTCTCTCTGCTTGCCTCTCTGCCTACTTGTGATCTCTGTCAATAAATAAAATAAAATCTTTAAAAATAGAATAAAATAAAATAAAATTCTTAGGAAGAGCAAGGCTGACATCAGCACCGCACAGCCTCAGAATAGGAAGGATTTCTTGCGGAGGAGGTGAGAAAGTCACGGGGAATCTTCTGAGAGTAAGGGTGCCCTGGGAAATGGGGTTCTGGAACCGCTCTCCAGGGTGAGACCGCTGGGGGCAGGGAGTCTGTGGGATCCACAGAAAGGGAGAATGTGATCTGCGTCCCAGATAGGGCCCCAGAGAGGAGGCTGGGGCCGGAGAGCCTTGGGTGTGGCTGCCCAGACAGGCTTTTGTCAGGCCCCTGAGGGCTCCCGGAGCTCCAGAGGTGGAAGGCGCCTGGGGTGGGGGGGAAGGAGGTGCTTTTCAGCAACCTGCCTTGTCAAGTGCTTCAAATCGGCCTCCTCCATTTCCTGCTTTCTCACACCTCATCTCCCTGCTGCTTGCTCACTCCACTCCAGCTGCTCGTTCTTCCTCAGATTGTCCAGCACACCCTTAACCTTAAGGCCCCTGCATTAGTGTTCCCCCTTTTGGAACCTCTCGTCTCTTCCAGAGGCCTTCCTTGACTACCCTGTTGAAAACCGCAAGGGCACTTCCACGCCCTGTCCTGTCCCAGCACACTTCTCCCCCACGAAGCCTTTTCCTCCAGAACCCCTCTCACCAGACCTAGTGTGCTCCTGTTTGAAGGCAGCAGAGATTTCTTCTGTTCCCTTTTCTTTAACCTCCCGACAACAGACCCCAACAGGGTCAATAATGCTCAAGCAGTAAAGGCTCCTGAAATCTCATGAAACATTTGACACAACGGATGTTCCAAACCTTGGGTTATGGAATCCCCAAAAGCACACCCTTGGTCCCAAATTCTGGCTCCAGTACTCACTGGTTGTGTGACTTTGGCAAATCCCTAGTCTCTTTGACCTTAGCTTCCCCATCTGTAAAATGGGTAATTATACTGTCTTAATAGAGTTTCTGAGAACTAAAAATCCTAACACAATGCCTGGCTCACAGCAGACAGTAAAGGTTAGTGTCCCTCCCCCATGGGGGGGGTGGCCCTAATGTGTTTCTCTTCCTTATTCCCCCACCCTGATGACCTCACCCCTACCCCAAGTACACTCACCCTCCACAGCACAGGTCTCACCGTCAAGTCACTCCTTTGTGCAAAATCGGCATTGGCTCCCTCAGGCTAGGTGTCCCTGCTCTGTTCTGCTGTGGCTGCCTGTATTACTCAGGATTTTAAGTTCCTGTGGACAGGGATCACACCTCATTCAAATTATTTGCCCTCACCCAGTGTCCAGCACCTTATGGTCAGACGAAAATGTGGGACAAATCACTAAGCAATGTGTCCTCACCTCTTTTTAGAAGAAAACCACCCCTGGAATCTTTTGTTCCAGAAGGTCCTGCAGCCTCCCCACCTCCCATCCACTTCTCAGGGGTCTAAAGGGTGTGACCCAGTGGGGCTCGGCTGCCATTCCCAAGCCCTCCCTCCACACATCCACCCTTCCTGCTGCTCCCAGCACTAGAGGCTGCTCAGCCCAGCACTCCCTCTAACGGCTAGCTTTGTGGAAGATTCTGCACTAGGGTTGAAAGACAAAAAGCTAGGCTGTTGTCGTCTTCACCCCCCCCCCCATCTCCTCTAGCTCTTGATGTTCCCGCTGTGGTTTCCTCTAGATCCGGCCTTTGTTTTCCTTTTTTAAGTTCTAAGAAAGCCTCCAGGAGACTTTTGTGACCTTGCCCAATTTCCACCATTCCAGATTTAGTCTTTTACCCCTTTCTACTCAGACTTTAAAACACTGTTCTCTTTCTGGGTATGAATCAGAACTATGAGGCCAGAGAAACGGTGGGATGGTAAAAAAAAAAAAAAAAAAAGCTTATCAGAAACAAATACTGCTCCCCTGAAAAGCGTCTTCCCAAAGAGCTTCCAGGAATGACAAAGTGAGGTCACATTTTACATGGAGTGCGTGGTAAGCAAGAGCTCAGCAGCTAATAATAACCCACAAAATCTCATGTTGAAGCAGGTAAAATCAAAATTAAACATGGTCCCCACGAATCGGCCGTTCGGCGACCCCCTCCCGCTCTGCGGCAGCAACTCTCCGGCGCGTGGGGCTTTGCTGCAGGGACACTGCCCACGCGTTCCCAACTAAGACTCAGACCACGCCAGCCGTGCCACGAGGTGTGTTTTATTTTCATTAAACATACAAATAATTTGCTATAATATCCCAGGGCAAACCGGAGAATTTGGCAGTCCGATTGGGGGGGGTCCCCTCAGAGACCCGCAGGCCGGTGGCGTCGGCACGGAGTGCCCGGGTTCACAGTGCAGCTTGTCGCTCGTGTCCATCTTGCAGGTGGCTCTTCTTCCTCCACATCACGACTGGGGTGTCTCGAAGATGACGGGGGCGGGGAATCCTCTAGGTTCTTAAGAAATTTCACTCCGCTTCTCCTGCTCAATGGCTGTGGGGAGCAGGAAGCAGACACTGGAGGATGAGGCCACCGTGCAACCCCCCAGCCGAAGGACCCACAAGGTCTGGGTCTCGAGGAGGCGGCTTGGGACTGGAGAGACATACGCTCTTCGTGGAACAGAAAGGGGGCCGGGGCCGCCGGGACCCGGCGCCTTGGTCAGGTGGGGGTGGGGCCGGGTTCTCGGAAAAGGCGGGGTGGGGGGGGCTGGGCTGGGGGGCACGCGGACCCGGAGGCGGGGGTGCACTCACTCTCTTTGGTCGGCAGGGTGTTCTTCTCCTGCGTCTCCGTTTTCTTCAGCTTGGCCTTATCGAAGCTGGCGATTTCCCCCATGTCCGGCTTGTCTGCCATTTTCTTAAAGCGATCCTAGTGGGCAAAGCAAGGCGGTTGGCCTGCGTCCCGGGCCAGCGTCCGGGGCTAGCGTCCCCTCCGCCTCTCCGCCGACGCCTCTCGACGTGGCACTCGGCCGGGGCGTTCCCGGCACCCGCAGGCCGAGGATCTGGGCGCGTCCGGCACCCCGCTCCTAGCCCCAGGGCGTGGCCCAGCGGCCGGGCGTCCCGTCGAGGAAGGGCGCCTGTTGCGGCGGCGGCCGCGCGCCAGCCAGGTACACCCGCTCCGACCCCACCCGGATGGGGCCCCCCGCCCGGATGGGGCCCCCGCCCTAGGCAGCGCTCACCGTGGAGTTCCGCTCCGAGCCCAGCGCCTGGTGCTCCCACTCGCGTCGCTGCAGCAAGAGACAAAAGAGCGGCGCCCGCCCCTCGCCTTATATACGCCGCGCCCCGCCCCGCCCCTCGCCCGCCGCAGCGGGGGCGGCGCTGGAAGGCGAGGGGCGGGGGCGGCGCGGGCCGCTCGCTTCCCCGCCGCGCCCTACGCTGGGCTGCCTCGCGGGCTGGGCGCGGCTCTGCCTGTGCAACGGGAGGGTGGGGGGACCCGGCTCCTCCCGTCCCCAGCTCGCCGCGACCCTGCTGCGGAGACTGTGGGCGCTGCGGGTGGGCGCGGAGCCCTCGCTTTGCGTTTGGGGCTGCGCTCGCCTCCGGAATGGGCGTGGGGGCCGGCGGGGGAGGGGTGTGTGGTGTATTTGTGTAGTATGCAGTTGTAGGTGTGGATGAATGTGCGGCCTTGCACGCGTGTTCTGCCGTAATCCCTGCTCGCAAGAGACACCCCCCCAATCTCTGTGTATTTCCCACGTCTCATGCCTTTGCCCCCCAACCCCCCCAAACTCCCCAACTCCCCTTTTCCTCTCTCGGGGAGGCTGAGTCCTTGCGTAGGCTCTCGCACTAAAAGAATCCGAGCCGAGGGTTTCTAGTGATGAAGGGACAGGGTAAACAGGCTTCCCCTGCTCTTTGCTCAGATTGGGGCTGGTTGCCCCTCTCGTCGTCGTCTGCCTTACTGAGCTGGGCGGCTCTTGGGGGAGCGGTGGCGGGTGCTCTTTAATGCTGGTTCCGAGCATTGTCTGAAAGGCGGTGGTGCGAGCGAACAGTCCGAACAGTCCGAGAGGACTCTCGGTCTTCCTTCTCACAGGGCTCGAAGAACACTGTGTCCAAGGGTGTGGCTTTCCTCCTTGAAGTTAACCTTGAAGATATCCCTGGAATCGTTATTTTCCTTATTAACCCATTATAGGAGTGGTGTAATGCGATTGTTCAGCTCTAAGAAAAGTTGTATTTTCAGTTGCATTATCTAAAAATGTGTGGATAGTAACTTCCATAAATTCACAACCCCAGGGGGTGAATCTGGTGGTTGCTTTATTTGTCCAGAACTTTCCATTTTCAAGTGTCAAAGGATATTATTAGCAAGTTCTTAAAGTGGGGTTTGTTTTAGGATGTTTTTAGGATGTTTTAGGAAACATCCTAAATCCTGTCCAAGCCTTCTTGATTTTATCTGCTCTTCTCACATTCCCTCAGTGTGTTTGGAGCAAAAGGAAGAGTATTTAGGCTTATGAATGTGATACACCAAATTCCTTGTATGGCTTTGGGCAAGTCTTTTCCTACACCTCAGTTTCTTCATCTTTGAAATAGCTTTAGCATAAAGCTTAAGTGGGGTAATAGAAAAGGCACGAACATGGCAGCGCCACAAGACTGCCACATAGTGTATGTGTATCAGTCCGCTGTCTCCACAATATGCTGTGTAACAAATTACCCTAAAATTCAGTGGCTTAAAATAATAATCATTTATTTTTGCACATTCATCTACTGGTCGGTCAGCTGCTGCTGGGTTGGGCTAGACGGGGTTTGGTTCCAAGCTGCCGGTTGGATCTTATCCTCTGGACCAGGATCTGGCTGGTGTTCATTCTTCCCAAGAACAGCAAGAAGGTGTAGCACAGAAGAGTGTAGAAGTGATGAAGTGTGTATAAAAGCATATTATATCAGCTCGTGTCTATGAACATCCCATTGGTCAAATCTATCGTTAATGGAGTGGAGAAGTATATTCTGCCTATGGTGGGGAGGAAGGGGAATTAATATTTCATGAATAAAAATCCAACTTCACAGGGTAGGCAAACAGCTTTAGAAAACAGCACCCAAAGTGGCTTAAAGCAATAAGAATTTATTTCCTATTCATGCAGTAACTCTATATGCTGATGTTTCTGGTTGGGCAGCTTACCTGCATGTAGTGAGTCAGCTACCCTGGCTTCTCTCTTGTCACTCTGTCCTCCTGTAGGTCCTGGAAGTTTACTCCATCCAGCCAGTGGATAGGAAAAGAGGTAAAAATACAGGACTCATTAGAGTTTTAATGGACTAGTCTTAGAAGTAGTCTCCGTTATTTCTGCCCTCATCCCTTTGGCCAGAACTTAGTCACATGGTTTTATCTAACTGTGAGGGAGGCTGGGATTGTAGTCAAGCCCTGCACCCAGGAGAAAAAGAAAGCAGGCCTGGATGGACTTAGAACATTCTCTGCGATACTCTACTGAAGGATCTGCCAAACTTGAGCTTGAAACTATGGAGACATCCCGAGATATCTGCTCTTGGGAAGGTCTCACTGCCACTCCATTCCTTTTCAGATGCAATGCCAAGCATTATTTAGGTATTACCTTACAGGGTCCCACCTTTGGCCTGAGCATTTGTCCCAATTGAGACCCATGGTGAACTCCAATTCCAACTTTTATTTTGGAAACAAAGGAATCTATTTCTTCTAGAGACAGCTATAATACACGTTTCAGATGCATTAATCATACAAGATTCCTAAACAAAGGAGCTTAAAGGGACTTGCCGGCATTCCTTATTCAGTTTTGTGGTCCATTTCTAAGAAAGTGAGTGGCTTCTTTGGCATTTGTTACTTAAGAAAACTTGTCAAATCTATTGGTCTCATCCAATCCCGTGGGTAGTGTTTTTAAAACATCTGCATATTCTTTGACACTTCTCCCACCATTTCTCTTTTCTTTTCTTATTTAAAAGATTTTATTTATGGGGCGCCTGGGTGGCTCAGTCGTTAAGCGTCTGCCTGCGGCTCAGGTCGTGATCCCGGAGTCCTGGGATCGAGCCCTGCATTGGGCTCCTTGCTCAGCGGGAAGCCTGCTTCTCCCACTATCATTCCATTCCCTCTGCTTGTGTTCCCTCTCTCGCTGTGTTTCTCTCTGTCAAATAAATAAAATCTTTAAAAAAAAAGATTTTATTTATTTATTTGAGAGAGAGAAAGCATGAGCGGGGTGGAGGGAGGGGGCACAGATGGAGAGGGAGAAGCAGACTCCCCGATGAGGAGGGAGCCCATTTGGCCTGAGCTGAAGGCAGAAACTTAACTGGCTGAGCCACCTAGGGGCCCTTCTCGAGTATAGATTGTCCTTTATGACTTTTTTCTAGTGAATGAAATATGGCATTCATTGTGCTTTTCAATTTATGAGGTTAGGACATAAAAGGCCACAGGGCTCTGCCTGACTGTCTCTCTCTCAGGATGCTTTTGCACTCTGAAAAACCAAGCACTAAGAAAGGCTACTTGCAGGCGATCCAGCTACAGTTGCAGTCAAGGTCTGAGCCCATAGCCAGCATCCGCCAGGAAACGGGCAAATAGATGAGCCTTGAACTGCCCGGCTAATGCTGGGAGGAGCAAACACAAGTTGTCCTGGGCCAAGTTACAGGTTCATGAGCAAAAGAAATTTGTAGTTGTTTTAAATAAGTTTGAGGATGTTTTGTTATGCAGCAGCACCATGACATGGAAAAGTCATAACTTAGTGATGTCAGGGTGTCAGGTCCCATGTGGGGGTTTTTCCTAAGTATCTTCTGCAATATTCACACATACACTTCTTTTCTTTTTTTTTTTTTTTTTAAAGATTTTATTTATTTGACAGAGAGAAACACAGAGAGAGAGGAAACACAAGCAGAGGGAATGGTAGTGGGAGAAGCAGGCTTCCTGCCGAGCAGGGAGCCTGATGCGGGGCTCGATCCCAGGACCCTGGGATCATGACCTGAGCCGAAGGCAGACGCTTAATGACTGAGCCACCCAGGCGCCCCACTTCTTTTCAATAAACCTTTGTCAGATATCCACGAAGTATCTGGCAGTGTCCTCTGGAGGCGGAGACAAAGATGATGAGACTCTTGAGTTACAGGTCCGGCGTGGTAAATGAATTACTCTAAGTCAGTCAACAAGCTCATGCTCATGCCTCGCATTTGCTTATGACTTGGGTGTCATTTATGTCTGGCAACATTTCAGCCTGCTGCTCGGAGCAGATTGTGTACTGTTAACAGATGGTATTGAGAGAGCCGAAGCACTCAACCCCAATTACATTTCCATTTTCTTTGTTGAGAAGGATGCTTTGGAGAATGTCAAGCTACTAAGAGGAAGCTAATGGACTCTCCGTGACTGTCAACTACAGGTGGGGAGGTGGGGGAGGCGGTTGGCGGAGGGGGAGGAAGCCTTTGGAGATTTGCCGTGGGGCGACATTCCTCAGGCCTGTTCACTGTGACATTTTTTTTTTTTTTTAAATTGGGGACTTGAATGGGGATGTAGATGGAATGCTAATTTTATTAGGAAGGGTATAACTGTGTAGATGCTAAGGCAAGCTGGATCCAGGGGCGATGTGGACAAAATATGATGAGATTGGACCCGATGGGGGCAGATGTGGGGCCTGCTTGGTCTGACCACAACCCTGCAGGTACAGACAGATGGGACTAACGTGATTACCTCTCACGAGGAGGTGAATTTTGTGGCTGTGTGAATAAGAGGAGTGAGTTCTGTCCAAGTTTCCCTTGACTGTAAGGAAGACATTCACTCCGCTTCAGGGTATTCGCCCTTGCTGAAGGGCTCATGCGACATGCATCTTAGTCTGGATATCCATGTTGTGCACCCTCTTCTTTCATTTAGAAAGTTGCTTCAGGCCTCTGCCTTCAGCTCAGGTCATGATCTCAGGGTCCAGGGATCAAGCCTCGCATCAGGCTCTCTGCTCAGTGGGGAGCCTGCTCCCCCCCCCCCCCCCCCCCCCCCCCCCCCCCCCCCGCCTGCCTCTGCCTACTTGTGATCTCTCTCTCTGTCAAATAAATAAATAAAATCTTAAAAAAAAAAGTTGCTTCAGTGTCTTCAGAGAACCTTCCTTGACCACCCATAGAGAGTAACACACCTTTCTCTCAGATTTTACCTTATCTTTCTTCATAGATTCCATCTCCACCAAATGTGTTCTGTATTCCTTTCTTTGTTTATTGTCTCTCACCCTGCACTAGGAAATGGAAGACCTCACCTATCTGGTTTATCACAGAGTCCCCGGCACCACCATGAGTATTCAATCAATATTCTTTCCACAATGTGTAATTTTGTTTTAAAGATTTATTTATTTGGGAGAAAGAGAGGATGGGGAGGGGCAGAGCAAGAGGGAGAGAGAAAATCCCAAGCAGATTGCATGCTGAGCACGAGTCTGACATGGGGCTCAATCTCACAACCCTGAGATCACAACTTGAGCCAAAACTGAGTCAGATGCTTGACCAACCATGCCACCAAGGCATCCCAGTAGATCAAATTCTTAACCAAAATGAAATAAACTATTCTGGGAGAGATGATGAGTTCTCTGTCATTGGGGGCATTCCACGAGAAGTGGATAACCAAGTATGTGGACTATTACAGAGATGGTTCAGACCTCGGGCGGGAGTAGGCTCACAGGTGAGCAAGTCTGTTTCTCCCCAGATGACCTTTCTGGTCCCTTTCTTGCTGTTACTTCAGTTGTGAAAAAGCCTCCTTTTGGGGGACCATTTTTGCCAGCCTGAGAATAGCTGAGTGACTCTCACACAGAGGAGGTATAGGGAGCAAGGAAATCAGGCTGTGAACCCTGTATTCTCCACACCATTAAAATGCTGGTTCTCTTCATAGGTCAAGGAATTTCAGGACTTGCCCGAAAGAAAATTGTGATGGAGGGAAAGCAGGCATTTGAGGTTTAGTCTCACTGATTATTGTTCTGCTCTATAGATGTGTGGAGGAAAACCCCTTATTTAAACCTTGGCAGCTGCTTAACTTGCCCAAGTGGCTAATAGCCACAGTGTGAGTGGGAATATTATTGCTCTGGCTTTCATCTCTGGTGCTAGAACAGCACTAATCATGGCGACCAACATTATGGAGCGTCTTTTGTGCTTCAGGCCCCGTGAAAAGGACTTCTGTGGGTGTTATCTCACGTAAGCCTCATTGAAACAGTGTGAAATGACACTACTTCAGTCATTTCTGCTCTACAGCATAGGCTCTGAGACTTGGTCAAGGTCACACTGCAGGTAATTGGCGTCGTTGAAATTTAAATCTGAGTTTAAATTTTTCATTCAATTTTAACGTGGAACGACTTCCACTTTAAGACCTCTATTGTCTCATGGCAGCGTTGATGAGCAGCTGCGCCCTTGAAATGGGCCATGTCCTCTTCACTTTACTGGATTCTCTACCATTCCCTAATGTCTTCCCAGCATGAAGACCAGGGGCAGTTGTCATTTCTTCTATCTGTACTGGTGTTTTCCTTATAGTAGATAAGGGCCTCTCTCTGTGAAAGGCAACTTTTAAAATGGTCCCCAGTGATCCCACCTCTTGTTCCCACCCTTGTGAGGTCCCCTCCTCTGTGTTCCAGGATGGGGTCTCTGTGACCAATGTTATATGGCAGAGGTGATTGTAAGTCGTTTCTGAAGTTATCAAAGACTATAATTTCCATTTGGGCGCCCGGCTTTGTCTTTCTTTATCTTGTATCTCTCACAATGGGAGATGCCGGCTGCCATATTGTGAGGAGTTCTATGGAGAGGACCATGAAGAGCTAAAGTCTGTGGCCAACAGCCAGTGAGGAGTGGAGGCTATCAGCAAGTGAGTTTGGAATTGGGTCCTCTGGCCCCAAGTGAGTCTTCAGATGGCTGGAGCTCTGGGTGACAATTTGACTGTGACCGCCTGGGAGACCCTGAGCAAACTGCCGAGCCAAGCCATTCCCAGAAACCGTGAGATACTAAGTATTTGCTGTTTTATCTTGCTAAGATTTGGAGTAGTTTGTTACTCAGCAATAGATAAACTAATTCACTATCAAAAGTGAGGAGAACAGATAGATCAAGAGTACCATGTAGTTAAAACAATTAAGAGAGAGCCTATTTGTGGAAATAAAGAATACTTATATCATTATGAAGCTTGCCACAGTAAGAACTAGGTATGTGGGGAAGATGAACCATGATGATCTTTTTTTTTAAAGATTTATTTATTTATTTATTTATTTGAAAGAGACAGAGAGAGCACGAGAAGGGGAGGGTCCGAAGGAGAAGCAGACTCCCCACTGAGCAGGGAGCCTGACGTGGGACTCCATCTGGGGACTCCAAGATCATGACCTGAGCTGAAGGCAGCGCCCAACTAACTGAGCCACCCAGGCGTCCTGAACCATGATGATCTTAATGAGCCAGGTCAGTTTTACTTCTTCACATGGTCTACCTAGCCCCTCTAGCTCTTTGAGTCTTTCAGGCTTGCTGTAAAGCAATGGTTTTCAAACTGTTTTTGACCTTGATGATTGCCTTCCTGCCTTCCTCCCCACTAAGTGCGTTAAGTACATTTCATGCTGTGACTCACATGAGCAGGCACAAATGAAACAAAAGTTCCCTAGAACAATACTCACTTTCACTATGAGTGTTGTACTCTAAGCTGCTTTGTTCTATTCATTTTCATTTTTAAAACCTTTTCATTTTGAAATGATTATAGACTCACAAAAAGTTGCAAAGATGGTACACTGAGGTCCCCTGTGTACTCAGTGGTAACGTCTTATGTAACTATAGTGCAGTTCAAAACCAGGCAACTGACATTGGTGCGATCTATAGCCTTTTCCAGATTTCACCCATTTATTATGTGCATGTGTGTGTATTTCTGTCCAATTTTATCACATGTTCAGAGTTGTATAACCACCACAATCCAGATATAGATCTATTCCAGCACCGCGAAGGGAAGCCTTCATGCTACCCCTTTAGAGGGTCACCTTCCCCCACTGACCCCAAATCATAACCGCTGGCAACCACAATCTGTTTTGTCTCTAAAATTTTGTCTTTTGAGATTGGCTTTTCTCCCTCAGCAGAAGCATCCGTAGTTTGGTCCTTTTTGTTTCTGAGTGGTATTCCATGGCATAAAGGTACCTGTTGAAGGTCATTTTGATTGTTTGCCGTTTTCAGCTATTAAAAATAACACTGCTCTGGATATTTATGTACATTTTTTCTAATGTACGTGGACATAAGGTTTCATTGCTCTGGGATATCGTCCAGGGGAGTGGTTGCTGGGTCATATGGTGAGCGTATTTTAGTTTTGTAAGAAATCACCAAACCATTTTCAGGGTGGCTGTATCATTTTACATTCCCACCAAGAGTGTGAAAGAAATTCAGTTTCTTAGCAGTCTTGCCAGTATTTGGTATTGCCACAATTTAAAATAATTTTTTAAAGTTTTATTTATTTAAGTAATCTCCACACTCAGTGTGGGGCTCAAACTCAGGATTCCCCAGATCAAGTCACATGCTCTTTTGACTGAGCCATCCAGGCACCCCTCATCGAAGTTTTAATTTGCATTTCCCTAATGGCCCCTGGTGTTGAACTATTCCTTTTCATTTTATTACTTCATTAAAAATATGATTATGACCTGCCAGCTTGATTTTATCATCCACTAACTGGTTGTGAGCAGCAGTTCAAACCCTGCTGTAGTAGGAGCCTTTTTTTTTTTTTTTATATATTTTATTTATTTATTTGACAGAGAGAGAGATCACAAGTAGGCAGAGAGGGGAAGCAGGCTCCCTGCTGAGCAGAGAGCCTGAGGGGCTCGATCCAGGACCCTGAGATCATGACCTGAGCTGAAGGCAGAGGCTTTAACCCACTGAGCCACCCAGGTGGCCCAATAGGAGCCTTTCAATCAGTGGCTTAGCATCCTTTATTCTGAAATCATTCCTTTAACTTCTAAATTCTCCTTTTGCCTTCAAAAGACAGTTGTTTCTGAAATTTTGTGTGTCACCTAGATGTCCTCTGGGGTCTGAAAAAGATCAAGAGAAAAATAATTCCAACTCCTGCTTGATGCTTTCCCTTGGTTTCTCTGAATTTTCTTATGGTTACTTCTGGTCTTTCTGAATTTTTGTGTCTCCACCATGATGCACATCCAAACATGGCCAGTTCTTGGCTTTCATTTCCTTCTTCACAGCAACTATAAATATAAGGCTGGTTGGTGCAATACAACTTTTTTTTTTTTTAAGATTTATTTATTTATTTGAGAGAGAGTGAGTTTGTGTGCGTGAGCAAGAGAAGAGGAACAAAGGAGGGGAAGAGAGAGAATCCACAGATTCCCCATTGAGCTCAGAGCCTGACTCAGGGCTCGATCCCAGGACCCTGAGATCATGACCTGGAGTGAAACCAAGAGTGGGATGCTCAACCAACTGAGCCACCCAGGTGCCCCCTCAATTTTTTTCTTGCTTTCACTTAAGCATAATTAACAAATTGTGTTGTTATCAAGATTTTCACATAACTTGCGTTCTACAGATAGTATGATCTAAACAATTAAAAAAAGATGTAATTGTATTCAAAGTGTACAAAACTTGAATATATATATAGTCGATTCTCATTATTTAGGATAGTTAGTTCTATCAGGTCACTGGGGATGCTGAATTAGTGAATACTAAATTCTTGCTCCTAGAACAAATACAGTTAGGTTCCTGTGAGCTTTTGGTCACAACATTTTTGTCAGCTGATCAATACATAACCTTGTTTTATGTGTTTTTTTGAAAGACCTTCTTTAGTATAAATTGTTGTGCATTAACATTAAACTAGTGGCCAAAAGCACTATAAAATACCCAAACAAAGATTATCTGACAGTGTCTTTTCTCCATGAGGCCCATCCCAGCCTCCATCTGCTCGAGAATACTAGACAGCCCTTTGGCACTATGCATGGGTCCATTTTGAACAGTGAAACCACCAACAAAAATGACAAGAGTAGGATACTGATGATACTGCAAAAAGAAGAGTTGTTTATGTTGTGAGAACTAAAAAAAGAAGGCAGACCATTGCCTTGTTTGGCCTCAGCTGGAAATATGTGCACTGGGGGACCTAGATTTTTTGGCACTCTGTGCCTGTCCTCAAAGGACCACAAAATCACTGTGGATGTTGATTTGGGGGTTACAAATAAATTTTAGGAAGTAAGTGAATTCTCGAATGGGGAATCCACGAATAGTGAAGATCCACTATGTTTTCATAAAAGGTGTGAGTTAAATTTTAAAGTGCTAAATTTCATATATATTTTAAACAAGATATTTCCCCTAAAATATTATATTATCTAGCATTCTACAGCAAAATACAAGTAATTACTAATGAGTTTCAAAATTGTAAGCCAGCCTCATTTAAACATAAAATATTCGGTTAAAATTTTTGTATACATAGTTAAATGTAATGAATAATGTTTTTATAAAAGATTTTTATTTATTTATTTGACAGAGAGACATCATAAGTAGGCAGAGAGAGAGGAGGAAGCAGGCTCCCTGCCGAGCAGAAAGCCCGATGCGGGGCTCGATCCCAGGACCCTGAGATCATGACCTGAGCCGAAGGTAGAGGCTTCAACCCACTGAGCCACCCAGGCGCCCTGTAATGAATAATTTTTATAAAATCTAAGCTGTCTGCAATTCTAGCATTCAATGTCTCTCTTGTGGCCAATATAATCCGTAAATTGCTTTACATGTGTTATGTCCAGACCTACATATGTACAAATAGAAGAATAATATGAGCTATTTACTATTGCAAAATACTGCTCAGCTGTCATATATGCACTTGCTGGGAATACTGTGCTAATTTGTGAGTAATTTCTAGAACTCTAAGAATTCCTGTGCTAATTTTTGGAGTGATAGACTGGAACAGGAAAAGGAGCAAGAAAATGGGCATTTGGTAATACTGGGAATTGTGGTTTCTGAAGAATCTGGGAGAGAAGAGGTTTGAGGGACCGAAATGCTTAGGTAAGTGCTTCTGTCACCCTAGTCATCCCTAATCTCAGCTGAGTATTTCATCTTTGGTGCTCTACACCTCTCTGTCTGCCACTGAGGTGCAGTCAGCCTTTGCTTCCGGGATGCAGAGGAAGGAAGCCTGGGTCCCGATCTGCATGGTGCTCGTGTGTGCTCGGGGTGGTCTAATGAGCCGGCCCCTCTTGCCTGGGTCTATGGAAGGGACACCTACAAGCCATGCTGCAAATGAATGAAAGCAAACAAAATCTGTGCAAATGTCTGTGTAGGGTAAATTCCATTTCGTTGTAGTTTTTGACCAAGTTTCACCTATTTCTGACTTCTTTTTAATTTGCATAATTTCCGGAAACCGGGCCCCTTCTGCATACTAAATTTTTTATCCTCCTCCTCAAAGAATATGCAAAACTGCCATTTTCTTTTCAGTTAATTTGCTCATTTCAGAATTCTGTCTTCTTTATGCAATGTGTTGCTCTTTGGCTTGAAGCCAGATTGCTAAGCTTCCCCCAATCAAGCCTGATAAAAAGACAATTACAAGCTCACTGGGGAAGGAGTAATAATGTATAAGAGGCAAGCAGGAAGAAAGGTTTTACTTACTCTCGCTGCACCTCCAGAAAGGATTGCAGTAGGGTGCTTTCAGGCAGCCCTAGACAGCACATGGGGGCTAGGAGACCTGGGTCCAGGCATTGGCACCATTACCTACCATCCCTGGTCCCGCGGACTGTTGTGCTGCTTCTCTGAACCCCGATTTCCTTGTCTAAGAAATGGAGAATGTAATTGAGCTGTCACGAGGATCTGTGAGATCAAGCATCTGAAAGCATTTCTGTAGGTGAGATGTATTATGTGAAGGGGAGTAGTTCAACTCCTTTGGTTTCTTTTTATAATTTCCCTGCACCGTGCTGATTACTTGTCTGTAGTATTTTCTGAGCTAGTCTCAGTATTGTTCTAGTGTTATCATTCCATGTTCCCCAGTAAATGCTCCTGGGCTGAATATTTATGCTTCCAAAGAGGTTTCTGGAAACGTTAAAGGACGGGGTGATTTTGAAGGACACAGTGATAATGGGCGGAAGAAAATGCCAGAGTTCTGAAATTAAGATCAGATGATATCTGGAATTGCCTGGGAATTGTTTGCCAGGAAGTCAGGGGAGGTTTCCGTGGCCAGAAGTAGTGGGGGAGGGCAGGGCAGGGCTGGGATTTCCCACCATATTGGTTTCTGGGTAGGCTGCCCTAACAAAATGCCACATACCACAGACTAACAATAAAACAACAACATTTTTTTGTTGTTGTTGCCTCACAGTTCTGGAGGCTGGAAGTCCAAAATCAAGACACGAGTAGGTTTGGTTTCTTGTCTCTCTTTGACTTGTCGATGGCTGCCTCCTCTCTGTGTCTTCACATGGCTGAACTTCTGGGCATGCGCATCCCTGATGGCTCTGTCTGTGCCCTATTTCCTCTTCTTACTGCATTAGGCCTCCACCCTAACAGCCACATTTAACATAATCATCTCTTTAGAGGCCTTATCTCCAAACACAATTGTATTCTGAGGTATTGGGGGGGGGTTAGGACATAGGAAATTTGAGGGGACACATTTCAGCCTATAATACTCATCAACCCTGAACTCACATGTCAGCACAGGTGCTGTGCTTAGCCCAGGAACTCTGACTTCCAGCCCCTGTGAACTGATGCAAACACATGATTCCTTGTCCCCAAGACAGGAACTGGTACATATTGTGACCAGTCGGATAAATCAGGAAGCTTTCAGCTGGGAGTCCGAGTTTCATTTGACAGGGTTCATGGGCTCATGTATTTATTCAACAAGCATCTCCTGGGTGCCTGTCAGGTGCTGAGCACTAGGCCATCTGGCCCTCTGACCTTGAGCTGCTCATGGTGGGTAATGGGAAATGGGCACATAAATAAGGAGATGGGATGATGTATGATGGGGGTAACAGGGTGAGTCTACCCCACATTTGGTGATGGCGTAGGCTGATCCAACAGGCTGTGGGTGTTGGAGCTGAGTGTTTAGCAACGCGTAACGCCGTTTACTCTATTACTCTATTACTCAGAGTAATAGTGGACATGCATGGGACCTTCACTATGTGGCAGACTCAGTGCTGTATGTTTTACTTGTGTTATCTCAACAATGGTAACCTCAACAACTACTACTGGGTAGTTGAATCCTTATGGTTAGGAGCAAGTGTTGTTACCTTCATTTTACTGATGTGGAAACAGAGGCCCAGGGAACTAGTTATGGACTGACTGTGTCCCTGAAAAATACAACCGTGGGAGCCCCAAATGCGGGTGTGATGGTGTCAGGGGGTGGGGCCTTCGGGAGGTAGTTAGGCTTGGGTGAGGTCAGGAGGGGAAACTCTCATGGTGGGATTAGTGCTCATATAAAATGAGGAAGAGACAGGAGGGCTGTCTCGCTTTCTCTGTGCAGGTGCCCTGAGGAAAGGTCACGTGGGCACACAGTGAGAAGGTGCTACAAGTCTGGTCCACAAGCCAGGAGGAGGGCCCTCACCAAAAGCTGAAACAAACTGCTGGCATCTTGTTCTTGGATTTTCCAGCCTCTAGAATTGTGAGAAAGAAATGGCTGTGGCTTAAGCCACCCAGTCCGTGGCGCTTTATCCTGGCTGCCCAGGCCAACTAAAACAGAGCTAAAGGAGTGCACTCAGGGTCTCTTGGCCCTAAGTGGCAGGGATGGGATCAGAGGCTACGGTGGTAAAAATCTCAGCAGAAGCAAGGCAGAGGGGAGCAAGGAGGAAGGCAAAGAGGGAGGGTAGAGGCTGTCCTGCCTTGGCCCCTCTGTGCCTCGCTGTCCTCATGTGTAAAACAGGAACGACAGCAATAGGATATACATCCCAGGATTGCAAAATGCTTAGAACAGCACCTGGTGCGGGGTGAAGGTTGTACAGGTGTTTGCTCTTACCGTGTTGTTGATGCATTGTTGATGGATTTCATCGAGGCAGGCAGGCAGGCGGGTTAGTTAGGACATTGTCACTGCAATCTCTGCAAGGGATAATAAGGGTCAGGCTCACAGTGTGGCAGTGGGGATAAAAAGCTGAAAATTTTGAAAGTTAATCACCATAGAAAAGAAGCAGTTTGTGGATGTGATGTAGTGAGTGACAGAGAGGGGTCTCCAGCTGGCTTGTGTGACATAGTGATATTAATAAAAATAACTAACACTGTGCGCTAGGCTCGGGGCTAAATGTCCCTCCCTATGTATCCAGAGCCTCACCCAGTTTAATTATTTTTTCATAACATTTATCATACTATCTGACATATGTATATATATATCCTATAGTATATACTATATATTTGTGTAGTATCATAAGTAGCTGGGCACCGCAGCCTAGCCAATATGACACATCAAAAAAGTCATCACAGCAGCGCGTGGGTGTCTTAGTTGGTTAAGTCTTTGACTCTTAATTTCTTTTTTTTAATTAAAGATTTTTATTTATTTATTTGACAGAGGGAGACAGATCACAAGTAGGCAGAGAGAGAGGGAGAAGCAGGCTCCCTGCCGAGCAGAAAGCCTGATGCGGGGCTCCATCCCAGGACCCTGAGATCATGACCCGAGCCGAAGGCAGAGGCCTTAACCCACTGAGCCTCTCAGGCGCCCCTCGACTCTTAATTTCTGCTCAGGTCATGATCTCAGGGTCATGAGATTGAGCCCTAGTTCAGGTTTGTGCTCAGTGGGAATCTACTCAAGATTCTCTCCTTTTCCTTCTGCCCCTCTCCCCACTCACGTATGCGCACACACATGTGCTCTCTCTCTCTCTCTCAAATAAACAAACAAATAAATAAATAAAATCTTTAGGGCACCTGGGTGGCTCAGTCAGTTAAGCATCTGCTTTCACCTCAGGTCATGATCCCAGAACCCTGGGTTCAAGCCCCAGGTTTGGCTCCCTGCTCAGCAGGGAGTCTGCCTTTCCCTCTCCCTCTGCTTCTCCTACTTGTGTGCGCACTCTCTCTCAAATAAATAAAATCTTTTAAAAATAGGGCACCTCGGTGGCTCAGTCACTTAAGCGTCTGCCTTCAGTTTGGGTCATGATCCCAGAGTCCTGGGATCGAGCCCCGCATTGGGCTCCTTGCTGAGCAGGGAGCCCACTTCTTCCTCCCCTCTGTCTGTCACTCCCCCTGCTATGGTCTCTCTGTCAAATAATAATAATTATCTCACAGAATTTAAGGGGTCTAGGAATCTCTCTTGACCCTCAGGAGAAATATAGAAGTTTCCTGAGTGTTTGGCTGCTGTGTTTGCAAGGGTGAGGATGTCCCCACAGTAGGGGGTAAGCTGGCCCTGTGAAGAGGGCCCCAGGGAAGGCTGCCCATGCCAGAGATTTAAGGAAAGTGGAAGTTAGACCTCAGTTAATCTGCAAAGTCAAAAAAACAGACCCTGAGTTACACCAGCAGCAGGCGCTTCATGGATGTGGGCAAGTTAGCTTCTGGATCTGGGACCTCCTTGATGAAGAGGGAGAGAGAATGAACCCCCCAAAGACTTTCTCCCAGAGAGGCTGAATGAAGCCCTAGGAGACTTGGAGCAGGAAGATACTGAGTTACCTTTAATGTGCTGGAGCGGGCTCCCAAGTACCCCCAGAGAAATAAACAAAGCTGCATTCCCACTGCTCCCCACCCCATATGGGTCGGATGTTCCCTGGACATGCACAGCGTAAAAGGCTCTCCCATTTGCTCGGTCTTTCTTCCATCCCAGTATCTGTGTTTTCTGTGAATGGGGCATAGTAGTCCTCACAGCCCCTGTGGTGTGATGGTGAGAACTGTGCTCTTTAGCTTGCAAGTCCCTAGGACTTTAATTTTTTTAAGATTTCTGTATGTATGTATGCATGTATCTATCTATCTATCTATCTATCTATCTATCTATCTATCTATCTATCTATCATCTGTTTATTTATTTTAGAGAGAAAGAGAGAGTCAGAGAGTGAGCCCTCGAGTGGGAGGAGGGGGAGAGGGAGAGAGAATCCCAAGCAGACTCCGTGCTGAGCGTGGAGCCCGGCACAAGGTTTGGTCCCATGATCCTGAGACCATGACCTGAGCTGAAATCAAGAGGCTGACCCTCAACTGACTGAGCCACCCAGACGTCCCACTACTGGGACTTCCTTAGGGGGTGTTTCAGTTTGAGTTTCCAGGGAAGCGGACTCTGAGCTGGTTTCCTGCGCAGGATATTCGTTAAGGCGTGCCCTAGGGTTACCACCTTGGAAGGGGAGGAGGGGAGCGGGATGGGGCAGAGGGAGAAGTCGAGCGGGGACAGCCCCAGTCACCCCAACATCCTGGAGACCTTTGGCACTAGAGTTGTCCCAAGATGCGCTGAGATGGCTTTGGGAAGGGCGAGGTGGCTCTCAGCAGCTGAGAGCACATGGAGGGCCTGGCCCCGTGTGCTGACACTGTCCCCAGCCAGCTGGGCAGTAGGCACCCTTGAAGGAGGGTGCGGCAGGGCCTCTCTGTGGCTATCACAGGGGATTTAGGGTAAGAATTCCCGAGGGCTGAAAGTCGACTGCTGCCAGTGAGCCCCGGAAACTCTGAGTTTCTCCTGCATTCCCCCCTGGTTTTCCTCACTCCCCCTGTGGGTTTCCCTCTTACAGACTGTCTGCCTCCCCTGTGGGTCTGGCCTGGGCACCTCCTGGGTCATTCTCATCATGTTCTTCTATCGAGTTCTGGAAGAGTTGTTCACATGGGTCTGGGGCTGTCATCCCCAAACTCTTGCATGGGAGTTGTCTCTGGAAACATTACTGTGTCTTTCACAAGCTCGCTGATACCTACACGCAGGTTCATTGTCTTCTTCTCCCCTCTTTTGTGCATGTTTAAAAAGAATCTCCTTGGGGCGCAGGGGTGGCTCAGTCGATAAGTGTCTGCCTTTGGCTCAGGTCATGATCCCGGGGTCCTGGGATGGAGCCCCGCATCGGGCTCCCTGCTCGGCAGGAAGCCTGCTTCTCCCGCTACCATTCCATCTGCTTCTGTTCCCTCTCTCGCTGTGTTTCTCTCTGTCAAATAAATAAAATCTTAAAAAAATTTAAAAAGAATCTCCTTAATAGAAAATATAAATAAGCTAATCTCTCTGAAAGAACACGTTAGCTGGTGATGGGAGGAGGAGGAGGTAGAGGGTGGGGGAAAAACTTTTTTTTTAAAGTTTTTATTTAAATTCAGCTACCATGCAGGGTAATATGAGTTTCAGGTATGCAACAGAGTGATGCAGCCTTTTCGTCCCTCCCCTGGTGCTCATCACAAGTGCCCTCCTTCGTCCCTGTCATCTGCTTCGCCCCTCCCCCACGCACCTCCCCTCTGGTAACCATCAGTTTGTTCTCTGTAGTTAAGAGTCTATTTGGGGAGGGGGAAATTACAAACTGAAAAAAAAAAAGAGTCTGTCTTGGTTTGCCTCTCTCTCTCTTTCTTCCCCTTTGCTCCTTTGTTTTGTTTCTTAAACTCCACATATGAGTGAAATCATGTGGTATTTTCTTTCTCTGACTGACTTATTTCGCTTTGTGTTATGTTCTCCAGCTCCATCCATGTCATTGCCAATGGCGAGATTTCATTCATTCATTCTTTTTTTTTTTTAAGATTTTATTTATTTGACAGAGAGAAACACAGCGAGAGAGGGAACACAAGCAGAGGGAATGGTAGTGGGAGAAGCAGGCCTCCTGCCGACCAGGGAGCCCGATCTGGGGCTCGATCCCAGGACTCTGGGATCATGACCTGAGCCGAAGGCAGACGCCCAATGACTGAGCCACCCAGGTGCCCCAAGATTTCATTTTTTTTATGGCTGAGTAATAGTCTATTGTGTGTGTGTGTGTCTGTGTGTGTGTGTGTTTAGCACATCTGCTTTATCCATTCATCAGTTGATGGACATTTGTGCTGTTTCCATAATTTGGCTATTGTTTATAACGTTGCTATAAATATCAGGGTGCATGTATCCCTTTGAATTAGTATTTTTGTATCCTTTGGGTAAGTACCTAGTAGAGCAATTGCAGGATAGGGTAGTTCTGTTTTTCACTTTTTGAGGAACCTCCATACTGTTTTCTATAGTGGCCGCCCCGGCTCCCATTCCTACCAATAGCGCCCGAGAGTTCCCCTTTCTCCACATCCTTGCCAATACCTGTTGTTTTTGCGTTGTTGATTTTCACCAAAATGTATTTTTTAAAAAAGTTGTACGTGTATGTATACAAGCACCAACTGGAAAAAATAATTTTAGTGATGCCTCATTTCTGGGAGACTATAAAATATATTTTTCTCTGTGGACCCAGATCTCCTTGGGATAAGTGCGTGCAGGCAGACTCGGAGAAAAGCCTCCTCTGGGCTGGAATTCTGGGCCCAGGAGAAGGTGCCACAGGGACCTTAGGAAGAAGGAAAGCAGATCTCTGACCCTCTGGCCCGGATGGCTGGTGGCCTGCTGGTTGGAGGGGTTCTGGGTGGAGATTCTCCCTTACTAAGGCTGCTGACATTCATCGGTGAGGCCGGGCCCCATATGGATTGCCATTCATGTGGCAAAAAAGAACCTGCTATCCTGAAAAACAACAGACCTCTGGCAAGGAATGAAAGAAGCAGGGACAGAGTAGGCCTCCTCACTCTGTCCTAAGAGTATCAGTTGCCAGATGCCAGGGTGGCATTCCGAAGGCTGGTGGGGTCTCAGGGGCCAGACAGGGGTGGGGGTGGGGTCACAGCAGACAGACAGCAGAGAGACGGTGGCTGGGGCTGCTGGCAGCACATTGTGTCTCTTAGAAAGGACTGGCCAGGCCAGTGGCGCTCTGGGCCACCGCTCCTGACAAATGAGTTGGAATAACAAATCCGGCACTGATTTTCTTTCTTTCTTTTTTTTTTTTTTAAGATTTTATTTATTTATTTATTTGACAGAGAGAGATCACAAGTAGGCAGAGAGGCAGGCGGGGCGGGGGTGGGGAGAAGCAGGTTCCCTGCTGAGCAGAGAGCCCAACGCGGGGCTCGATCCCAGGACCCTGAGATCATGACCTGAGATCATGACCTGAGCTGAAGGCAGAGGCTTCAACCCACTGAGCCACCCCGGAGCCCCGGTACTGATTTTCTTCACTGCGCTATCCTCTGCAGCCTCATTCCAGCCTCATTCCTGCTCATAAAAATGACACCTGGCCATGTTGTGAAAAGCTGGTGTGGTAGGTGGTGGGAAGAAGGAATAGGTTATGAGGTTTTGAAGTGCAGGGCACACGCCCAACTGAGCTTGTCATGGAGTACGTCCTCAAGAAGCATTCAGTTTAGGGCGCCTGGGTGGTTCAGTTGGTTAAGCAACTGCCTTCCAGGCTCAGGTCATGATCCTGGAGTCCCGGGATCAAGTCCCGCATCGGGCTCCCAGCTCCATGGGGAGTCTGCTTCTTCTTCAGACCTTTTCCTCTCTCATGCTCTATCTTGCTCTCCCTCTCTCAAATAAATAAATAAAATCTTTAAAAAAAAAAGAAGCATTCAGTTTAAAAAAAATCATAAAAATTAAAGATATGATAAAAGGTATGATTTTTACTAATATATATATTTAACATACTTAAATAATATATTTAAATTATTAAATATAATTTAATATATTTATATAAAATAAATATATATTTAAATTATTAAATATAATTTAGTATATTTATATAAAATAAATATACATTTAAATTATTAAATATAATTTAGTATATTTATATAAAATAAATATACATTTAAATTATTAAATATAATTCAATATATTTATATAAAATAAATATACATTTAAATTATTAAATATAATTCAATATATTTATATAAAATAAATATACATTTAAATTATTAAATATAATTTAATATATTTATATAAAATAAATATATATTTAATAAGTGTGTTGAATAAATAAATGTAGCAGTTTCTAGAAGGGATGCAGGAGTCATTAAGGACAAAAAATGATGCACACCGAACATATATTAAATATATTAGATATATTAAATATAAATATATTTTATTTATATATTTAAATATATAAATTTTATTTATAAATAATATATTTATTTATATATAATAATATATAGAAATATATAATATATAATAAATATAAATATTTATATATATACTTATATATAAATATATAAATCTTAAATAATTTATAAATTTAAATTATATTTAATTCATATATTTATATAATATAAATATATTTATATTTAATATATAATAAAGTATATTTTACTAATATATATTTAATATCAATATATATAAATATATACTAATATATATTTAATATATTTAATATATATTTAAGATATGACATATATGAAACATATATGTATGTATTATATATATAATATATATATATAATATCAGCAATACAGGGGCCTAGAGAGTAAAAACTAACCCTCTTTCCTTCCCTTCCCCACTGCACACCAATCCCTCCCTCTACCCAGAGAAGAAGTCATCCCATTCTAGAACTTAAAGATGTACCTCATTCCTTCAACTGCCCACATATCTTTTCATTACAAGGATTGTTGGAGAGTTTTCACTGTTGTAATGCTTCAGTGAACCGAGGTTGGCAATTCCCAAAGTGGTGTGTGTGTGTTTGCATGTAGGCGTCACTTTTTCCTCAGGACAGATCCTTACAGTGGAATTTCTGGGTCAGGGGCATGTACATTTTAAATGGTGCTGCACTGTCTTACCAAAAGCCTTTAATTCCTGCTGGATATTGCCATACTTTTACTTTTGCCGATTTGAGAGGTAAAAAATGCACCTCGTTGTTTTATTTTGCTTTATCAAAAGAACATTTATTCCATTGGATGCTGGAAGGATCTCGAGTTGGCATTGCTAAGCAGGGAGGAAATCAGAGAGAGGCTCCCCCTTCCCCTGTTGTTATTGCTGCCTGGAGAGCCATCAAAGCACATCTGAAATTTGGGTCTGTGGGTGTTCACTCCCCGCTTACCACTGGGGAGGCCAGAGAGTGTGGCCTGGTCCTTTCTGGGCACTCATTCCGGGCAGTTTCTTGTTCCTCCTCTCTCCCACATCTAATCAACCACAGGTTGGGTGGGTTTCACTTCCTCAGTGTCACTTCTGGTCTTTTCTTCCCCTGCCAGAGCCCGGCCCAGGCCCTGGCTGTGTCTCCTAACCAGTCTTACCACTTGTACTCTGGCTCCTTCCAGTCCCCACCATGTTGCAGCGCAAATCTGACAGTGCAACTCCTCTGCTTCCAACACGTGGACAGGGCCTCAGAGCCTCTCGCAAGGGCGCCAGACTCCTAAGCCTGGCCCATGGGCTCTTCGCCTTCTGGCCCCCGCTTATCTCTCACTTTCCCACTGTTGTCTGCCTGGGTCTGTGTGTCAATCAGACTGAATCCTGTGAACAGGATGCACTCTCTCTTGTGCCTCAAGGCCTTTGCCTCTATTGTTCCCTCTGGAATGCTGTTCCCTGGCTAACTGGTGCTCAAATGTTATGTCTCTTTAAACAACATTCTACTGGGAAGCCCTCCCTGGAATGATGGGCTCAGTAATGGGCTGTTGCATACATCCTACCATCTGGTAATTTTCCTTTTGTCTGTCTTTCTGTTTGTCTATCTATCCTCGGACCCTGGCTGCAATTTAGAATTACCACAACTGCTTTTGTTTTTATTTTACTTTTTAAAAAGATTTTATTTATTTATTTGACAGTAAGAGAGAGAGAGCACAAGCAGAGGGAGTGGCAGGCAGAGGGAGAGGGAGAAGTAGGCTCCCTGCCAATCAGGGAGCCTGATGCGGGGGGGGGGGGGGGTCAATCTCTGGACCCTGGAATCATGACCTGAGCCAAAGGCAGCCGGCCAACCAGCTGAGCCACCCAGGTGCCCCTACCATGGCTGCTTTTAAAGTGCCCTCAGATTCTGAGTTAACAAGCTGGAAGTGGGACCTGGGCTTTGGTAGTTTTGAAAGTTCCCAGGTGATTCTAATGTGCAACCAGGGGTCAGAAGAGGGCCCCATAGGATGCTCCGTGGGTTCAGAGGTCCTGTCTGTCATAGTCATCGCTCGAAACTCCTCACTGAGCACTGAAATGCTCAGGTATTTAATAAGTGGGTTGAATAAATAAATGTAGCAGTTTTTAGAAGGGATACAGGAGTCACTAAGGACAAAAAATAATGCACACAGAACATATATTGGATAGTAAGTCAGTGCTTTTAATGTTTATTTTTATTTATTTTTTAAGATTTATTCAGAGGGGGAGAGAGAGGGACGAGCAGACTGCTTGGTAAGCATGGAGCCCGACGTGGGGCTCGCTCGATCTCACCACGCTGAGATCTCGATCTGAGCCCAAATCAAGAGTGGGGTGCTCAAACGACTGAGCCACCCAGGCTCCTAGTGCTTTTTAAGGGTTCCAGAGAATAATCAGTAAACTGTCCTATAAAAACTCCCTGATCACTCAGGTCATTTTAAAAACTGTGTAGGAGTGTCTGGGTGGCTCAATCAATTAATTAAGCTTCCGACTTGGGCTCAGGTCATGATCTGCAGATCATCTGGCCTCAGGTTCCCAGCTCAGCGGAGAGCCTGCTTCTCCCTCTCCCTCTGTCCTTCCTCCTGCTCCCTCACTCTTTCTCCCCCATAAATAAATAAAATCTTTAAAAAATGTGGATAGTTTTGTTTACTTTAGATTCATAGTAAAAATTACATATTTAGTCACTTGCGTGTGGTCGGTTCCCCTTTGGAAGTCTTCTCTCCCCCCCAGACCCTGTGGAAGCCAAATGCTACACTGTCAGAGGCCTCAAAACCCACCTCTGAAAGGTTAGTGTGTAATTTAAATCTCATGGAAATTCTTGACATTTCCATTACTTAGGAAGAGTGAAATACAATAAAAATTCCCTGGCCGCCATCCCTGCCGTCTTTGTGCCCGCCTCCCGCAGTCTTCTGCAGTTTCCTTGTCTCCGGTTTCTTCTTCTTTCCTCCATCTCTGAAAAAACCAGTTCTTGCAGACCTGCAGTAGTTCAGCTCCTTCCCTCTGCTTGCATATTCCCTGCCGTCAGCTAGAAGCCAGAAGCCAGAAGCTAGCTGACGTGAACAGACCTCTAGCTCCCATGCTCTCCTGAGAGGCCTCAGTTCATCCTGAAACACTGTCGAACCCTTTCTGTCAGGAATCAGTCATACGAGCGCCAACATCACATCAGGCTATCTCTCTCTCTCGAGATACCACTCACCTCAAGTGCAGCCTTGCCCCTGCGGCATGTGGGCAGGGGAGAGGCAGGAGAGGAGGAACAGGGAGGAGAATATGTCACTATGGGGAGAACTCCCCACACAAGGTCTCATGTAAGACTAGTGGAAGCAAAAGGGAAGGTTTAGGGACTGGCTGAAGTTGCCCCAAGACAGTTATCGGTGCCTGTTAGCCAAAGACCAACAGGGACACACCCAAAGTTGAATTAGTTAGACGTACTGCCCTTTGCAGAGAGGAAAAGCTCAGACCTTAGGAAACTGGGGCATCTCAGTAAGAGGGTAAGGGGAGGACTTGTTACAGAATTTGGTTTGTTTTTTTTTTAGGTGACTTGTGGGGAAGGTTCAAGGAAGAAGCAGGGCTCAGCTCTCGATTGAGTGCTCTGAGGAAGTAGGTGTAATTCTGACTGGACATCTGTAACAGCTTGCTCAGGTTCCCATAACAAAATACCACAGACTCCGTTGCTTAAGCAATAGAAATTTACTTTCCCACAGGTCTGGAGGCCTGAAGTTCAAAATCAAGGTGTCAGCAGGTGTGTTTTCTCTAGAGGCCTCTTTCCTTGGCTGGCAGAAGGCTGCCTTCTTGCTGCGTCCTCACAGGGCTGTCCCTCTGGGCCTGCACCCCCCTGGTTCTCTATTGTGCACCCAAATTTCCTCCCCTTACAAGGATAGCTGTCAGATTGGATTTGGGCCTATAGTCACCATCTCCTTTTAGTCACTTCTTTAAAGACCCTGTCTTCAACTACAGTCACATTCTGAAGTACTGGAGTATGAGTTTCAACATTAGATTTTTCGGGGGACACAATTCAGCCCAGCACGGTATCTTAAAACATCTTGTCTGTAAGGTGGGGGGAAATCATAAAGGCTGAGGCTGGGATTGGGGAAGAAGCAGCAGTCAATCATTAGCCAGGACAGGGGCTGTCCAGTCCTTTTTGTGGTTTGGACAAGGTTCACGTCTTGTCTGTGTGGAGACATGATAATAGAGTCATCTGGTTTTTGTCTTCCTCCACCACTGTCTCAGAGTGGCCTTGTCAGTTGTTGATACACCGTGCAATTGTTTACATTTACTATACGACGTTTAGCAGGAGAACACCACCGCCTGGCTGTGGATCCTGCCATCTTGTAGCAACACCAAGGCCTCCCTGATAAAGCCAGACCACTTGTGGCCGTCAGGGAGGTTCTCTCCTTTCCAGGATCTAGGTACACACAGCGTACTTGCTAAGCGAAAGCACCTGTGGGATAATCGCTGCCCTTTCCCTTTAATTCTGGTGCTGATACCGGGTGACCAAGAGAGTGGGGCAGAACTCTGGCGTTCCTTCCCTCCTTCAGGAATGCATGGAGCCTGAAGGCCTGGACATGCGGGAAGCGGGTCTTGAGTGACTCCCTTGGAGCACGCCCTCAGATGCCTCAGCTCCTGGCTGGAACACCTGGGAATTCCAGGTACATGATGTCACCCGGTGTATCCGTTTTCTGTTGCTAATCACTCACCCAGTGGGTTAGAGCAGCACCCATCTAGTGACTCACAGGCTCTCTGGGTCAGGAGTTCAGGCGTGGCTTAACTGGCTCGTCTGTGTAGGGTAACAGAGGCTGCAGGCCAGCTGCTGCCCAGGACGGGGCTCTCCCAGAGGTTCTACTGGGGGAAGGATACACTTCTGTGCTCACTCAAGTTGTTGGCAGAATTCATTTCCTCATGGCCGTAGGACTCATGCCAGCTTCTTCATCAAAGATGGCAGTGGAGAGACTCCAGCAGGATTGGCGCCGCGTGCTTGTGCAATCCTACCCAAGAATCACGTGCATCCCATCATCTTTGTCACCTTCCATGGGTGAGAAGCAAGTCATAGGTCCTGCTCGCACTCAAGGGGAGGCAACTCAACAGAATCATGAGTACCAGGAGGCAGGATCAAGGGACCTCCACACCTGGGCTGTCCTGAGCATCTTGGGAAGTGCCCAGTGTGTTAAGTGATCACGATTTGGATGGTTGCAGGTCAGTCAAGCCAGGCTGGCTGGGCGAGGCCGGGCAAGGGCACAGAGGTGTGGTGGAAGCCACAGAAAATCATCTGTGTACCCTGAAAACTGTTTCTGAGGGAAGATCTGATTTTTGGGAAAGAACGAATAGGCCTCCAGCATGTGATTTCCTCAGGTGACTGCTGTGAAGGGAACAAGCCTCATAAATTGGGGTAAATTCAAGAATCCATTGGTAGGGTCACAAAAAGAGGAACTTATGTGTAGGTGGACACAGGAAGGACATATCAACTGTATAGGAGAAATAGAAAGAAGCAGGGAAAGGTTTAGGAACATCCATGTGGCTGGCAATGGGTTGCAAGAACAACACTCCAGTGAGAAACTGAATGGACACAGAAACACTGTGGATAGGCAGAGAGGAAGCTAGGGGATGTTTAGCATCTCCTTCCTAACCACGAAGAGGAAGCCAGGAAGGCCAATCAGCCTAGAAGATGGGTGAGGACCCAGTCATGCCAGCCTGCCTGTCGTCAGGTCTGGGCTGTACTGTGAAGTCATAGGGACTCAAGAACATCTATATAGACAATATATATAGAGTAGATGTGGTTCTATTGAATGTTTGGACATTGAGTATCTTATAGAATAAATTTCACTTAATGATGGGTCTAAGATAGGAAGCTCCACCTAAAAAAAATATTAGAACTAAACAAAATTGTTCATACACTAGACATTTTCAAATTTGATGTATGACCATATCCTGGGCCATAAAACAAGTCCCAATTAATATAAAATGATTGCAATCATACAGAGTATGTTCTCAGATTGCAGTGGAGTTCGATCAGAAATCAATAACAAGATGTCTAGGAAAAATCTATGATTTGAAAATTAAGCAACATACTTTTAAACTAGTCAAGGTCAAAGAAAACAGTCACCAGGGAAATTAGAAAGTATTCCATGGGTGTCTGAGGCTCAGCCGGTTAAGTGTCAGCCTTTGGCTCAGGTCATGATCTTAGGGTCCTGAGACTAAAACCCTCACCCCCCCACCCCGTGGACTCCCTGCTCAGTGGAGAGTCTGCTTCTCCCTCTCCCTCTTCTGCTCCCCCTGCTTGTGCTCTCTCCCTCATGCTCTCTTTCTCAAATAAATAAATAAAATCTAAAAAAAGAAAGTATTCTGAACTGAATGATAATCAAAATACAGCTTTTCAAAAATCTGGGCAATGCAGCTAAAGCAGTGGTTAGAGGGAAATTTATATCTTTAACATGCTTGTATTAGAAAAGAAAGGTTTAAAGTTAAGGACCTACATTGCTCCTTAAGAAGCTAGAAGAGCCATATAAATTCAAAATAAAAGGAAGGACATCATAAAGAGCAGGAATCAAGGGAATAGGGAAGAAACAAACAACAGGAGAAAACTCACAAACTCAGTCTCATTTTGTCACACATTCTCCCTCCCTCTGTTCCCTCTAACCCCAGTTGATGGGTGGAGACCTCATTTGGAGTGGGGGAAAGAGTATGAAATAATAGTTCCTCATGCTTTCATCTCACAACCAGAGAGACTATTTTTGCCAGTAGGTGGCAGTGCTGGTAATCTGAAAACCAGGACCGTCTGCACTTCCCAAGATTTGCTGCCTGGCTCAAAGGGGGTGGTTTGAAGACCTGAGAGTCAACTCCAGAAAGCAAATCCTCATTGAGAGAACAGGAAAGATTTAGCGATTTCACAAAAACACCTGAAACTTAAAAGCCTGTGGAACGAAAGTTCGAAGAACTTGGTTTTTAAAAGCCAGGGGTTTTTCACTGGAGTATTGGAGATGGGCACCTGCGACCCAGAGGACTCCTCCCGTCGTGTGTAAATCTGGGCCACTGCGCCTCGCAAACCGCTCCAATCCCTCCCCTCCTTTGCTTCCAGTTTCTATCGGAGTCTCAAAATGGAGCGATTTAGAATTAAGAACCCCTGCTACACCCCTCAGAAGGTGATCCCGTGTAAGTTTGGGCTATACAGAAGGGCTGGTAAAGTGCACTCAGGCCGAGGGTAGGAGGTGGCAGAGGATGGGGACCACTAGGTGCTTTGATAATTTTTTTCTTCCTTAAGGATCAGTGCTGTTAAAAGACCCTTGGAAAAGGCAGAAAGGGAGCAAATAACATTTTGCAGGCCTCCTATGTGCACCAAACAAGATGCTTTCCATCAATGTCCTCATCTAATCTGTGAAGTAATCCGAGTTTGGTGTTCACATCCTTAATATTATTACCCCAAATCCCTTAAGAGGACACTTAACGGAGTGCCGGCTTTTGTGGTCCGGACTTTTAAGTGTACGCACACACTGACTATTCCTCTCTCTTACAGACAAAACTTCAGTGCCATTTCCTTTGTTTAAATGACCTTTTCTTTAAAAACCAGTCTATGATTTGTTTCTTTGGTCTCTTTCAATCCGGGGCCACCCTCAGAACTGGTAGCCTGAACACAGACGCGAGGGTAGGAGCCAACAGGATTTTTGCGTGAGGCTGGGAGACGGTGCTGGAACTTCGCTTTTCCCTTCTGGCGACTCGCACGGTGGCCAGGTTTGGGCGGGAGCGGCCGGGCGGAGACTCCGGCGGCCGCCTCCGCGCGGGGCTGAGGGGCTGCGCGGCGGGGAGGGGTGGGGATGGGAGGTCAGGGCCCCGCCCCACGTGGCCGCAGCCGCCGCCCGGCTCGCCCCAGCCCCGCCCGCCAGCGGCCGCGCGAACTGCAGGGGGAGCAGACGCCGGGCGCGGGGCTGCGGGCCAGCGCTCCCGGTCCCCCGAGCCCCGCGCGCCATGGCGGGCGTCCCGCTAGTGCGCAGCTCCGCGGCCGCCGGCTAGCCGGGCTGCGCGGTCACTGCTGCCCCACTCCTTCTCTCCGCGTCCCGGGCCTCCGAGCCGCGGTGGGGAGGATGAGTCCCTGGAGCTGGTTCCTGCTGCCGACCCTCTGCCTCCTGCCCACGGGCGCAGCCCCGCGGCGCGGCGCGCCTGCCTCCGCCAACTGCGAGCTCAAGCCCCAGGTAAGGCGCGCGACTCGAGCGGGCGAGGCGGCTTCCTTGCGTTACCTCCCCAGACCCGCGAGGCACCGCGCCCTCGGAGGGAGCCACCCCCCCTGGCCGCGCCTTCTTGCTGGGTTCTCTTATCTGGCGGGGGCGCAAGCCCCCCGGCCGCATGAGACCCTGTCCCCAGCCCTCGCCATTGGGCAGGGCAGCAAAAGAGAGTACCTGGGTCTCTCCAACTTGCTTCGCGGGCTTTCGGGGACGTCGGGCGGAGGAGTCTTCGAAGACCGAGCGGTGCGGGGACTTTGGTACATTTATTTTGAAAGTTTGTTCTCCCCGCTCTTCCCTAACGTTTAGTTTTTCACCTGCTCTTATCGAGATGGCAAAAGCGCCCTGCAGCTGCGTCACTTAACCTAGAAGGTATTTGGGGGAGCTGAAGCCACTCCTGTTTTACCGATGTGGGAAGCTGGGGAAACTGAGGCTCAGAGAGGGACCTTTGCGCCCCAGGTCACGGAGCGCATTCGCGAAGTAATCGCATCTGATAGCCTCTCGTTCACACACAGGCGCTTCCCTAGATAATTCGCATCAGCGCTTTGCAGGTGAGGGGAACCCAGGCGAGGGATTCCCGGTGACTTACCCGGGTTCACCCAGCCCTCCAGGAGCAGAAGCCGAGCGGAAATCGGACAGGTCGAGCGTCTCCGAGGAGGCTGGCCCTCTTTCAAGATGAATGTTTCCTTCTTCTGATCAGTTCTCTTACGCTCGAATTTTTTGTCGTTCTCCAGTTCTTTAGAGGTCCGTGAAGGTTGAATTTTTTGTTTGTATCGGTGGGTCTGATCTCCGGAGATTTGGAGCCGGGGAGGGTGATAGTAGGCCCGTCCATTGGATGACCTGTGCGACCTCGGACCCTAGGTCGGCCCACCTTCGGTGACACCAGCGCCAGCATCGTGGGCCCCGTCACCCAAGCTACTGGTAATTTTACTCATCGTCCTAACCACAGCAAAGGAGAGGAAGACCTAATTGAGCCTTTCTGGCCCACGGGGCTTACTGGGGACTCACAGAGTTCATTCCCTGGGCTGCGAACATGCGGAGGCCCTCCCTCTGGCGCAGTGACTGGAGAGAGAAGGCCGCATGCGGGGTGAGTTTCAAACTCTGTAGGGCAGCTGCGCTCTTGTTCTATAAAGCAGTCCATCCTTTCCTATGAAAGCAAACGTTTTCACTGCTGCAAATCCACTCTTAATGGATTGACGAGTGAGGGTGATGAGTGAGTCTTGATAAAGTCTCTGTTTCTCTTGATTCTTGAACCTGTCTCCATGGCCTTTTTACTCTCTCAGTTCTCAAACTTTTTGGTCTCAGGACCCCTCTGTGTTCCATAAAAATACTGAGGACTCCAAAGAGCCTTTATGTATGTGGGCTAATGGATATATTAGTAAAACATAAGAATACATAAGGACACACGCCATTAATGTTCATAGCAGTGATATTATCCTACACCTGTAGCCTCTAGAAACGTCTATTTGCATATACTTGTGAGAGAATGAGAGCATGAGAGGAAAATATCTTAGTATTCTTATTGAAATAGTTCTGACCTTATGGGCTGCTCGGAAGGGTCTTGGGGACCGCCACAGGTCCCTGGACCACATTTGGAAAATCTCTGTTCTGTTCCGTGGGCAAACTGTCTTATGCCCTGCAGAGGTCAGGTCAGTCGGTGGCCGGACTGTGAGCTTGATCTGCTCTGTGGAGGGCACTGCACTGTGGAGGGCACCCCACGAGGTTGGGGTCTTAAGATTGTAGAGCAGAGCTCCGGAATCCAGCCCCCAATCCAGTGCAGCAGCCTCCTGGGGAGCATTCTGTGGCTTGAGAGCTGGTTTGGTGTTCCACTTTCGTTAATCATTACAGAGAGGCCCTCCAGGCCGGTCTGTGTGCAGATACCGCAGGCTTTGCGCCCAGCACCACGCAGCTTGGCTCTCCCTTATCTACACTCAAACAGAACTCAGTGAGTGTTCTTTATTAGTCCTGCCTCTGTGCTTTCACCTGTGCTATTTCTTCCCGCAAATATCCACATGCTTTCTCCTATACTTCCATTTGGTCTTTGCTCAAAGTCTTTGAAAGAGACCTTTCCTGATTATCTATTAAAGATTATGTCAACCCCTTGACCCACCTGCCCTCCTATCTGCCTTTCCTGCTTTATTTTTTTCCGGAGCACTTAACTGATAAAAATTGGTTTGCTGCCGCTCTCCTACTTACCTCCCTGCCACACACGCTATGTAATCTTCATAAGGGTGGGAATTTTTGTCTGTTTGGCTTGCTGCTGCATCCCCAGGGCTTAGAAGAGTGCCTGGGCACAGTAGATGCTCAGTAAATATTTGTCGAATGAAGACCGGCAGCTAAAGCCAACTCACTTTGGTATGATTCTAGCTGGTCTGCTGAAGAGTACTTTTGGAAAAGTGCCATTATCTCAGGCCCCAGGAGGCTGGGATGGGTGGAGCTCAGGGGTGCAGCCGCTAAGGGCCTTAGCCCACATTGCACAAGTCATCATTGAGCTCCTTTGTTTCATTGCATGGATTATAGATGTGTGTGTTAAAATCGCCAGTGATTCCGCTGGCAGAGCTTGTAGCTTCTTGGGCCTGTCATCCATGGCTGTGTCTTTTTCTTCCAGGCCAGTTGCAGCAAGGTTCAGAAGGGACCTGAACCTTTTAAGGTTTTAATAAGTAAGTTCTAATAAAAACCTATCAAGTTTTCATTCTATTCAGTCATAATTTTTTTTTAAGATTTTATTTATTTATTTGACAGAGAGAGAGAGAGAGAGCACAAGCAGGGGGAGCAGCAGGCAGAGGGAGAAGCAGGCTCCCTGCTAAGCAAGGAGCCCAATGCAGGACTTGATTCCAGGACCATGAGATCATGACTCGAGCCGAAGGCAGATGCTTAACCCACTGAGCCATCCAGGTACCCGGCCTTCAGTCAAATGTTAAAATACACGGCCTCAGCTAGCAGCACGTGGCGGCTGCAGATACACTGAAATGGGGTAGTGGGACACATGTGTTCTCTTCCTTTTGTGAATTCAAAACAGCCCCACCCCTGAGGATAAGGGCGCGGGGGGGGGGGGCAGTTGCACCCCTAGGACCAGTGCAGGGGCCTAGGGGCTTGCTGGTGGGCAGGGCAAGGGGAGTGCTCCCGGATCAGAAGCCCTGAAGACTTTTTTTTTCAGCTCTTGCTCTCCCCATGGCACACCTGCCCCTGAGAGCATTGTCAGTGGTCAGGGCAGAGCTCCATTTACTGAAGCAGCTCTCCAAGATGAGGAACACTTCTTTAAAACTCTGTAAAACCCCTGGCTTAAAAAAGTGGGAAAGCTCCCCAAATTGTGTTACTTTGAAAAGACAGAGTGGGAAAAGGTGGCAATTTGAGGGTTTAAAAATGGTGTGGGGGCGCCTGGGTGGCTCAGTCAGTTAGGCATCCGACTCTTGAGTTGGGCTCAGGTCAGGATCTCAGGGTCATGAGATTGAGCCCTGTGTCCGGTTCCATGCTCGGTGCAGAACTGGCTTGAGATGCTCTCTTTCCCTCTCCCTCTGCCTCCCCCCGCCCCTTCTCTCTCTCTCTCTCAAATAAGTAAGTAAATAAATATATAAGTAAAATCTTACAGCAAATGTGGTGGTGTGGATTTATTTGCTTCCGGGGGGGTGTCATGGGTCTAGGGAAGGGGACCTGGACAGAGCCTTTTCAGATTCGGAGTCAGGAAGGGCTCCTGAGCAGCTGCGCGCCGACTAGGGTATTCACGGAAGGAGGTCGCTGAATCATTAATGTACCGTGTTCCATGTTAAGGTCGCATCTTGTGGTGTTTTAAGCCCAGGGCTCAGGAGCCAGCCTGCCTGCCTTCGACCCCACTCAGCAGCTATGGGACCTTGGGTCACATCGTAATCCTCTCAAGGTCTCAAGTTCTGCATGCGGAAATGGTGAGCGTCTTAATTAGTTGCGTTACCTTTTCAACTGCGTTTCTTCCGATTCCCTCCTGAATGGGGGGAGCCTGGCAGGCTTTCACCCCCACTTTGCCACCAAAACTGTTCTGGTTTCGGCCCGCAGTGTCCTCAGTGTTGCTCCATCCAGAGGCCAGTTCTCAAATCCTTGTGTCATTTGGCGCACCGGCCACACTGAACCCCGTGCTTACATTCTCCACCTTGAAGGGCTGTCTCCACTTGGCTTCCGACTCTTTAGATTTTCTCAGCGACCTCGACGGTCCCTTCTCTCCTTCTCTTTTGCTGGCTGCTCTTCTTTCCCTTGACTTTGCAAGGTTAGATTACTTCTAGACCTTTTCTTTCCTAATTTACACACAGTCCCTTGATTTTAAATAATGTCTAAATGGTGACCATACATCATGTTTATCTCTGGCCCAAGCCTCTCCCAAAGTCCAGACTCCTGCATCCACCTCCCAGCTCAACCTCCCTACCTGGTTGTTTGCTTGACATCAAGACTCGGCAGGGCCCAAGCCAGACTTCTGACCTTCCCCCTGCTCCTGTTCCACACCCTCCCTCCTCTCTCTCAGCCCATGGCAACTTCATCCATTGAATTAACCAATTCATCAGCAAGTCCTATTAGCTCTAGCTTCTAAAATATATCCGGAACCTGATCACATCTCAATTCTGTCACTACTACTCTCTTCTCTCTCTTGGATTCTTTTGGTAACTTCCTAACTGACTTTCTTGCACCTGTCCTCAGCCCTCCATAGTCTACTCACGGCCGCCAGAGCGATTCTGTTCACACATTCGGTCGGCTCATGTTGTTCCCTTCACAGAAATCTGCCCCAGCTCCAGTGTGGCCCAGCCTTGCTCACCTCTCTGACCTTTCCTCCTGCTTTCCTCTTCACTTATCCTGCCCTAGTCAAGATGGCATCCTTGTTAAAACCTTTCTGCCTCGGAGCCTTTGCACTGCTGTTCCCTCCTCCTGGAGGGAATGCTCATCTCTCAGATATCCCCCTGGTTCCCAAATCTCCTACCAGACTGTCCATGACTTTCTGATCACCTTATTTAAGGCTGAATATCTCCTCCACCAGTATTCCTGTTCTCTTTCCTGCTTTCATGTTCTTTACAACAGATACCACTGACATACCTGAGGCAGGGGTCTTTTTTTTTTTTTTAAAGGTTTTATTTATTTATTTGACAGAGAGAGAGATCACAAGTAGGCAGAGAGGCAGGCAGAGGGAGGGGGGAAGCAGGCTCCCCACTGAGCAGAGAGCCCAATGTGGGGCTCGATCCCGGGCCCCTGAGATCATGACCTGAGCCAAAGGCAGAGGCTTTAACCCCCTGAGCCACCCAGGCGCCCAAGGGGTCTGTTTTTTATTCGCTTGTATTTCTGCTGCCCTAGAATACTGCAGTGTCTCGTGCCTACAACAGTGCCTGACACAGAGTAAATAGTTGTGGAATAAATGCAAGTTGAACAAATACAGTAGGAGCATTCCTGTGTAATGCTTGGATGGTCCCTGGTGCACAGTGAACATTTCATAACAGCTGGCTGTTCTTGGCATCATTAGTGTTATTACGTGGCTGGATGCCAGAATGTGAGTCTTGTGGTTTTGTTTTTTTTTTTTAAATGTGAGCAGTTTTCAGCAAAAAGACTGTACAACAACTCCATGTCTAGACTAATACTAACTGAAAAGGCAGCAATAAATAACTAAATAAAAATGGATACATATAGTTGAAAAGATTTTGTTTAAAGAGAAGTGTAAAGGGGTGCCTGGGGGGCTCAGTTGGTTAACCGTCTGTCTTTGGCTCAGGTCATGATCCTGGGGTCCTGGGATCGCGTCCCTCATCGTGCTTCCTGCTCGGTAGGGAGTCTGCTTCTCCCTCTCCCTCTGCCCCTTCCCCTGCTTGTGCACTCTTCCTCTTAAATAAATAAATAAATAAATAAATATTTAAAAAAATAAAGAGAAGCGTAGGTATTTTGAGATAGGATGAGACTTTAGGGAGATTCAGGGTATTGGGGAAAAACAAACCCAAATCAAAGAGCAATGAAGCCACCCCTCTCACTCTGCCCATCCCCCATCCCCGGCCATGACCTTGTAGTAGGGGTTGGATTTTCCTGGGAATCTATTTGTCTGATATCACAGTCTCCTGGTAGATAACAATGAGTTAGGTGCCCATGGGTTTACTAATAGCATTTTAGCTCTTTGCCGTGTCTCCCAGTTGGACACTGGAGAAGTCCTTCCATAGACTGTGTGGAACTTGTGTGAGCAGATCCCTACCACAGGTCTGCGGCGCCCGCCCTAGCACCACCCAGGGCCCTTCAATTAGCAGCTCTTCCCCGTAAAATGAATAAACCAAACTCAACCTCTGCCTCCAAGACCACGGCTACCAAACCAGTGGCCTTTACAGGTACTAATTTTGTGACCATTTTAAATAAACCAAAGCATAACTGTCAGTCTTGGCTTTTGTTTTTTGTTTTTTTTTTTTTAAAGGTATTTTTTTTTTTTTTTTAAAGATTTTATTTATTTGATAGAAACACAGCGAGAGAGGAAACACAAGCAGAGGGAATGGTAGCAGGAGAAGCAGGCCTCCTGCCGAGCAGAGAGCCTGATGCGGGGCTTGATCCCAGGACCCTGGGATCATGACCTGGGTCGAAGGCAGACGCTTAACAACTGAGCCATCCAGGCGCCCCCAGTCTTGGCTTTTGATTAGCATCTACTTAACCAGTGTTTCTCTACCGGCTTGATTTAATTTTAACAATGAGGCATTTGACGGCTTAATTAGCCTTGGCAGCCATTGTTTTAGATAGAGTTTCAGTTTGGCTTTTTGATGTAAATAACCCTGGGGACAGTCATTACTCCATAAGAGGATGCCAGAGGGCTGGCTGGAGACTCTGGATTTGATTCATCTCTTGATATCAATTCAGCCATTAATAAGTTTAAAAAATACATTCTTTCTTTCATTTTTAATTCGTTTAACAATTACCTGTCTAGTTTGTTTATTCCCGTAACCTATGGCAGATATGGTCGTCTAACTTTTAAAGATGGGAAATCTGAGGTGCAGAGAAATGAAGAGGCTTTTAAAAATCTCAGGGAGGAAAAAAAAAGCAAAAAATTAAAAAATTAAAAAAAAATCTCAGGGAGGTAGCTGAGACAGGAGCAGAATTGAGGCTCTTGTTGCCAATTAGTGCGGTCTTGAAAAGCTGTGTTTGTGAGCAGAACTGTAACTTAAATACTTAAAAAAAAACCCCACAAAAAAAACCAAGGCCACAGGCTGGGAGCTGGGGCTAGTGAGGTATGTTCTGTCTGGTTTGGATGGCATTTAAGAAAATGGAGGCAACATATTCCAACTGGGTGTTTGTTTTTTTTTTTTTTAAGATTTTATTTGTTTATAGGGGGAGATCGGAATCAGGGAAGAGGGGTAGAGGGAGCAGGGAGCCAGATGCAAGACTCATTCCCAGGGCCCAGGATCATGACCTTAACTGAAGGCAGACACTTCATCAACTGAGACACTCAGGCATCCTCGAAATGGAATATTTTATTTAAACCGAAGATTTTTTTTTTTAAGATTTTATTTATTTATTTGACAGAGAGAGAGATCACAAGTAGACAGAGAGGCAGGCAGAGAGAGAGGGAAGCAGGCTCCCTGCTAAGCAGAGAGCCCGATGCAGGGCTTGATCCCAGGACCCTGAGATCATGACCTGAGCCGAAGGCAGAGGCTTTAACCACTGAGCCACCCAGGTGCCTCTAAACTAAAGATTTTTAGTTGCTTTTGAAAAACCTGTTTTGGAGTGCTCGGCCTGCTCCCGTGTGGCCAGCACTGGCTCAGGCTGCTGTAGCCAGTAGTGTTTACCCAGAGCTGTGAGCCTGTTTGGGGCTGACCTTCCCCCACGTGACCTCACAGCCCTTGTGGGGTGGTCAGAAGGTGCTGAAGATGCTTTTGTGGAAGGTGGCCAGGGGGCAGGAGGAGAAGAGAAGGTTGAAGGCTGTGAGAATGGGGCCCCTGCATCAACCAGCTTTTGTCTTAGATTTTGCAATTCTGTGTAACACTTCACTTGAAAATAGGTAGCTGCTGCTCACTGGAACCATTAACCCACAAATGCAAATACAGCTGATCCTCATTCTTTGTGGATTTCATATCTGTGAACTGGCCCGCTTGCTAACATTGATTTGTAACCCCAGTGCTTGTGGCCCTGCCGTGGTCATGTGCAGCCATTCCCAGAATGGGGGAAATTTGAGGCACCCGAAGCACACACTCCCAGCTGAGGTCAAGTAAATTGAGGCCGTGCTTTGTCAACACGTGCTTTAACGAGGCCGTTACATGTCAACAAGTAACATGTGCCCAAGTGTCCTTTCGGTGGTCTTCTGAATGCTATTTTTTGTATTTTTGTGCTTCTTGTGGATGATCTCACTGTTTAAAATAACCGAGCCCAGATACCGTCTAGTGTTTCTAAGCACAAGGAGGCTGTGACGTGCCTTAGGGAGAAAATGGATGTGTTAGATGAGCTTCGTTCAGGCATGAGTTGTAGTGCTTTTGGCCGTGAGTTCAGTGTTCATGAATTAGCCACATGTATTCAATATGGTGCTTTTCAACAGAAGCATTGATCTGTCCATGAAATTGTTGTGACCAGAGGCTTTTAGGAACCTAACACTTGTATTTCTCCTAGGAGCAGTGGTTCATTATTCGGTAATTCAGTGTTTGTGGTGACTTTATAGAACATAACTATGACAATAATGAGAGCTGATTGTAAGTTGAAACTCTGCAATCCAGGAAAGCATGTTACTTAAAAGGCTATTGAAATTAAAGCTTTTTTGGTAAAGAAATGTCTTTTCTGTAAACCTGGATTTTCACATTTTCTGGGTTGGTTGATGCATGGTTCATTCACCTCATGAGTCTATCTGACGTTGAGACTTGAAGTCCTGGAGGGCTGCCCTGTGCAAGTCTTTGTACGGGGTTTCTGAATAGACAGACACTTCCTAAATGCCTGCTGTCGAAGCTGAGACACTCAGGGCACTGTGGCTTGGCCTCGGGCGGATACCTACCGCTGCTCAGCCTGTAGCTGCTAGGAGAGAATGTGTGGCCACTGAGAGCCACTGCTTTTGGGAATGTTGGATTTGAGATCTGGAGACGTAGATATCAGTCTGCCTGCCTGGGAAGTACCAGTGGTCTCCTCAGCTGCGCCCTCATCTGTACCAGGTGTGTCCTTGGAGTCCCTTGAGAGTCCCTGCTTTGCCTGAGGCCCAGTTCATTGCTAGGGCAAACTCAAGGACTGCTATTCCTTTTTTGACTTCAATCAACGTTTTGGTGGAAAGGGGGAAAATGCTGCCTCGAGGACTCCCACTGCTGGCAGGCAAATCTACCTGGACTCAGAAGTCTAAGTCATACTTTGATCATTTTTCTCCTGCCAAGTGTGACTTGTCTCTCCAGTTCGTTTTCTCCTGTCAGGTTTCTGACCCTCCATATCATGCCTTAATGTCCTTTCTGTTCCCTTCAGCAAAGTGAATTGAATTCCTTCTTGTGGACCATAAAGCGAGACCCGCCATCTTACTTCTTCGGCACGATCCATGTTCCGTACACGCGGGTTTGGGACTTCATCCCGGATAACTCCAAGGAGGCTTTTCAGCAGAGCAGCATCGTGTACTTCGAGCTGGACCTCACCGACCCCTACACGATCTCGGCCCTCACTAGCTGTCAGATGCTGCCCCAGGGAGAGAACCTCCAGGACGTGCTCCCCCGGGACATCTACTGCCGCCTCAAGCGCCACCTGGAGTATGTCAAGCTCATGATGCCCTCGTGGATGACGCCGGACCAGCACGGCAAAGGTCTCTATGCCGACTACCTCTTCAACGCCATTGCCGGGAACTGGGAGCGGAAGAGGCCCATCTGGGTGATGCTCATGGTCAACTCCCTGACGGAAGTGGACATTAAGTCCCGTGGGGTGCCTGTCTTAGACCTGTACCTTGCCCAGGAGGCCGAGCGGCTGAGGAAGCAGACCGGGGCCGTGGAAAAGGTGGAAGAGCAGTGCCATCCCCTGAATGGGCTGAACTTTTCACAGGTAAGACCCTCTCTGTGTGAAGGACTTGGTCTTTGATTATGTGTGAATCTACTGAGTTATAACCTAGGAGGTGGACCAGAGGCAGAGTTTATCCAAAAATTGTCTTTGCTCAAGAATGTTATTCTGAGGATTAAAAAATAAGCCTAAGAGTCAGTTACACCACTTAACATATGTATAACTGAGAGAGAAAAGGTTTTTTCTCTTGTCACGCCAACAAGTATTGGCATACCTTTGTCACCTGTTTTTAACTTAAGTCATTCATTAACAAGCTGCTTTGAGAGGATGTGGACAATGTAAATGTCAGACTATCAGAAGGTTTGGCCTGGTTTGAAAATGATACTGGCCATGGCTGTTTTAGGTCACCATGGTGCCTTTGAGATCACTGCTCTCCCTCTTCAAGACACTCCCCTTAGGAAATTCCTTTGTAAGGCAGAGAGTTATGTTCTTCTTTTCCGTAGTTTATAACCCCCTCCCTCAGGACACTGGAATTTAGGTTCATGTTCAAGAAGTTCTTCATTTCTCATAAGACAAGTTAACACTTTATTAAAGTGCCATTGTTTAATTGGTTTGGTGAAATTTGTTGTTGTTTGTGTTTTAAAGGACATTAGATGCCTCTGGGGGGCAATGGGAATTTTACAATATGAAATAAGTAGTTTTTACTTTCTAAAAATTTTTAATTGAAGTATAGTTGAAAAATTAAAAATTTTAAATTTAATTTAATTAAAAATTGAAAATTTTTAATTGAAGTATAAAGTAGAATATTACATTAGTTTCAGATGTACAACATAGTGATTCAACAATTATATTCATTAGGAAATATTCACCACAATAAGTATGGTAACCATATAAAGTTGTTACTATTATTGACTATATTGAAATAAGTATTCTTGTTTTGCAGATGTTCTCAGTGGTTGGCCTTGGGAGGTTGGACCTCAGAATAAAAGTCAGCCCTCTAGGCCTTAACATATCTTGAAAGGCTGAACTGGGGCTGTTACTTAAAGAACTTAAAGGCATCAAAGAGACTAAAAATAGTATTTCTGAGTTGATAAAAAATTTGTAGGGAATTTAACTTACCTTGCTAGGGTTTTATATTAATAAACACTCAAGTGCTAAAATATAGTATTTGTTTGGCACATTGAGATTTATAGACAAATTAAGGGACCAATAATTGTCCCATTGATCTCTCAGAGGAGTTTTCTTGCATTATTTTGGAAACCCAGTGTCGATATTCTAATGCTTTCAATGTCTGCGTTTAATACAATGTTTTCTAAAAGGCAAGTCTTTGATTTAAAGGTTCATTGATTTTTTTGACCTTACAAGTTTGAAATCTGTGAGCATTTTTGCCGGAGCTAAGCATTTTTTCATACTTCCAATTGGGAAGGGAAAAGGCTTGGAAGTAAAATATTATCTTAAGGTATCTTTTTTTTTTTTTTTTAAAGATTTATTTATTTGGGAGAGAGAGAGCACGAGAGTGCACAAGTGGGAGGGGCAGAGGGGGAGGGAATCTCAAGCAGACTCTGCACTGATCAGGTAGCTGGTCATGGGATTTGATCCCATGACCCAGAGATCATGACCTGAGCTGAAGCCAAGAATCAGACACCTAAACGACTGTACCACCCAAGTGCCTCAAGCAAGGTATCCTTGAAGGAAGGTGTGTAGCACCATCTCTTAAGATAATAAATACAGTACTATAGTTATATACTGGAGTGTCATTTGATTTCATGACACCTTCTTAAGTTTCAAGTAGGCATTTAATATTTATAAACTAATTTTTTTTTTTTTATAAGAACTTGAGGCTAAGCTAGTGAGTTTAGAGTTGTTTAAATTTAGGAAGGACAATTAGATGACGTTTCTGAGACTCTTTTTGGGGTGTAACTTCCTATGTTTCATTTATAAACAGTAAAATACAACCTTAGCAAACGGGTCAATGATGTTTAACATGTACCTATACCCACATAGCCACTAATTGGATCGATTTATTGAACATTTCCATCGCTCCAGAAAGTTAATATAAGGTTTTCTTGCAGGCCCACTGTACAGAAAAGTGCACATGATGAATTTTCACAAATGCAGCCATGTGCCCAGCTTTCAGGGCTGGAAACAACAGCACCAGCTGCCTAGAAGCCCCTTGATTCCACCTCCATCTACCCCACACTCTGCAACCAAGGATACCCCCTCTCCTGCAAATCTTTGAGCATAAATTAGTTTGAACATTTTAGAATTTCACATAAATGGAATTACCCAGTCTGCTTCCTTTAGGATAGTAGGCTTCTTTTGCTTAGCATCCCCCTTGTGATTAACCACGTGGCTGCGTGTAGTGAGAATCATTCATTCTCACTGCTGTGTGGTATTGAAGAATTCCATCAGAGGCTTTGGGGTGGTGGCTGAGGGAGTCTCCCTTCTCAGTAAGTCCAGAGAACGGTAAGATGATCTGCATTCATTTTGATAGAAGATGAGCCTGACCCATTCTCCTGGGTCCTTTTCCTTTGTCCCTTTGAGGAATGGTTGGTTCCTTCCTCTTTGTTCTCTGTAACTCTGCAGAAGGGCGCCAGTGGGGACCTGACTGCACTGAGACAGGGAGATGGCCAGGCTCTGCAGGCCCCCGTGCAGCTGCCAGGAAGAAGCGGAGGAGAGCCCGAGTCTTCCTTGAGGCTGGGATGGGCTGCCTGGGGGGAGTCCTGTGGCCCCGTACTCCAGGACCCCCCAGCCTCCTCTTGGATTGTAAGGTGGAGGCAGCTGGAAACTGAGGCACAGCTGGGGCTGGAACACTGTACGGGCTGTGGGAGAAGCAGTGAACCCCGAGGCAGATGTACAGGGGTTAGAATTCCTGCACCATCACCAGTGTAGGACTTTGAGCTGTTCCCTTAACTTCTCTGCACTTCGTTTTCTCATCTTTATTTATTTATTTTTTAAAGATTTATTTATTTATTTAATTGACAGAGAGGGGGGGGGGGGGAGAGAGAGAGAGATCACAAGTAGGCAGAGAGGCAGGCAGAGAAAGAGGGAGAGGCAGGCTCCCGGCTGAGCAGAGAGCCCAATGCGGGGCTCGATCCCAGGACCCTGAGATCATGACCTGAGCCAAAGGCAGAGGCTTTAACCCACTGAGTCACCCAAGCGCCCCTGTTTTCTCATCTCTAAATGAGGATAATGATACTTGCCCTACCATCCTGTTGACAGAAGCAAGTAAAACAGTAAATTGAAAAACACTTCCTAAGCACTCTACCGATACAAGGGGAGGAGAACTAACATACAGTGCCTTCTGTGAGTCAGGCCTCATTGGTAATTTTACATTTAATCTTCAGAATTTCACAAGATGGGCAGCATCATCCCTTTTTTATAGATGAGAAAACTGAAGCTCGCTGAGCCTAAGAACCCTGCCCATGACTGCATAACCAGCAGATGGAGGAATTTGGGTTTGATTCCAGATGTATTAAAGGTCACGGTGACTTTGAGTCTTCAGCAGCTGTGGTGGTCAGTGTGAGACCTTGGAGATTTTAGTTCCAGTGGAAGATTCTGGACTTCTGTTGTCTAATTCATTAGCCCTTGGCCACATATGGCTGGGTTTCAGCACTTGAAGTGTGGCTAGTGTGACTTGGGAAATCAATTTTAAATTTTATTTTAGTTAGTTTGAATTAAAGTTTAAAAACCGATCATTGATCCAATTATTGGGAAACTTTTGAATGTGTTTGGAACAACTCGGGCATGTGGATCTCCTTTCTCAACTATAAATATTATGACATTGAACTACAAATCCGATGTTTCTGATGAAAATTTAGTATCCAAGTTGAGATGTCAGGTAAGTAGAAAATACATAACAGATTTTGAAAACTAAATATGAAAAAAGAATGAGTCACTTTTTATACCGATTACTTGTTGAGATGATAATGCTTTGGATGCATTGGGTTAAATAAAAATGTATCATTACATTTAATTTCACATGTTTCTTTTTCTTTCTTTTTTAATGTGGCTACTAGAAAACTTAAAGTTAATGTGGCTCACACTCTGTTTCTGTTGAATAGCAGTGAGCCAGATTGTTTCTGGATGCGTGTGCCTGAGGTGGGTCCACTTGGAGTCCATGTAGCCTGTGATGCGTCCCCTCCCTGTACCCTTTGCCCATGTGCCTAGTCAGGGCTAGACTCTGGGGAGCCTCTAAATGTCGATGGCTGCCCTTTCTGGTGTAACTGGCCTGGGTCAGCTTTTCTCCATTGGCTTGTGATGCTCTTTATTTTTAGCATTTCATTACACATACACATTTTCTCACATGCACGCACACACACACCACATGTATGCATGCACTACATGTACCACACGTACCATAGCACACACCACTCGCACGCGCCGCACACATGCACCACTTGCACGTACCACACACATGCACCACACGCATGCTCTACACGAACCACACACACACACACACGCACTGCACGCACCACACACATGCACCGTGAGCACATGCGTACCCTCCTGTTTCTGCACTTCCTGTTTTGTTCTGTGGATCTGTTTGCCTCTTTCTGTGTCTCAGTGACTGGATTTAAATATTTCCTTAATAAGTCTGATTATCATGTTGATGATGATTTTTGTTAATTTCTACATCAGTGTGGGCAGAACTGACATTTTTCCTTGTGTTAAGCCCAATGATCCAGGAATATGCCATCCTTTCCATTCATCTGATTGTACTTTATTCTTCTTTCTTATTTTGTAGAATTCTTGATCTAGATTTTGCTCAAGTCATAAGTTTATTCATTGTTTTTAATAGAAATCTTGCTGATGATGTAAAGGCTTTCTTCTCAATATGTTTTCTATGTGGTTACTGATTTTTATATATTAATTTAACCACTGAGTTGAAATTGTGTATTTTAGCAATGGTAGTTGATCCTTTTGTTTTATTAGTGACCAGGTATATCATTGACAAATAATTATTTTGTCTTCACCTTTCCTCAGTTTGTCTTATTTCTTCTTGCCCTCATGTGTTGGTTAGGATACCTAGAACAGCATTAAGTAGTAGTGGTAACAAAGGGCATTCTTTTTTCCCCAACTTGAGTGAGAATGGCTTTATTATTTCACCATTAAATACAACGCTGGAGGGGCACCTGGGTGACTCAGTCGTTAAGCGTCTGCCTTTCGGCTCAGGTCAGGATCCCAGGGTCCTGGGTTCGAGCCCTGCATCGAGCTCCCTACTTGGCAGGAAGCCTGCTTCTCCTGCTACCATTCCCTCTGCTTCTGTTCCCTCTCTAGCTGTGTTTCTCTCTGTCAAATAAATAAAATCTTAAAAAAAAAAAATACAACGATGGAGTTGATTAGTCTTTTTGATGTGAATGAAATGTCCTTGAATTTCTGTTTTACTAGGAATTTTAAAAAAGATTTTATTTGTAAGAGAGAGAGCACATGCACATAAGCAGGGGGTGTGCAGGCAGAGGGAGAGGGAGAAGCAGGCTCCCCACTGAGCAGGGAGCCCAGCGCGGCTCCATCCTGGGACCCCAGGATCATGACCTGAGCCGGAAGGCAGATGCTTACCCGACTGAGGCACCTAGGATCCCTGTTTTACTAGGAATTTTATCAGAAGTTGTTGTTAGTGGAAGCAGTTGTTGAGTTTTATTAAGACCTTTTTTTGGTCTCTGTTGTGATGTCTTTTTTTATTGAGATGTAATTGACATGTAATGTCAGTTTCAGATGTACATCATTATTTGATGTTTGTACACATTGTGAAATGATCACAGTGAGTCCAGTTAACATCTGTCACCGTACAAAATTAACAAAACTTCTGATGAGGACTTTTAAGATCTTTTCTTTTAGCAACTTTTAGTGATGTCTTAACCTTATAGCTTTCTTTGTCTCTCTCTCTCTCTGCAGACTTTTCAGTATTAAACTATTCCTGCCCAGCTGACCCTAAACTTCAAAAACCAGAGTGTGAGTTCACAAAGAATTACCCTTGTAGCCACCTGTTTCTATATTCATTTAGTTAATACATCCTTTGAATTCCTGCTGAGCATGTAACTACATAAAAAAAAGGATAAGCTGTAATCTGGTTGTTGCTCCCCAGAACTTGGGGTCTTTATGACGCAGGTGACGGGGTTCTCCAGGACGGATTCTTCACTGTTTTCGTAGCACCATGGCCCACACTTGGTAGGTGCTCTGTCAGCTTCTGTGGGGTAAATGATTGGAGGCCTCTCTATGCTCTAGATCCCTCATGTTTCCACTATTTTCCCTACTCCTCTTTCCCCCTTCATGTCTCCCCTGATTGTTCCCTCAACTCTCTGGATTTGGCATGAGTGAAAGGATGCTTACTTCCAGTCTGGGGATTTGATCTTGCCGTCTCAGAACAGACACCATGTTGTCCACTTGGGATGGAGTCAGGTTATAACGCCTGTCCTTTCACCCCAGGTTCCTCTCTGCTTGGTACTGTTAGCTGCATTGCCATTCCTTACATGCAGAAAGCAAATGAATGTGGAGCTGGAGGCTTAGTGATGCAGGGCTCACCTTTGAGTTCCCTCCCTTCCTTCCCAGCTGCACAGGTGGGTCTCCATTAAAGACTTAAAGATTGGGGCGCCTGGGTGGCTCAGTCGTTAAGTGTCTGCCTTTGGCTCAGGTCATGATTCCAGAGTCCTGGGATTGAGCCCCGCATGGGGCTCCCTGCTCGGCAGGAAGCCTGCTTCTCCCACTACCATTCCCTTTGCTTCTGTTCCTTCTCTCGCTGTGTTTCTCTCTGTCAAATAAATAAAAATCTTTAAAAAAAAAAAAGACAAAGATTTTCCTAGAGACATGATCTTCCTAATTTCCATTTCCACCGTCACACCACTTGATATGTGTGCACAAGCTCCAGGCATGGGGCGCTATCTGTTTGCTTCCCCTGAGGGGCTGACCAGAACAAATCTGGCTGCCCATAGGGTTCTCCTGCCCACTTCCCAGGGACGGACTGGATGTCTTGGTGGGGTGGGACAGGAATTCGGAACAGCCCCGGTCTTCTCAGCATTGGAGTCTGTCCTTTGGGACCCAGTCACATCTAGGTTTGGGGTCTGAGTCACGGGATCCAAAAGCTAACATGAATGAAGCCAGGAGGCCTGGGGTTGCTTCCTACTCGTAAAGCCTGCATCTTTGGGCTTTCTGGATCCTAAGATACTGAAGTTAGTTGGATGTGAACGTCCTGTGCCAACCCTGGAGCATCTTTAGATGATGCGTTTGGGTTCTCGGGATCTGAATGGCTGTTGCACAGAATTGTTTCTGGCACTGTTTACTCTTGCCAATAGATGGCACTAACATATTTCATATTCGCCTTTTCACCTGTCACTCCTGCTGTCCCTTCCAGCAGCAGGTGTCACTGCCAGTCCTGGACCTCTGCCCTAGGACCTCAACGTATTCTCTCTCCTAAAAAGCCATTTTTTTCCCCCTTAAACAATGGTTTGGGCCCAGTAGACATACCTTCCGAGTACATTTCTTGAGTCACAGTTTTGGGGTGTTGAGAAGATGGAGATTTTTCTTCTTTGGAGCAAGTTCTCTTTAAATGGATCAGTTCCTGAATAGAGGAAACCATTGGCTTGAGGATGGGGCTCTGGTCCAGGTTGGGCAGAGTGATGTAGGTGGTCCCTGGCAGGGCAGATTCCTAGAAAGATGCCATCAGTGTGTTTCCATCTCTGGCTATTAAGGGCCAGATGGATGTAGGAGAGGCATGAGCTGGGGAGATCCTGGCTGGTCTGAGAAAGCCTCCTGAGTACTTTAGGTCAGATTCTTAGGAGGGTGTGGACCTGCCAGGCCCAGGGTAGCCCAATCCTAGGAAAGCATTGGGTGCCTTGTTTTGTCTTTTGTAGGCCTCTCCGCAGGTCTCTGTTCCCAGAGGCTATGGCAAGAGTGCTGGTGGGTCAGCAAGCAGAGGCCCCGTTGGAGTCAGTTTCCTGTTGGAATAACCTGGGTGGGCAGCTTGGGGGTCACGGTGAGACTGAGCAGGGCTGACCTAGGCTCTCTAGTCTCGTGTTTTCTCCTATCCAGGTACTAGACAAGCCCAACCCTGCTTAGCTTCTGAGATCAGCGGAGACTGGGCATGTTTATGGTGGTATGGCCGCAGACTCCGGTTTTCTAATCCAGTTCTGCTTCTGAGCGCTGCCACCTGTCAGAGTCACAGGTCTGACTTGCTGAGGGAGTTCCTGCTCCCTCGTCATACATTCCAGTAAAAGCAGATGGTCTGTCTCATCTTTGAAATTGATCATGATACTGATGGGTGACTTTTTCACATTTTCCATAATAGAAATGGAATGTGCTTGAAGATGGAGATCTTGACGTTTTATTTTTCCTGGGTAGGTTTGGCTTAAAATAAAGGCATAGACAAAAATATATGAGCTCTTGGGGCACCTGGGTGGCTCAGTTTGTTAAGTGTCTGCCTTCGACTCAGGTCACAATCTCAGGGTCCTGGGATCGAGTCTGGCATCAGGCTCCCTACTCAGCAGGGAGTCTGCTTCTCCCTTCCCCTCTGCCCCCACCCCCCAACTCGTGTGCACCTGTGCTCTCTCTCTCTCTCAAATAAATAGATAAAATCTTAAAAAATGTGTATATATATATATATATATATATATATATATAACATATGTGTTATATATTATATTATATATAGCTTGTGTATATAAACTCCCTGAAAGGAAAGTGGTTTCTAAAATATGGGCAGATTCGTTTGTGAGCACAAACACTCTTAATAGTGACCTCTTCAGGGCCTGTGAGCTGTGCCTTAGCCTATTTGTCCCTTGTGCCGGGAACCCTTCCTCATGCCGTTCCTCAGGCTGGCTGATTAAGCTTACAGGTTATTTCCTCCGTGAAGAATTCTCAAGGCCAGAGTTGACTCCGCTGTTCTAAGTGTCCCCGTGAAAGCCTCTGCCAGAGCCCTGATGACTGCCTTTCTCAGAGGTGCAGCCTTTTCTTTTTTTAAAAGATCATTTATTTATTCATTCGAGAGAGAGAGCACAAGCAGCGGGGAGGAGCAGAGGAAGATGACAACGAAGACCATGGAGGGCTCGATCCCAGGGCTCTGGGATCATGACCTCACCCGAAGGAGACCACGTAACCAACCGGGCCACCCTCAGAGGTGCAGGCTGCTGCGGAATAGTCCGCGAGGCCACGGGGAGACAGTGAGCTTGCTGATATCTTGGCTGAAATGGGACACAACATGAGTGTGTGCTCATTACTTCGAGGAGTTGATACAGCCTTTCTGTGTCCAGACCAGCAGGTTAAAACGCACAGTGTTTTATACAAAACACACAGTAAAGTAGTCTTTTCACTTTATTTCACTCTTATGCTTTTTTACATTCTTTCCCACCATTGCTCTTCTTATGCGTGGCAGGGTGACCTGCGGTAAGCGCAAACGCCCTAGGAGCCTGAGGCATCTCGGCCCTGAATCAGCCTTGGGCTGCTTGCACGAAGAGCATCAACATAGTCCCTGCGGTGGATGCCATCTTCAGACGTGGGAAGTGCAGGCTGGACCATTAGCCGCCCCCCCCCCCCCCAGGGCGGTCTTCCATGGCATTTCTGCAGCCTGGCCTTCCCTTCACTTTCTTATTTTTGGACCAGAGTAGAAAATGGAATCAACTGCCTACCGTATGGCCGGCCGTGATTTTCACGAGCTTCCAGACGGAGACCTGAGCTCTGTGTTTCCACCTGGGCACAGGCCTGCTCAGGACTTGAGTCTTCTTTTATTTTTTAATGGCTGGTCCTTATTTGGGACTCATTTCTTCAGCACTCAGCATGGGCTAGGCACGCTGTTTCTGATTTTAGGGACTGAAAGACAAGACTAGGGGTGATCCTGCCACCCCTCGGCTCTGGGCTGCCTCCCTGAAGTCTGAAGTGAGATTTTAAAAAAGGAGGTATATTTTTTGCATGGACACCCCACATGCTGCTGGCTCTGCCGGATCAGACCCCGTTCTGCTCCCTCTGGGGTCATTAGAGAAGCACTTCAAGAGATGCTGCGGTCTCCTTCCTGCCCCATGTCCCTGCCTCCTGCCTGGTGAATTAGGCTGGGAGTGGAGCACTCTGACGCCCCAGTAGCCAGTTCTTGCTTGGCTGATCAGCTCCAGGGCCCCCCTGGACTCTGGGAATAACTGCCAGCATTTCTCTTTAGGAGGGGATGGGGGAATGTGCGCCCTCTCTCTCCTCCACAGTCCACCTTCCAAGCAGGGGCGGGTGAGGCAGAGTCTACTCTGCTTGGAGGAGATGGGGAAGGGGAAGTGGAAGGAGCTGGGTGGGACCGGACCACTGTCCCGGGGGCCTTGCAAGGAGCCAGGGTCTCAGCAGGGTGACGGACTCTGTGGCCCCGCCATGGAGTGAGGCTGCCCCGGACTCCGGAGGGGGATGTTGGTGGCGCTGTATAATGTCACACCTTGGGCATCATGGCGCTTCTTCTCGGCTTCTCCACTGTCCCTCCTGACCCATTTTGTGCTGCCCTTCCTCCCCACACTTTTCCCTGAGGCCCTTCCTTTCCGTTCATGATCATTCAGGCCTCCAAAGGAGTGAATGGGGCTTTGGTGCCAGCCTCAGCAAAGCCTGTGGAATCACAAAATGTGGACGACAACATGAGGGACCTGAGGGGTCGCCTTACCCCATCCCTGGGGTCCCTGACTCCACTGCAGGTGAGCCTCTGCTCTTGGCAGGTACGCTGGGTAGGCGAGGTTGCTTATCACTGAACAGAATATCCTCGAGGGGTACTGGTGACTGACTTCTCAGGGTGGGGATGCTCTGTGCTGTCCGGGGCTTCAGTGGGGCCCCCAGATGGCCCAGGACCAGGCAGTCATGTTTGCATTTGCAGTGGTCATGGTCACAGGCCGGACACCGTCTGATGAGACTACTCATGTGGTAGACTCAGCCCAGGCCCGAAAGGGGTTCTGGGATGCTGTAGGGTCAAAAGTCCTATGGCGCTGGGCAGAGGGAACATGTCTGTAGACATTTGAGACAATCTGTGACTGAACCCAAGCTCAGGGGCCTGATACCTGCCTGTGCCCTTCCCCACCCTCCCTCCACTCCCCTGCTGCTCCCACCTCCCTTCCTAGATTCGAACTTCCAAGGTCCTTGTCAGCTCCTCCTCTGGGTTCCTGTTCTTGTCACCTTGCCCACATTCTGCAACTCTACCCTGAGTTTCTGTTATGGACTGAATTGTGCCCCTCCCCCCCAAATTCATATTCTGAAGCCCTAACTCCAAGTGCCTCAGAATGTGACTGTATTTGGAGATGGGGTCTTTAAAGAGGTAATTAAGTTAAAGTGAGATCACCGGTTGGGGGGGTGCTCTACCTCAATATGACTGGTGTCCTTGTGAGAAGAGGACCTTAGGACACAGACACGCACAGAGTGAGGGCCATGTGAAGACATGGGGAGAAGACAGAGCTCTATAAGCCATGCAGAGAGGCCTCAAGAGAAGAGAACCCCGGGACGCTGTGATCGCTGACTTCCTGCCTCTAGAACTGAGAGAAACTACATTTCTGTTGTTTAAGTCACCCAGTCTGTGGCACCCTGTTATGGCAGCCCCAGCAAGCTAATGCAGTCCCTTCTGTCTGCATTTCCCACTTCATCTCCTAGGCATAGACCAGAAAGGCAAGAAGAAAACTCCAGTCTTGTGCTACTAGGATCCATTTACTGATCCTCCCTTCTTCTGTTTATTTCCATCTCTCTTTCTCCTTGTCCTCTGTTTCTCTCTCTTTTTAGATTTTATTTTTTTACTTGTCAGAGAGAGAGAGCACAAGCAGGAGGAGCAGCAGGCAGAGGGAGAAGCAGGCTCCCCATTGAGCAAGGAATCCAATGCAGGACTCGATCCCAGGACCCTGGGATCATGACCTGAGCCGAAGGCAGACACTTAACTGACTGAGCCACCTAGGCTTCCCTGGCCTCTGTTTCTCTTTTCTACCTTTGAGGTAAGAATACCTATGTTCTCAACTGTCACACCCCATTGCAGAGCAGGGAAAGCAGGGGAAGGGAGGGTTGGGAGAGGGGGAGAATGTATGAGGTGGAAAGGGGAGGGCCAGAACCATAGCTCAAAAGGAGGAGCTGACAGGGACCCTGGAGGGAGGGAGAGACAGTCTCAAACAGACCCTGGGCTGAGCGTGGAGCCCATCGCGGGGCTCGATCCCATGACCTCAAGATCACGACCCCAAGCCGAAACCAAGAGTCAGATGCTCCACTGACTGAGCCCCCCAGATGCCCCCTAGGCTACTTTAATATTGAGCTGGATTTTCAAGGGGAGGCTAGCATTGAGAAGGCAGAGGAAAACAAGGGAGATAGTTCAAACAGGCCAACAGTGCAGGCAAACCTGGGGACAAGCATGCTACACTGGCCAAATGGTGGCAGGCTGGGCGGGCTCCGTGAGCAGTCATGTTGGGCGGGATGGAGGGCGAAGCCAGAGAGGGTTTCACTGTGAGGCTGGGGAATCTCTGTGCACATGGAGCGGTGTTAGGGGAGAAATAGGAGCTCCGAGAGCAGGGTTGCCGGTCAGTGCCTCTGGCAGCAGAGTGTGGGCTGGATGGGGCTGCCACCCGGGTCACCACTGCCGGCTGCCGGTGAATCTCTCAGCCGAGAGCTTCAGCCGTGTTGGTCCAGGGCACGGGGCCAGCAAGAGAGAACCAGAGACCGGGAACCGGGTTCTCTGTGGACGAGTTTGTCGGACGACAATTCTGGAAGGCCAAAGTACAAAATCAGGGTGCTAGCAGGTAAGGGCTGTCTCAGCTTGCAGCTGGTCACCTTCTTGCTGTGTCCTGACGTGCCCTTTACTCTGTGTGTGTGTGGGGCGGGGGGCTGGGGCCTGTGCTGGTGTCTCTTCCTCATCTTATAAGGACTGTAGTCCTATCAGGTCAGGGCCCTACCCTTAGCCCTAATACCTCTGTAGAGGCCCTGTCTGCAAATCCAGTCATATTGGGGGTTAGGGCTTCATCACGGGAATTCGGGGGTGGGTGGGTGGCACAGGAGACCCAACTACATCAGGCAGGATGCCAACTGGGTGGGAGGGAGAGAGAGTGGTCAGGAGGCCTAACCGAGGAGAGAAAAAGGAGAAGAGAGACGTGGAGGGTGTTGAGGGGGCGGCAGGCAGAGAAGAGAGGGAAGGCCTGGTGGGCCTGGTGCGTTCTGCCAGGCCTCTCCATGGGCTCTCCTGCTTTTCAGGAGCCAACATCACTTACAAAAGGACAACGTACCAAAAGGACAGGTTGGAATATCCCTGAAGATGAGTTTCTCTCGGCCTCATGCTTGAGTCTTTTTGCTGTGAAGAGCTCAGGCCCAAGAGCTTTCCCCCTCCCGGAGAGCAGAGCTCGGTTTTCAGAGACCTTGTCAGGCAGCATGTATTAACATGACAAGAAAAGAAGTAGGGTTTCTCACCATCTTGCTTTGAAGGGCTAGTTTAGACTGTTCCCCGGGAATAGTCCCCTTTCAGGTACAGAAGGAGGGGGGTTTTATGGAGTGGCCAGAAGGGAGAAAATAAGTGAGCTCAGGAGGACATCCCCACTGCCTGGATACCCAGGTGAGATGGGAGAGGCAAGGACCAGAAATCCTCAAGGGGGGTCTCGAAACAATATTGGGGCGGAATGTACTGAGGACAGGGAAGACCTTCCCCTACTGCTCTCCAACTCTACTTCAAGGGGCTGAATGACTCTCAAAAGTGAACTAAGAAAAAAGACCCAACAACCCACCGCCCCAGAAGGTGAGGCCTGCGCCTGAACAGATGCGAGCCCCTTTGTTCCGGGAGCTGGGAGGCTGGTGGGGTGGTGCGGGGCTGATGTGAGCCGCATAATGGGCGGTGCCTTTCATATGCAGAGCAGCCCTTTGATCTGAGGGGGATGAAAGTGCTGGAAAGTGGAGAGGCTCCATAGGGGGCCTTTGTCTTTGACAAAAAAGGCATCTGCCGGACTCGAGCCCCCTCGGCCACTCCTTCAGCCCATGGGCTCCCGCAACAATGCCCCAACTGGGACCTGGGTCTCTCCACAGCTGAAGAAGTCTCAGGAAAGAGAAAGAAGCATGCTGCAAATGTTGGACAGGGAGCTTAATCGATTCTTTCCACAGCCCAGAAAGAAAGGGAAAGAGAAGCGCTGTAGGGAAGCAAGGGGAGAGCGGAAGGGGAGACATGGGGGGTTGGGGGGGAGCGGGACGGGGTGGGGGGTGGGTAGCAGGAAGGAAGGGTAGCATTTGAACACTGGGGTAAACTGTCTGGTAGTAAGCTTGTTGCTTTTCCGAAGACAGTGCAGATGGGGTGAGTATGCATCATTGGAGGGATGCAGAAGAGTACCCAGCTAACAAGACATATTTTGGGGGTGGACTCATACTTTTTTTTTTTTTTAAAGATAGTATAAGGCAAGCACAATATGAAAGCAGACATCCATCCGGCTCACTCTGTTTCCAGAGGGGAAAAGAAAGTCCCTTTAAGTCTCTGTGCTGTCAGAAACTCTAATTGTATAATAATTTCCGGTAGTTCATCCTTTCTTCTTGTCTCTTACCCTTCTTGAAATCTTTTTTTTTTTTTTTAGATTTTATTTATTTATTCAACAGAGAAAGAGAGATCACAAGTAGGCAGAGAGGCAGGCAGAGAGAGGGGGGAAGCAGGCTCCCTGCGGAGCAGAGAGCCCGATGCGGGACTCGATCCCAGGACTCTGAGATCATGATCTGAGCCGAAGGCAGAGGCTTTAACCCACTGAGCCACCCAGGCACCCCCCCTTCTTGAAATCTTAACCAATACTCAAAACAAAGCACTTGGCATTTGGCCTAGAGATTTTCTGCTTGTGGATGATTTTTTAGTCTATTCTGTGAGGTAGATGTCCTGCTGGGCCATAAGCCTAGTGGTGCTGTGCCATTGATGGGATATCCATCTGGTTGTCACGGGCATGGCTTGGGAGGGAGTGGGCAGGCATGTCCTACGGAGGGCTGTCCCTTCAGAGGCTGTGGTTTGGGTAGGGAGTTGGGGGAGGAGAAAGCAGTGATTTTGGCATCTCTCAGCTGCCTAGCGGGAGAAAGGGTCTGAAATAAGAGAGTTGACCTGACATAGTGATCTCTGGGTGAGGGGCATTTGTTAAGAGATGCAGAGAGTGACTTTGAGATTGTCTCTGAATCTTTTTACCTGAGTGGTGCTGTTATATATAACGAGGGTTGGGCATCCAGGAGAAGTAGGTGTACTGTGTGTCCTTGCTTAGGGGTGTGTGGGTCCTAAGCAGTGGGGCCTTGCCTTGGGAGAAGTAGACTTTAGACACCTGGGAGAGGTCAAGGCTGGTCTTGCTGCCCTCCTGCTGTTCTACCCGGCTTCTCACTGGAAAGAGCATGAATTTAGGGGGCTGTAGATCTGGGATTGACTCCTGGCTCCCTCCTCATTTCTTATCTTTTTGACCTGGGGCAAGATACTGAACCTTTCTGAGTCCGTTTCCTCATCTGTAAAATGGGGTTGATGAAGCAAACACCATAGGATTGTAGTGAGGAATGTACGAGAGAACCTCTGGAGGGGACCCAGCGCATAACAGACCTTTGCTAGAAGCTCGCGGTTACCTTTACTCCTACCACCCTAAGTGGTTGGGCTTATTTGTACCTACTCAGTACGCTCTTATGCTCTTATACCTCATCCCTGTCGACACATCTCTACACCCTTTCCCCCCTTGCCTCCTTTTATTCCTAGGCATTCTCTTCAACCTAGCAGGAGAAACTCGGTCAGCACTGGGGGTTGCATTTTATTTCTGAATTCGGTAGTTTGCTACCTTACCTGCCTTTACTCCAAGTGTCCATCTCAAAAGCCAATCGGGTCAGTGATTGGTTCAGGATCCTGGTTCTAAGCCAATCAGCACGCAGAATTCTTCCAGCTTCTCTGATTGGTGTAGGTGTGAGCACGTGTCCTAAGTTGGCTCAACCAGACGGAAGAGAGGAGAGGTTAGAACGCAGGTGTTTGTTTGCCCTGGCTCGACTTGAGTTTTCTAGTTGTGAGGCTGGTCCAGAAATTAAGCAGGTGCACAGACCAGGGGAACCCTGACCTTCCTACGCTCCTCACTTTTGGCTTTCTGCTGTGTGAGAGTCTGTTTCCTTATGATTTAAACCAACTTAGGCTTTGTTCGTCCTGATTCCCACTGTCCCTGTAACTGCTCCGTTATCAACTCCCCATTCCTTACTGAAGTCACCATTTTTCTTTACCATTTTATCAAATAGATATTTTAAACAGTATGGTGTTTGGTCTTGTTCTCGAATTATTATACACACACACATATATAATAATTCTATAAATGGAACTATGCTATATATACTTAATTCTGTGTCTTGCTGGTTAACCAAAATTGTGCAATATTCATCTGTGCTAATGTGCGTGGCCACTATTATTTTCACCGTTGTGTGGCATCTACCTCAATTTTTTTTTTTTTTTAAAGATTTTATGTATTTGACAGAGAGAAACACAGCGAGAGAGGGAACACAAGCAGAGGGAATGGTAGCGGGAGAAGCAGGCTCCCTGCCACGCAGAGAGCCCGATGCGGGGCTTGATCCCAGGACCCTGGGATCTGACCTGGGCCGAAGGCAGACGCTTAACGACTGAGCCACCCAGGCGCCCCGCTACCTCAATTTTTTAGTTCTCTTCTTGATGGACTGTTTCCAGGGTTTTGCTGTTTCAAATGATTTTGCTATAAACATTCTCACAGGAGTCTCCTAGGACACACGTGCAAGAGTTTCACTCCCATATGCCATGGTTTTCCTTTCTATTTAATTAAACTGTAGTAAGGAAAGCTGGGTTGACTCTAAGGGACACTTCTATGGGCCTGGGTCTTCCTGCTCTGACTCCTCTTTAATCGGCTTCAAAGGTTCCTGTATCCTTGGTCTCAGGAATTAGGTACCCGAGATCCCCAGCCACTTGCCACCTTCTGCTGGCTCCACGATGATCCCCTTGCCGCTCCCCGGCACGGTCTTAGACATGCTATTTCCTTCTACCAAGAGATGAGACTACTGTTTTTGTAGTAGGACTGGCTTCTACAAATTCTCTGAGAGCCAACACAGTGGGGTCTGTCACCTGCAGAACCTAACATGACCATAGATTGGCTCCTCCTGCTTGTGAGATACCTAGAACCTTCCTGGTTGGGTTGTGGTGAGGGCAGGCGCTGGGTCTGTTGCCCCTGTGTTCCTTTTCTAGGGCTCCCCTAACAAAGTCCCACAGGCTGATGCCTTAAAATAATGGAAATGTATTCTCTCTAGCTCTGGAAGCTAGAAGTCCCAAGTCAAGGTGTTGGCAGAGCCCCACTCCCTCTGAAGGGCCTAGAGGAGAATCCTCCCTTGCCTCATCCAGCTTCTAATAGTTGCTGGCAGTTGGGGCCTTCCTTGGCTTGTGGGTGCATCCTTCTGATCTCCCCTGGTGTCGGTCACTGCATGGCTGTCTTCACTGCATGCCTCTACAGTGTCTTCCCGCTGTGCATGTCCATCTGTCCACATTTCCCCTTCTTGTAAGGATACCCTTCCTGATGTCATGACCTCATCCTAGCCTGATTACGTCTGCAAAGACCCTATTTCTGAACGGTCACATTCACAAGTAATGGGGATTAGGATGAACATATCTTTTGGGGGGAGAAAAGTCAACCCATAACATCCTCTTTTTACCTGCTCTGCTGCCTCTCTGGCTGGTTAGGAAGATGACCTTTGGACTGACTTCTTGCCTGACCTGTGGGGACTTCCACTTGTCTTGTGAGGATGGGAACTCCTTCTGTCAGGAGCTCTAGCCTCTGTTTTCCTTCTTTCTTTCTGGGCTTCGGTACTGGTCCGAGTGATTCTGGCTTCCATCTCGTTCCCTCACAGAGCCTTCACTCTGCACAAATGAGATGATCACTGGATGTTGAACTGTTTCTATGTTGGGCTTACTGGTTGTCTTTGGAGTTGCCACGCTCCTGCTGCCCTCTGGGGAGGGACTGACTCCTGGTGACGTGCTGGAAGCAGCCTCCTAGGACGAGCTTGCAGTACCCTCCTCCATCCTGTTCGGACTCTCTGGGCCCATGCTAGTGTCCCCCACCCCCTTGGTCATGCCGGCAGTGCTGCTTTCTGGACCCTTGCTGGCTGTTGCTGTCATCACTCCCTTCATCTGTCCTGGGCTTGTAGATTTGGTTGCTGCCACATGCACAGCTCTTGCTGTGGTCCCATGGCTGCCCGTGCTGCCACCGCCCCTGCCGTTGCCCCTTTGGCAGGGCCTGTAGGCCTCGTGACTGCAGGAGAGCATGTGCTTGGGGTGGATACACTGGCTCTGCCATGAACAGAGGGTCTTTGGGGGTACATTGGATTCCCTCACCCTAGCATGAGCCAAGGAGGTGGCTCAGACACCACAGGGACCATATGGAGGCTCCTGGTGGGCACCTGACCTGATTCCCTTCTCCATGGAGCCCCGTGGCTTATGCCAAGGGGAGGAGAAACAATGGAGACAGAGAAGATGGAATGAGAGACCAGAAGGGTCTGCTCCACTCCCTCCCTGAAATGGAGCAAATCAAATGCTTCCAAGTGGAAGAGTGTTTGAGGTCATTATGTGCCATCTCCCCTTTGATGCAGGAATCCCCTCTATATGGACATTCCAATTGTGATCGAACAGTCCCAGTGCCAAGGAGAGCAATATTACAGTTTCCTAGGGGATATCTTTATACACTTCTATATTGCATTCGTGGGCTAGTATTTCTGTAGGAGAGATTCCTAGAAGCAGGACGCACGCATTTTCTGTGTGGATGGCTGCTAACAGATTGTGCATGTGCAGAGACACAGATTGTATTGATGTATGCAAAAAGGACTACATGACAATCACGGAGAGACAGAGAGCTCAAAAAGAAGAAAAGAGCTTTTAGTAGTAAAAATGTCCCACAGTAGGGCAGAGCGCCCGACTTGAGATAGCAAGCATTCCAAAAGAAGAGCTTGGTCTATCCTGGAGAAGCACTGGGACCCTCTCCAACGTGGCAAGTCTCCCAGTAGTGGCTTATTTGGCCCTGAGCCCTTCCAAACGTAACGCATCTTCCAAGGGAGCCTCCGAGAACAACGAAGATTTTGCAGGACCCGTCCCGAAGCACTCTGAGCCCGTCTCCTTGTGTGTTGGCAGAGGCCTGCCGCGGGGCTCTGCTTGTCCTCTGTCACAGACCCAGGCCTGTCCTTTGTATCCCCAGCTGGGTTGGCCTGAGTTCTGCCAGGACCCTTTATAGGTGGCCTCAAGAGATAAATGAGCTTTTCCCAACAGGCAAGAAGTCCTCTTGTGTACCCCGACGACAGCAGGAACATTTAGTTGCAAGCTTCAGGCGTAGCTGCTGTTTCGTGTGGTCCAGGACGGAAGTCTTGACAGGTTTCAAGGGAAGTAGCCTGCTTAGCTCTCAGATCTCGCGGACCTTTAGCTCCTTCCCCGGGTGGCCCCTGGTGGCCTCTGGTGGCATGTGTAGTATGCTTCTCATGGCCTGTGGCAGGTCAGGTCAGCAGCTTGGCGCTAGGTCACGGAGAGCAGGCTAATGGGTGCCAAACCCACGGTCACCATCTGGGATGTGGTTGTGCACGTCGGTCACTTCTCTTGTGCCGATCGGAGTGACGTTGCCCTCAGACAACTTCGCGTCCTTGAATACGTGCTCTCCTCCTGTTCTTCCTGTCGCAGTGCCCTCTGGGAGGGGCTGAGCGTGCCCACGGTGTGGCTGCTGTGGGCCAGGGAATGCTCTAACACAGAATTGCTGCTCTTGGCACCGCCTGTTTTTAATGCCGGGTAAAGTGTAGCTCAGGGCGCAGGTAGTGACTGTGATGGCCGGTCTCCCTCTGGGGTTTCCCCCTCTGCCTGAATGCCCACCAGCTGTTTGTTAATCCTCTGCTGGCCTCTGTGACCTACTGCCATCACACATCCCACTCCCAAGCACCCCCTTGGGATGGGGACCAAATCTTCCCAAACGCAGCTCCATTTCCCAGAGAACAGGCTGACGCCATAGGGGCCGGGGAGGGGTGCTGCTGTTCTTCTTATAATTACAATGTAAGTACATCACACTAATGACTTTGCTGACCCCCTCCAGGTGCTCAGAGGTCTAACGTTCTACCATCTCCATCTCTTGTTGTCTTTCCCTGGAGCCTCGTGCTTGGCCCTCAGGCGAAAAGCCTGACAGTGAGAGACCAAGAGACAGGGACCTGTGTGAGGTGTCTGCCACTCAGGAATCATTAAGAGAATTTGTTGTTCTGCATCAGCCCAAGTAGCTTGGCAAGATGGTAACCATACAGGAGGCGTAATTCTTGGAACTTCCCGGTGCACTCCAAAAGCTGGACTTGAGAAATTAGAGCCTGGATTTCTTCTGAAATGGTGTTTTTGAGGGTGGTTTCTAAGTTTGGCTACAGAGCGTTTTGTTTGCATGAAAAAACTGCAGAAGTAATGCTGTTTCAGAAGCATGCCGGTCCCACAGCCCGCATCCTTCCTGGTGAGGATATGAGTCAGACTCCAGAAGCTACAGTGCAGAGGATTGTCATTCAGGGTCGGAGAACCGAGCCAGGAATTGACTGCAGGGCCGTGCACGCCAGCGGCTCTCTGGAGGTCGTTCAGGTTTTAAAGAGTTGGATGTGTTTTCTCTTCATTTCTGTAGGTTCCTGAAGCTCTCACCCTGACTTGATTCCATCAGTGACTCCCAGCCCCGCCTGCACAAAGAGTCCCCTGTGGGGGAATGTGGGTGGCGGTTTGCGCTAGCGTAGCTGTAATTCCAAAAGGTCCCAGGGTGCCTGGGTGTCTCAGTCTGTCGAGCAGCTGCCTCTGGCTCAGGTCATGATCCCAGGGTCCTGTGATCGAGCCTCGTGTCAGGCTCCCCACTCAGAGGAGAGCCTGCTTCTCCTTGTCCCTCTGTCTGTAGCTCTGCTTACTTGTGCTCTCTTTCTGTCAAATAACTTTAAAAAAATGGTGCCCGTAAGGGGGCGGTTGCACGGGCTCGTCATGGTTTATGGGCCGCTGTTATAAATCATGGAGCACTGTATGGATGCTCCGTATGGACGGACCCCCAAGATTAAAAAAAGTAAGCAGGCTCCGGAACAGTGGGTAGAGCATGCCAAGATTTATGTCAACAACGAAGTGGTGGGTAATGAGTCGCAGTCGGTGGTTTGGAAAATACTGTCTCCGAAGGTTCCTGGGAAAACCATGCCATCTGGGTATCTGGAGGAGAAGGCTTATCTGAGATCTTGCAGAAATGAACCCGAATCCTTGTAGGACTGTCTGAAATCCTCATCTGTAGAATTCTGCCTGGATTTCTCCTTGGGGCCTGCCTGTGTCTGCCTGAGCCCCCCTGAGCCCAGAGCAGAGGTCCTGGGGGCGAGGGAAATAGAAACATGTTCACCTTTAGCCCAGAAGGCTGACCTATAGCTGGGGTAGTTGCAGTAAGGATCAAGTACGTGCTGGTTGATACATTCATAAAGGGTCCCGCAACCGCCTGTGAATCTCACTGGTAGTCAATATTGAACAGAATGATAACACCATAGAAATCATGCGAAAGTTAATTCAAAGAAGACACTGATGATCTCGTACTCCCTGCACATCGCCTTCCCCCGTGAGCACTAAGTGTATACCCACCAGCTTCCTGTGGCGTAGCTCCCCGTGCCTGCGGGTCCCGTCCCTGTGCTACTCACATACATGTGCTAAGTCGCACTGTTACAGCAACTTGCGCTTGATGACCCTGCCACACTAGGACAGCTTTGGGTTGGGGCCAGTGGGGGGCCACCTCTGGGGTGACCCTGGGCTTCTGCATCCAGCCTGCTTTCTCCTTGGAAGGGCTGTAGGAAACCTTCATGTTGTCCTTTCTTGCAGCCAGAAAATTCCCTTTTCCTTTTTTGTGATTTGCTGTGGTCACTAATATTATCTTAGGGATAAGGATAAGTCTCAGGCTGCATGTACTTCAGAAACCTGGAGGAGAGCCCTGTTTGCCAAACCTTAGTTTTCTAGCCCATGATTGTTTTGTCTTACGTTACAGTGGATAGCTTCAGTATTTGTCCAGGGGAAGGCGTTTGAGTGCTTCAAGACCAAAGGAGCACAAACAGAAAGTGGAGGATATCCCTACACTTATCTATCTGTCCTGTATCACCTACCTGTTGGCTTTCACACACAGACCGTCCCTGGAAAGATACACAAGGCACTGACCGCAGTGACTGTTTTTCGGGAGGGGTTGGGGTACAGGAATAGGAGGGAGCTCTTTTTCTTCATACTGTTTGAAATTTTTATCACATTCATATGAACTATTACAAAAAGAGTAAGCTGAGACTGACATGTTTTGACTTGTGTCTCCAAATCCTTACGTTGAAGTCCTAACCCTCAGGACTTGAGAATGTGACCTTATTTGGAAATCGGGTCTTTACAGATGATTTAAGATGAGGTCATTGGGGTGGGCGCTAATCCAATATGACTGTGTCCTTATACAAAGGGGAAATTTGGACCCAGACACACTCGGGGGGTGCCATGTGAAGGTTGGAGCTCTGCAGCCACAAGCCGAGGGACGACCAGAAGCTAGGAGAGAGTCCTGGAACAGAGCCTTCCCTAATTCCTTCAGAGGGAGCATGGCCCTGCCAGCACCTTGATTTTGGACTTCTGGCCTCCAGAACTGTGCGACAAAACATTTCTCTTGCTTTAAGCCTCCCAGGCTTTTGGTCCTTTGTTAATGGCAGCCCCTGGAAGCTAAGACGTCACGTCACGTGAGAAAATGTTAGCAGAGTCTCCAAAGAAAGGGATTGACCGGCTAGAGAGGAGGAGGGGTGGGGGGCAGGGAGTTGGTTAGGGATGAGGTGAGGGGGCAGCGTGCGTGGCCAGGCCCACCCCGCCAGGACCCTGTGCTTGCTTCGTTGCCCTGCCTTCCCTACTTGGTCGCCTGCCTTGGCTCTCCATTGGGCAGGCTGCCCAGGAACAGCGCCCGATGTGATCCTGTGACCGGAGGCTAGGTCAGTGACGGTGCTCCAGCAGGATCAGCCTCCTGGCCGAGGCGTCTGTGCTCAACGGCACAGGACACAGTTGTTTGCGAGGAGTTTGCTAATCTGTGAGTCACATCCTGACACCCCAGATTTCTGAGGCAGGCCCAGACTTCACCAAGAACGGCAAGGAGAGTGAATTGCCTCAGAATGACCCACAATCATGAAGACCGTCAGACTGTAGGTCTCTGAGGAAGCCAGGTCTGGACCTCCATGGTGTCAGTCGACTGAGTTTGGGGCTGTGTAGTTTTTGTGGCTCCGTCTCGTGCTCCCCGACTCCTGCTCTGGGGCCTCGAGACTTCCTGCAGAGGACCCGGGGGGAGTTGCCTCCTACAGCTGCGGAGGCCGACACAGAAGGCCCCCGCCCGGTTTGCCCCAAAGAAGACCCCTCCAGCAGAGCCTCAGGGCCCTGCCCCTGGTTGCATGGAGCTCAATCATCAAAAATTAAACCTAAGAAGCAAAGATAAACATCCCAGCGAGGCTTTGGAAGCCTGTTCCGAACAAGTGAAACGTCTGTAGGGTAATGACATTTGACCACATCGAGAAGGGACTGAATAAACAAAGGCCTGCTTGCACCTGCCGGGCAGGCCGCGCAGACTTCTCCATTTGGCAGATCGCCTGTCCAGTAGGATGGGTGGCTCTGTCTTCTCTAAATACCAAGAACACCTTCAGAAAAGTATTTCAGAGTCCATGGGAACTCATGGAGGGAGGTCTGCCAGCCATGGGTGGCTGGGCTTGTCCTGAGTGCCTTAAGGGGAAGAGCAGACTCCATCAGCACATTTTTGCGAGCCAAGCGGAGCCTGAGAACTTGGCTTGGATGAGACATTGAGAGGGAACGTGTGAGACCTTGGCCTGGGGCCCCCGCAGACCCCGCTTCATTCTGCCCCTCCCCCTCCTCTCCAAAAGTTTGTTCCTCCAGCTAATCTGGAGAGGTCATTTAGCCATTCCCAGGGGTGGTGGAGAGGTCCTGGCCATGTGGCTTTAGAACCCAGAGGCTCGTCTTTGTGGAAGGCCAAGCATCCTCACTTAGACCATAATTTGTGGACGTGCACCTGGGTGTATCTGTCAGCTTATGTCAGCAGAGAGGGGTGGGGCCAGGGCCTGGCCTAGAAGGTCCGGGGCCAACAGTGAGGACAGGAGGGGGTTTCACAGAGGGACCTGCCTTCATGGCCTTTGGTTCAAGCCTCAGGACAGGGCTGGCCGATAGTGGTATAACCAAGGGACACCAGGCCACAGGAGGAGGGTGTACAGCAGGCCTGAGCCGCTGTGGCCTGTGGGAAGCAAGTCACCAAGCCCCCCAGCCTCTTTGCCCTCAGAATGAGGGGGTGCGTGACAGGAGGAAGTAAGGGGTTGGGGCTACGCAGGGTCATCTGCTGACTTGAGACAGGTAACATGTCTCCAGAGAACCGAAAACTTCCTGCCGAAGACCTCGCAGAGTGCTCAGACGGACCCCGCCTGTCTGTCAGCAGATGGGGAGGGAATATTCCAGCCGGGCAGTGTCTGTACACCGATTACTGGGGCAGCACGTGGAAGGGCAGCTGTCGGAGGTGACATGTCTGCATCCACACCTGGGGAGGGTGAGAGGGAGAGAGAGAGAGAGAGAGCAAGAGAGAGAGAGAGAGAGAGAGAGAGAGAGAGAGAGAGAGAGAGCACCACGGCATCTTCACTGTTGTCAGGAGCCCCAGTCCCACCAGGTGCCAGAATCCCACCTCCCCCTCTGTCCCAGCTCTCCAGTGCCACGGAGAATCCACTGTTTTGTCAAATTCCTGAAGGATGGATTTTCCCAAAAGATGTGCCAGCGAACCCTCCTCTTGCGATGTGTGGCCCAAATAAACTTGGGAGGCCTGGCACACTCTCCCTTTGGGAAGAACCCACAGCTCACATTAGTGGGTATTAGAGACTCTGAGAAACCCATACAGATAAAGCTGTTTGGTTTTGTTTAGCCCTTGTTTCCTCCTCCTCCATAACTTCTACTAACCGTAACTTCTATTAACGTCCCACCGACCCAGTGAATCCATTAGGTGGCAAACACCATATTGGTGATTAGAACAGACTCGTGGAGGGACGCCTGGGTGGCTCAGTTGGTTGAGCGGCTGCCTTTGACTCAGGTCATGATCCCAGGGTCCTGGGATCGAGTCCCGCGTTGGGCTCCTTGCTCGGCAGGGAGCCTGCTTCTCCCTCTCCCACTGCCTCTGCCTGCCGCTCCCCCTTGCTTGTGTGCGCTCTCTTTCTGACAAATAAATAAAAGCTTAAAAAAAACAAACAAACCAGACTCATGGATGTCGCATGTGGATTCCTGTCCAGTCCTTCGTGTAAGTGACGCTGTATTTGCCTGTCTGTGTGTCTCCAGCTGCCTCCTGCCTTTCCTCCCCGTCTTCTTCAGACATCCATCTCAAGCCGATCTCTGGTCTCTTCATTTCCTGGTGACTGTTACAGGATAGCTCCTGCTGATCTGTGTCCGTTTTAAGGCACTTCCTCCAGTGTGGCCCACAAGGGGCCACCTTGGGCAGGACTGTCCTCCTTTGCTTTGGACACTGTCCAGGGATTTGTGTTCCCTTTTTCAGCAGCAGTGTCCATGTCCTTATACAACAAACCCAGAGGTGAGGCCATTGCCAACCTGGGACAAAAGAAATAAGATGGCAGCTAACAATTGCTGTGTGGATGAATTTAAAAGGGTCCTGTGTTTTCTCCCCTTAGGTCATCTTTGCTTTGAACCAGACCCTCCTGCAGCAGGAGAGCCTTCGAGCAGGCAGCCTTCAGGTCCCCTACACGACGGAGGACCTCATCAAACACTATAACTGTGGGGACCTCAGCTCTGTCATCTTCAGCCATGACAGCTCCCAGGTGAGGGACCTCGTCCTCTGCCCAGCTCAGTGTGCACTTGAACACAAGAATACAGACATTATTACCTACTGATGTCTAGGCCTTCTGTGGACAGAGGATCGAGGTCATAAAGGGCTCCAAAAATAAAATTGGGCAGGTTTCGATATTGAAGGAGATGCCGCAGCTAACAGAGGCATTCTTTAAGCCACATGGGAACTGGGTGTTGATGAGCATTCATTTTCGGATCCCAGGCATAGAATGAAGCTTCAAGGGATCCAGCGTCAGGCCTCACGGCCTGGGGCGGCCTCCAGAGCAGGAAAGGGATCTGAGGGTGAAAGCCCCCTGGCTGACTTAGGCAGCACTTCTGGGAAGTGACGGAGCGGAACTTCAGCTGCACCTTTGCAGTGGCTTCTAAGTGAGCAGGATGAGTTGGGATGTGTCCATGGCTGAGCTGGTGAGTGGCACACAGGACAGGTTTTACCTATGGGCTGTCGAGGGGGAGGGAAGCTCAGAGGAGTGCAGCCTCCCTACGGGGATACTTGTTACTCTTTTATCAGCAAGCTTCTGGGGGGCAAACTATGGCTTCCTCCCCTCCCCCCACCAATAGCACGTGGCAGTGGCAAGTGCGAGCTTAGCTTCTGAGATGGTAGTGTGTTGTCTCCAGCTCCAGGACCGGCGTCCTCATGTGGGAGGGGGGTGTGAACGGTGGTCGGGGTTTGTGAGATCTGGGGACCCTGTCGTAAGGCAGTGTGAGTCAGTGTAAGAGGTGAACAAAGAATGGCAACCTGGGGAGAGGGACAACAGAGGCTGGATCCAGCATCAACCCCACAGGCATCAAAAGATGTACTGAGCTTTCTGGAGAGTCTAGTGCTGGAGGAAGTAAAACCCAGGCAATGCAAGCAAGGGGAAGGGAGAACAAGGAATGCACCAAAGAAGGAATAGTAGAGTTTATGGTGATGACCGTTCTTACTGGCACTTGTAGTGGGTGTGGGGGAAGAGGGGAGACAAGTCAAGGTCAGTTGGGACACATTAAAATCTGAAATGGCAGGAAAAGCTAATATGGACGGGGGATTTGGAAGTTAGATGGGCAAATGGGAAGGCTGGGGGTGGGCGGTCAGGGACGGGCGCCTTATGCCTCCCTTTCCTGTGACTCCTTCATCCCCGTTCTGCTCATAGCGCCCCCACCGGTGATGTGGGGTACTGAGGATGTGCCTGCCCGGGTGCCAGGGGGGCCAGGCTGGTCAGGATGAGGGGGTGCAGATCAGAGGGCATGTTTGGCATTTAGAAGGGACAGCAGGATGGCAGTGGGAGGCCGCCCTGCACACTCTGGGCTGCCTGTGGGGAGGGACTGGTACACAGGAAGTGGTGTGCTGAAAACAAGGGACTTGGAGAAATGGACAGAAGGATAGCACATAAGTGACACGATTTTTGAAAAGACAATAAAGGAGTAGATGAAGGCTTTGGATTTGGAAATGAAAAGAAGTATCATTTCAAGGAAATAGCGAAAGGGGATCTCTTTTCTTGGTGAAATGGAAATTGATGGCTGTGCTACAGAGTGAGGACGTTCAGAAGGCCTTTGAGGGGCTACTGCAAGTGGGAGAAGCAGCCAGGGTGGATATCCTGTTTCATAACCTTGTAGATGGTGAAGCTTGTTAAATGCCTGGGTAGAGGAGAGAGCAACCCCCCGGGGAGGAGGGGATCCACGTGGGGTGGGGAGAGAACCCGTGTGTCACCTCACCTACGCCGCTCGGCTGCAAGCACCGCCCGGACGGTCCCAGTTTTGGTGTGACGGCACCTTGTGGTTGGCCCAGACACCGCAGCTGGCCGACGCGTGTGCCAGAGCCACGTGAAATATTTGCCAGGAGGGCCAAGAACATCAGAGAGAGCAAGAGGAAGATGTTGGAATTGGGGACATAATGACAATGAACATGTATGGAATTTAGAAAACAGTCGAATGGTTATAGGCATTCCACGTGTTTGGTGGTAGAGTCATAATTACTGATTCTAAACTATGTATTTATGTAAAAGTATTTTCCTAAAGAAAGCATGTGTGAATCGGACAAGTACAAACTCCTGACGTGCTAAGGCAAAGATGGGGTGTCCTTATACAAACACATGGCGCCAAGCACTCTCATTTAAATAGAACAGAAGCACTGTCTAAAATAGCCCCCGAGTTCCCCGAGCGCGCTTCATCTACTGTGTTTGCACCTGGGTCACAGACAGTGATGTCCCAGTTTGAAAAGGTCGCAGGTGGGGGGCTCCAAGGGTGGTGTGTCCGCCTTCCCCCTTCCCCCGACAGCAGCTTGACCGTCTAGGCTGGGCGATTTGGTGCTCAAATCAAGCAACTTCGTTCGTAGCCCCGTTGCCCCTAACTTTTTCCTGTTCTCTCTCTTTGGCGGAGGTTCCCCATTTTATTAATGCCACGCTGCCGCCTCAGGAGCGCGTCACGGCGCAGGAGATCGACAGCTACTTCCGCCAGGAGCTGATCTACAAGCGGAACGAGAGAATGGGGAAGCGAGTGAAGGCGCTCTTGGAAGAGTTTCCCGACAAAGGCTTTTTCTTTGCCTTTGGAGCTGGTGAGTCGTAGGTGACCTGTGCTGGGACGCTGGGCTCGGATGCTCCTTCCACGAGGGGCGTGCCGGGGGGTGGGGGGCGCTGAGTGGCAGGCGCCTTCTCTGCGCTTGGTTCACTCGCTGAGAGGCTCCGCTGATGCCCGGGGCTGGAACTTCGCGGGAAGGTGGGCAAGGGGCGGAGGGGCGGAGGGGCGGAGGGGCGGAGGGGCGGAGGGGCGGAGGGGCGGAGGGGCGGGGCGCTGATCGATCGCGCTGCTCCCGACTGCCAACAGCGCCCAGGGAAACAGACTGGGGAAATGACTTCTTTCTGTGGGCTTTTTGAAATCAATTATCTCCGCTTCTTGAGTGATTCTATCACATTCTATCTTTGCCCCCTCCGGAATTAAAGATAAAAGTGCCAGGGGCTGGCAGCAGTGTGCCGAGAGGCCATTCGCTGGCCTCCGCTTTCTCCCTTCAGTTCTGCCACTTGCTTCCTAGACTTGGGCAAGTCACCTCACTCCATCCCCCCCCCCCGCCAAGTAAAATGGAGGGTTGGAGATAAGCTCTTCTAGAGTGGCTGGAGGGGTCTGGTATAATTATCACCTGATCTCAAGATCTCTAGCTTTATTACAGCTGTGGAATCTTCTTCTTCTTCTTCTTTTTTTTTTTTTAAGATTTTATTCATTTGACAGAGAGAAATCACAAGTAGGCAGAGAGGCAGGCGGGGGTGGGGGGGTGGGGGGGTGGAGAGCAGGCTCCCTGCTCAGCAGAGAGCCTGATGCGGGGCTCCATCCCAGGACTCTGAGATCATGACCTGAACCAAAGGCAGAGGCTTCAACCCACCCACTGAGCCACCCAGGCGCCCCTCTTTTTTCTTTTTTTGCCACATAACATAACATTCACAGATTCCAGGGATTAGGATGCAGATTTCGGGGGACATTTCCACAACGTCTGAAAATCAGTTAACATGATAACCCCATATGAGTAGACTGAAGGCCAAGCACCACATCATGCTCTCAATAGATGTAGAAAAAGCTGTCGCTAAAGTGCAATATTCTTGCATGATAAGCACACTCCTCGGAATTGGGCTAGAAGGGAATTTACTTCATCAGCCTGTGAAAGGGTCAGTATGAAAACCCCACATTAACCTTTAATGGTGAAAGCCCAGAACAGTTTCCCCCTAAGATATGGAGTAAGACAAGGATGGCTGTTCTCACTGTGTCTCTTCAACAATGTAAAATTAGACACGGAAAAGGAATAAAAAACATTTAAATTGGAAAGGAGGAAGTAAAACTATATTTTTTCTCAAAGGACATGGTCTTGTGTATAGAAAATGCTAGGTAGGGGCACCTGAGTGGCTCAGTGGGTTAAAGCCTCTGCCTTCGGCTCAGGTCGTGATCTCAGGGTCCTGGGATCAAGCCCCACATTGGGCTCTCTGCTTAGCGGGGAGCCTGTTTCCCCTTCTCTCTCTGCCTGCTTGTGATCTCTCTCTCTCTGTCAAATAAGTAAATAAAAATTAAAAAAAAAAAAGAAAATGCTAGGTAATCCACCAAAAAAACCCCTGTTAGAACTAATAACCAAGGGTACAAGGAGGCAGGATACAAGCTTAATATACAAAAATCAGTTGTGTTTCTATAGTCTAGCAATGAAATTTTGAAAATGCAGCTAAGAAACCAGTGCCACTTATTTATTTTTTTAAAATTTAAATCCAACTAATTTAAAGCACACATACAGTGTGTTATTAGTTTCAGAGGTAGAGCTCAGTGATTCGTTAGTCTTATAGAACACCCAGTGCTTATCACATTGTGTGCCGTCCTTAATGTCTATCACCCAGTTACCCCATCCTTTCCAGCAACCCTCAGTTTGTTTCCTATGACTAAGAGTCTCTTATGGTTTGTCTGAAGCCAGTTGCATTTAAAAGCATAAAAAAATACTTCACTACTAAATCTAACAAGTGACATGCAAGATGTATAATGAAAACTAAAAACATCACTGAAAGGAATTAAAGAAGACCTAAGTAAATGGAAAGACATCTCATGGTCATGAATTGGAAGACTTGATAAATATCTTAAAATGACAGTATTCCCCCAAATTGATCTATACATTCGATGTAATCGTTATGAAAATCTTGGCTGATGAAATGTTTTAAAATTAGATAGTAGTGGTGGGCACCTGGGTGGCTCAGTTGGTTAAGCGACTGCCTTTGGCTCAGGTCATGATCCCCAGGGTCCTGGGATCTAGTCCGGCATCCTGCTCCCTGCTCAGTGGGGAGCCTACTCCTCCCTCTGCCCCTCCCCCTGCTTCTACTCTCTCTCTGTCAAATAAATAAATAGAATCTTTAAAAAAAATTAGTGGTGGTGGTTGCACAACTTTATGAATATTTCAAGAATCTCTGAATTGCACACTTTAAAAGGATGAATTTTAGGGGCTCCTGGCTGGCTCAGTCAGAAGAGCATAGGACTCTTGATCTCCAGGTCATGTGTTCGAGCCCCTCGTTGGGTAGAGATTACTAAAAAAAATAAATTTAGAAAAAAAAGGATGAATTCTGTGTTATGTGAATTATACTCAAAGCTGTTGTGAAGAAAATGAGAGGTTGGGCTCTGTATTTTGTTCACTGAAAAAATGAACGGTTTCTGCCTTTGGTGACTGGTCCCTGTGAGCTGGGCGAATGGTTTTCCTCTTTCCTAAGTCTCATATTCGGTATTTGGATTGTGCCCTGCGGCGGGTCGTACTGTGCCCATAGCTGGCCTGTCTCAGTAAAGCCGTTGGCTCTGGTCCTGTGGCCCCCACGGGAGTTAGGTCCCAGAAGCCCTGGTGGCGCCTGGTGGGGGTGAGGGTAGCCCTCTGCTGGGACACAGAGCTGGTGGTTTTGTCGCAGTGGCTGTGCTCGGTCCTCCAGGAGGGAAGGTGCCAGCCACTGAGTGTGGGCTTTTGCTTTCCGCTCCTGCCGGACTCAAGTGATGTCTCCAAAGCTTTCCTGCCATCCAGTGGTGGAGGGCAGGGCACTAGGTGCCGGGGGAAAGGCGGATGCTTCGAGATGACAGTGGCTCGCCCTGTGGTGTGAGGCTGGGCAGCAGGTTAGCAGGCAGGTTGATCTGAGCAGATCGTGGGGCAGGCCCTCCAGCTGGGGACTGTGCTGCACAGAGGGCCCCCAGGAGACTGCAGCAGCTGGCCTAGCCTCATTCTCTGGGCACAGCTCATCGAATTGCTGCAGCTCTGGGGAGAGGCCTCCCGGCTGCTGGGCATTTGGGGGTCGGCAGTGCCCTGGGCAGCTGCTAGTGCCAAGTGCTCTTCTCAGGGCTGCTTTCTCCACCGTATGAATCCATTTCTCCTGTCTTCCAAAGGCTGCATTGACCAGAGGGAACCCCAGAAATTATTCCTGACCCTTAGCCCTAGTGGTTTAAAATGAAAAAAATCTGTGGTGAGCAAACTTTTAATTGCAAAGTGAGGATAACCCAAAACTAAAAGCTCCAGCGTTTAAAAGCAAACAGCAACTTTTGCCGTGGTTGTCTGGAGATAAAATTTAGAGATGAGAAATGGAGCTCGCCTTTGGAGTTGGAGGAAGATAAGTCAAACAGAGTAGCTCGGTTCCGAGATGAGAAAGCATTGGTAATGGGGCAGTTCCTTCACTTGAGAAATATTGTTTGCCTTCCTGATTGTTGGAGAGCGTGACTCTGGAGCCAGATCGCTGGGGTCTGAGATGCCGTCTCATCTCCCGGTGCTGCTTCTCCGCTATAAAACAGGGAGACTACTACGCCCACCTTATAGGATTGTTGGTGTGTGTGGGGGATCCAGTGAAGTGTAAAGCATTGTACCTCAGAAGGCTCAGTGGCTGTTTTTGTGATCACCCCCTGCTGTGTGGGCTTGGCAATGGCTGGGGGAGTGAGGGTCACGGCAGCACTCTCAAGCTCAGTAGCCAACCCCCCCACCCAGCCCAGGCACAGTCTTTTATTCATTCATTCATTCATTCATTCATTTATGAGCACATGCGCGCGGGGGGGGGGGGGCAATGTGGGAGGGAGGGGCTGAGGGGGAGGGAGAGGGACAAGCAGACTCCTCTGAGATCATGACCTGAACCGAAACTAAGAGTTGGACACTTTACTGACTGAGGCCCCCCCCGCCCCCCCCCGCCCCCGGGGCACCCAGGCATAATGTGAGCACTTCTGCACCAGGACTAATCTGGGCCTTGCCAATGTCCCTTTCATCTGAGCCAGTTGCCTCTCATCAATCTTGGGGTCATACTCTACAGCTGAACCCTAGAATGGAATAGGGCCCAATACCTTCGGCCACAGTCCCCGCCCTCCGGCTCCCCAGGCTCCCAGAGGCTGATCCAGGTTCACTCTGTGGGACCAGGACATGGAAGTGACCTACAGATCACTTGTCGTCTCTCCTGCAGCATGGATGCACCTTAATTTGCTGTCCCAGTCTCTGGTTATTGAATACTGAGGTGTCAAAATTGCCTAGACTCTGTCGCTGCTTAGCATGTGAAGTCCTGAGCCTGTTTTACTTGTTTTCCAATTTACAGTGGAGATAATAACAATCCCTCTAAAGTTCTGTGCCATCACATGATAGGCTGCTACAATTTAATGAGCCATTTAGGACATTAAAGTGCCATACACTGTCACAGAGAGGGACATGTCAGCTCTGAGCATCAAAACCTGAAAGGAAGGGCGCCTGGGTGGCATCTGATTCTTGATCTCAGCTCAGGTTTTGATCTCAGGGTCATGAGTTTGAGCCCTGTGTTGGGCTACATGCATAGAGCCACCTAAAAAAGAACCTGAAGGGAAAGCAGGTTAATCCCAAGATCTGCTTTTGGCCTTTAAAATGTTTATTTTAAGATGTCACTGTAACCTTATCTGTTTGATCTTTGTTGTTTTTTATTAAAAGGGAAAAAGTGAAATATAATTTAGGTTGAGCTTTCTAGCTATGGTGGCTTCTGCTAAACAGAAGTTTTAACTGTGCCTTTATCTTAATGTGTCGGACGGAAGAGGGCTTGGGTCTCAGAGGTGGTTGGCTTGTACAAATGGTCAGGACTGTGAACAGTGCATTCAGAAGTAGAAGACTGGGATTTCTAGGCTATCCCCTTACTGTGTGACTCTGGGCTGCTCACTGCACCTTTCTGATCCTCTGTGTCCTCATCTCTGAAATGCTGCTTATCCCTCCCTCCCTGCAGACACTTTTTGGAACTCTCCTGGGCTGGACAGAAGGGATGGAGGGTTGCCCAGGTTATTTCTTTGATCTGGGGTGTGTGTTTGGGGGTTTAGCAATCATGGGAGCTGCTGTATTTCTGATCATTTTTCTTTCCACAGGTCATTTCATGGGCAACAACACAGTGCTTGATGTCTTGCGGCGTGAAGGCTATGAGGTAGAACACGCCCCCGCTGGACGGCCCATCAACAAGTAACCTTCCTGTGCTTCTATCCTGGTTGGGGAGCAGCTAGGGGGACCCAGACCCCCATGGGGCTGCCTGGGCATCAGGGCGGGCTATCCCCTGAGGGGCTCCAGAGGCCCCCAGCATGGCTCTTAGCACCTTCCCCGCTTGGCAACCAAATGGACAATTGGCACCCACCTCGGCTGGCATCCTGTTGTGGCTGGGGCTCTGTCAGACATGGGTTGGCTGACCAGGCACTCCTGGCAACAGAAGCCATACTGGACTTTTCCTCGAAGTCTTGGGGCAGAAAAGAAGGTGAAGGGAAGACTGCTCCGGGGTCCTGGGGCGCCCCAGGAGGGGTGATTCGACTTAATGCCCGGTGGCCTTCCAGTGGGCATTTGGTAGGTTTCAGGGAGGCAGATGGTGGAGTCATTCATAATGTCAGGTCAGAGGAGCTGGAGGCACGGGATGCGCCTGTGAGACCCATCTTGGGGGCAGGAGCCAAGCCCCTTCTCTTTCCCTGAGCTCTTTATCCTCCCAGGTCCATTTATTTCTAATTTTGATGGCCCTGTGGACCTTTCCTTCCCCTTCTGTGCTAGTCAGCATGGGCTGCCAAAATGCCACAGACTGGGCACTTGAACAAGAAAAATTTATTTTCTCCCAGTTTTGGAGGCCAGAAGTCCAAAATCCAGGTGTTGGTAGGTTTGGTTTCCCCGGAGGCCTCTCTCTCTGGCTTGCAGATGGCGGCCCTCGGTGCGCACAGCAATCCCAGCGTCTCTCTGTGTTTAAATTTCCTCTTCTTATAAGGACACCCGTCAGACTGGATCCAGGCTCACCCTCACGGCTCCATTTTAACTTAATCACCTCTTTAAAGGCCCTGCCTATCACATTCTGAGGAACTGGCTGTCAAGGCTTCAACAGAGGAATTCACAACACAAGCCACTGCTCGCCCCATTCCCTCCAGATCATGGTCACTAGCGCCCCCTCCTGGCAGAGATCTGAGCAGTGGTGAGGGGAATGTAGGCCCCTTGCTGAGGGGTAGAGAGGGGTCGTTGGTGTCTGCTCATGGCTGCCCTTCCCCAGGTGCCCTGTCTCTCCTCAGAGGCATGTTTTTCTGAGGAGAAGAGGCCCTTAAGCCGGGGCCTCTCGCTAGCCCCTCACTCCAGAGGGCCCTCGGTCGCAGTCCAGGGGGACCTGGATTCGGCCAGTCTCCCTCAGAGCAGGCAATCATGGGTACCCCTGGGCCCATCTCACCCCGCACCCCCCAAAGCTACGTGCAGTGCGGCAGTAGTAACTGTTCTTCACTAGCACTTCTACTCTACAAAAGCCCTCACTCAAGGCTCCTCATTTCTCACGTTCATCACACCTTGGACCTCCTTTCTTGAGTTCCCTCCTCTCCTTTCCCGTGGCCCTCACCCTCTGGCCTTTTTTGCTTTCCATGAGACTAATCTTGCAACTGTCCCGTCCTCAGAAACCTTTAGTGGTTTCTTACTGTTCTTTTCCAAAGTCCGGTTTCTGCGCACCGATGTCTCGGCTCCCAGACGCTACTGTTTTTCCAGCATGGGTAGGCTTCTTGCATGGACAGGCCGCTGCCTGTCCACCTGCCCCGGACAGGGAAGACCCTGTCCCTCCTCCAGCCGGCTCTGCTGATGGTCCGGCTCTGCTGATGGTCCAGCTCTGCTGACTCTCCCTCACCTCCTTCAGCCCTGGACAGAGAACCCAGGCCTGAGTGGTTCTCTGCTTGTCCCTTTTCAGCTCCCCACGCCCCCACAGGGCTGACTCGGCTGGTGTTTGGCACACAGTGCTTGTGGGGGCTGAAGAGGACCCTGCCGCATGTGCGCGCGTGTGTGTGCACGTGTGTATATGTACGTGGGTGTGTGTGTACGTGTGCGTGTACATGTGTGCGTGTGTATGTACAGTATGTGTCCTTCATACTGTGTACATATGTGTACTTCTGTTTCTATCCCTGAAACCTGCCTCTGGGAGGAAGTGAGGTCAGGAATCACTATTTTGAAAATCTCTCCGTGATTCTGGTGCACAGTAAGGGCTGAGAACCCTGCGGACATCCAGATGGGCTGCTCACGTTTCCAGGGGAGAAAAGAACATTTGTTGCTCGATTGTCAGGTGGCAGCCAGGTTCACCCGGACTCTCAGTTAATCCTCAAAGCCAGCCTGTGAGGCGAGTGTTTCTTCTTCTTTCCTGACTGAGAAACAGAAAGATCACACAGCTCATCAGAGCCACAGTGCGGTTCAGACTCCCCCACCTGCGCCGCCCTTCTCTTTCTGCCCTTTCTTCTTCTATGTTTTACTTCCCAGATCCTGTGTCCTTGTTCATGCAGTTTCCTGTGCCAGAGAATCAGTCATCATCGCCGCCCCGAATTCTATCAGAATCCGCGAGGCCCAGTGCAAATGCCCCATCTTCCCCTGTGCTCCAGCCGGGGCCCAGCCCCATTCAGGAATTCCCAAGGGGTTCGGGGTGTGCTTCTGCGGTAGCTATGTTGGCGTGTGGCACACACTATGTGCTCCCAGGGGAGGCCACGAGGGAGCATGAAGTCTGGACAGGGGCTTCTGTTCAGGGAGAGGAGGGGCAGAGGGGACGAGGGCCCAGAGTGCGGGGAAATGCCCACAATGGAGGTGTTGGCGAGGGCCAGGGCAGGGGCTGTGGACGCACCCGCTTCCTTCCTCCCCTCCTTAGCAGCCGTGTGATAACCCTTGAGGGATGATTCTGATCATATGGAACTTGGATCTGGGACAGGCTGTATGGGTCGGGGCAGGAGGCCTTCCAACTGGTGACCTCCTTCCTCCAGCCCTGTCAGCCCCTTGGGGCTTGGGGTAGACCAGTAAAGGGTGGACAGAGAGGGGCTGTATGTTGGAGTGAGGGGAGGGCAACTGGCAGCCACCCCCCTCCACCTGTCAGCGGGCTGGAATATGCAGGAAATGCCCCTGGCAGGGCTCCTCCTGGGCTGATCCCAAGGGTTTAGCCAGCCCCCCACACCCTCACCTCTTCCCAGGATAATGATGCTGTAGTTTTTGTTTGTTTGTTTTTTCTGCCACAACAAACTACTATAACCTCTGACTTCAAGCAAAAGATTATTTTACAGTTCTGTAGATCAGAAGTCTGACACATGTCTCATTGGGTTGAAATGGTGTTAGTGGGGCTGCATTCCCTTCTGGAACCTCTGGGGGAGAATCTGTTTACTTGCCTTTTCCAGATTGTAGAGGTTGCTCACATTTCTTGGTTTGTGACCCCTCCCCCCATGTTCAAAGCCAATGACACTGCATCTCTCTGACCATTCTTCGGCACTTACATATCCCACAGGCCACAGAAGAGTTCTTTGGCTTTAAGGACCCATGCGATTAGTTTGGGCCCACCCTCTAGATAGCCTGGGGCAATCTCCCATCTCAAAGTCCTGTGTCATACCCAGAAAATCCCTTTTACCAGGAAAGGTAACGAATGTACTCACAGGTTCTGAGGATCAAGATGTGGACATCTCAGGGGGTCATTATTCTGCCTACCACAGATTCCAGTGAGGATCTGGTGAATGTTCCTGAGGCCACACAGGGGTGTGCTCGTGGGTTCCGGTCATGCTTGCTGGCATACATCCAGTGTCCCTCATCCCCACCCAGAGGGCCCGGGAGGAAAGGGCATGCGCACGGAATGCACACCGTGAGCTCAGCCCTGTGTGAAATGCCTGAGTAGTTTCAATCCTCACAGCAACCAGGTAAGATAGCTTAGCTTTACTGAAACGGCAAAGGCCCAGAAAGGCTAACTACTTTGCCTTAGTTTCCAAGCCTGGGCTCTTTCCTGGATACCATGTATCCTCCTGTGGGTGTGTGCCCAGGAGATGGGCCACTGCCAACCAGAGTGTTTCTTTCTTGGAGACTTCCATGGAGTAAGTAGATTATGTGAAATTCAGGCAGGGGATGAGCAGTCTCTAGTACAAGAGTCCTCTACTGTGGCCAGAATGACTGCGGGCCTAGGCTTCATAAACAACTAGAGGTTTTGCTAAACTTTGGGAATTCAGACGGACCAAAACATGGTAACCTATAACCTTAAGTTCTGATGGGATACTTAAGCTAGGCCAGAAGCTCTGGCATGGATTGGGCTGTGTTCAGCCCCTGGGATTTTCTGTTCCTGGCAGAGCAGCAGCCACCCCCTACTGCCCCAGGGACCCTTAAGCCTATGCCTGAACCCTTGGGAGCATTTGTCTGTAGGGTCTCTCCCAGGAGATTATAGTGACACTACTCTATATTCTCCATATTTTCTGTGATGAAAATAGATTAGCTTTGTAGCCCGAAAAAAAAATCTTAATGATGAATTTTATTTGAAAATGGCACTGAATCCCTTGTTGGGACCTAGGGTAAGGAAGTTTATTTTCCTGGTCCTTAGTTTCCTCAAATTGTAAAGTGGATGTTATGATTCCCTAGGACATCTCAGCTGTGAAATATGAGAAAGATAAAAATCAGGAGAAATAAAATCAATTTCTTTTGGATTAACCCCTCCCCCCAACACACACACACACACACACACACACACACACACACACAGGGGTAATTAACTTGGTTCTCAAGCCCTGGCCTTGGCTACCTGCGGTAACTGAGGTCTTCCTGTGTTTGTCGTGATGTCCAAGTTTGAACAGAACCGAAGCTGTGATTTGTTCCACTGTGAGGATCCACTGCTTGAAGCCATAAGAGCTGAGCCCTCATGAATTTGAGTCCATGTTCTTTGCTAAGTAAAAGCAACAGACTTTGAGTGCCTACTGTGTACCAGGGCCTGTTCGGGTTATATGGAAGTCAAGGATGACATAGACATAATCTCTCCCGGGGCAGAGGGCCTTGGCATGGGGTCAGCCTGCTCCTAAATCCTCTAGGAGGCCACCAGGATCTTGGGAGAGGCGGGGCAGTTTTCCTCTCTAGGCTCCAGTTTCTTGGCATAACGAAGAGGTTCATCTAAGTGGTGTCACACTTAGGTGTCAGGCGTTGTGCTGGGCTCTGGAGACAGTGATGAATCTGGCAGGACCTGTCGTCCAGAGGTCTTGTCACTGTCACTCTGTGTTGCCGGGATTCCCAGCCTCAAGTTTGGAATAGGGGCCTTTCTTCTTTCGTTGCCATTTGAGGAATTCCCTTCTTTTACCTTTTTTGCCCACCCTGAGCCTTTCCCTTTTTCATTTTCTATCTCTGACACCTCGTGCCTTCCTCACATAGGGCCATGAATATTAATTGACACCTCAGTTCCGTCGGGCTGTGTCAGAATTGAGCCCTGCTGGTGGCTAGTGGGCAGTTCATCAAGGCTGAATCAGGGCAGAACGACCGAGTTCTTACCTATGCTGGTCTGCTACACCCACATTGTTGGAGGATGCACTTGGCACAGCCACAGCTCCCTTTCCTCAGGTGGATGGGAGCCTCAGGGCCCTCGCTGCCTACATCAGGAGACAATGGGATTGACCTCTAGTAGCTGGGATTCTTCTCTTACTGTCCCCTTCTCAACCCCAACTAAACCCTTGACAAAAGTCCTGTGTAGGAAGAAAATTGGTCCTAACAGCTTATTTCCCCACCAGAAGACATTCTTGGGGGGGGTGGTGCGGGACTACAGTCACCTTAGGGGAAGACTAGAAGCAAGTTTGAGTTTCTCACCAATTGTGAAAAACATCTTCCCTTTGGGAAGGATGGTTTATGGCGAGGCCTGCGGTAAGGTGGTTAGAAACCAGCGCTGTGAATACTAGCAGTCATTCAGGTGGGGTTGGGGCTGCTACAGACTCATTCTGAGTAAAGCCCTTAGGAGGGTAAAGGAGGAATTAACATGATTAAGGATCACTTCAATTGTCCTAGGTAAACGGCATTTAAACATTTTTCATGTTGCTTTCAATGCTGTAATCTTCAGTGACTTTCTAGACAGTTGTGACCCATTGTTAGGGAAGAGCAGTACTTATACACAATTTAAAAGAAATCTGCTTCCTCCCCAGCTGGGGGATTTGGAATGACTATGGTGACAGTGTGGGAGGGAGAAATTAAGGCATCAAAGTGATCAGTTCTGGAGGTGGCTTCGAGAACTCTCTCTAGCCAGCTTGAATTTTCACATTATCTCCCCGTTTTGAGGCCCTGAGGGCGGGGAGGACGTTGTGCTGTGCGACTTTCCTTCAGATCCATCTTCCCTCCACCCCTGTTCACAGAGAGAAGAGTCAAAGTCCCTCGTCGGCGCCCACCTCCTCGGCCATCTTTGCTCCGGAAGTGCCCGCTCTGGAAGCCCGAGCACCGGAAGCTGTGTCTGCGGTGCACTCGCTGTTTCCTCCTCACGTGTCCCCACCCGGAAGTGCCGACCTGGGTGGTGAGGCAGAGCGGAAGTTTCGGAAGAAGCGGAGGCGACTGCGTCCACAGCGAAGGCAGCGGCTTCGGCAGTTCAGTGATCTGTGGGTTCGACTGGAGGAGAGGTGAGACAGTGGTTTGGGTTGGGTTGGGCTGGGCTGGGCTGGGCCGACAAGGAGCCCATCCACGGCATCCATCCACCCCACTGTGAGTGTGGGTCGGGAGCCCCCAGGAATGCCCATCACACTGCTTAAGAGTAGGGGGAGTCAAGGCTCTGGTGGGGATAAGTGCCCTGCTCATGGACCAGCCTTTCCTGTTCCTCACACCTTGGGCACTGGTCTTCTGGTCACTGGGATACAGATGAATCCACATTAAAGGTAGTTGCTTCAAGCCAGAATAAGGGCAACATGTTTATCTTTGTTAAAGGATAGGGGGGAGGGGGTGAGTATGCATGTTTTGGTTTGCCAGCTCCTTCTCTACTGCAAATCAGGGATTTCATAGTTTTGCAGAGCTGGAAGCAACCTTGTAGGAATGGGCTTGTTCAGCCCCCAAGTTTGGCAGGGATTAGGGTGACCACAGAATGTACTCTTAGAGATGCTTAGGGGGCAGATCAGAGGTGGACAGAGGAGTCAAATGTGATGACTCAGCCCTGGTCTGCAGGACATAAATTTTCTGGAAGAACATCAGAGAGGCCTGGGATCCAGGATCCAGTTCAGCTCAACCCAAATGTATTGAGTTCCTTCTATGTGCCTGCTTTTGTGTTGGGAGCTGTGGCTTTGGAGTTCATGGAGTTCACAGTCTGGGGAGGAAGCCAGATCTTGTTTGATTGTCTGCAAAGGAAGTGTACGGTGCTGTGGGATTGTGCTTTTGTGTGTGTTGGAGGGTTGTGTATTTAGAGTTGGCCGGGGCAGCGGGGGGGTCAGAAAAGGCCTCATGGAGTGAAGGGACCTTTTGGCTGATACTGAGTAGAAACCTGACAAAGTGAAGCCCAACGAACAGAACTTCTGAGTCTGGATCAGGAGATTCAGGGATCCATTGCCTGCATAGATGCTTAATAATAAATGTTGACTGAGTAAGCAATTGAGCAAGGAGGGGAAGGAGTTCCAAGCAAAGGGAACAATTTGAAGGCCTCGAGAGAGTGAGCATATTGAAGAAAACATGAAGTAATTATGGCTGGAACCTGAGAAGTCAAGAGCAGTGGGGTGGGGTGGGGTGACTGGGAGTCTTATGCCTGCAGAAATGAGGAGCCACTGAAGGCTCGAAGCAGGCATCCAGTATGCTGTGGAATTGGCCTTTTTTTTTTTTTTTTTTAATCTTTAGAAAGATTTTATTTACCTATTTAAGAGAGTGAGCGGGAGAGGGAGAGAGAATCTGAGGTGGACTTTACTCTTGAGTGTGGAGCCGGACTCAGGGCTTGATCCCAAGACTGAGATGATCTGAGCCAAAATCAAGAGATGCTCAACTGACTGAGCCACCCAGGTGGCCCTAGGATTGGCATTTTATTTTTCATTTTTTATCTTTTTAAAGATTTTATTTGACAGAGAGAGGGAGAGCATAAGCAGGCAGATGGAGAGAAGAAGCAGACTCCCCACTGAGCAGGGAGCCTGATGCGGTACTCAATCCCAGGACCTGAGCTGAAGGCAGAGGCTTAACCCACTGAGCCACCCAGGCGCCCTGATTGGCATTTTTAAATGGAGGGAAGCTGGTAGCCAAATGGGACCTGGAGAACAGGGACAGATCCTGTTGTATCCATGTTCCACAGTACCTGACAGAGGGTGGCTCTACAACCATCCTTCCTTGGTGGAGGAAGAAATTGACCTGTTCAGTACTTTTTCATTCTGGGCCATTTCCTTTCAAGGTGGCCTGGAGTTACACCTGAGCTGAGCTGAAAGGTCCAGGTGGACCTGAGATCAGGGGCCTCTCAATCCATACTGTCTTTTTTTTTTTTTTTTAAGATTTTATTTATTTATTTGACAGAGAGAGAGAGATCACAAGCAGGCAGAGAGAGAGGGGGAAGCAGGCTCCCAGCCAAGCAGAGAGCCCGATACAGGGCTCGATCCCAGGACCCTGAGATCATGACCTGAGCTGAAGGCAGAGGCTTTAACCCACTGAGCCACACAGGCGCCCTTAGCTCATACTGTCTTAACTTGGGATGTCTGCATGGTGTTCACACCGGACCTGAGCTGGGGTCAGGGAGAGAGCCAGATCCCAGGGAGGACACCTCGTGGCATGGATGTGCCTCTATATATGATCAGTGAGGAGGATCCCTGCCTGAGATTGCCCAAAGGCTAACGATAAGCAAGTCTGAGTTGGGCCTTCTTACACCTAGAGTTTTGATGATCTCTGCACCAAGAACCATGTCGCCGGGCAGAGTTGTCTGATGGGCTGGTCTTAGCACCTGTAGTAGCTGGGTTTGTTGGAGCAGAAGTATTGAGGGACAAAGACTCAGGAAGCCCATTAACATACTAAGATCCGTTCCTGTCTTTAAAAAGGAAGATGAAAAGAAGCTGTGTGGGCCTTTGGGGGCCTTGGAGTAGCCAGTGGCTCCTGCTGTGCTCTGAGACTCTTGTTTTTCTTTCCCTCCCAGCATTGCGGCCCCACAACTCCAGGTCCCCGTCCTGGGTAGGTCTGTCTCTTCCGAGCTGCAGCTCCCTCACCATGGCCGGATGGTGGCCAGCAGTGCCTGCCCGTCTGTCTGGACTCCTGTGTTCTGGGTGCTGGTGCTGGCTTCCCAAACAGAGGTACCCCTCCTGTGATGACTGGAGCGGCCAGGCCCAGCTCCTGACGCTGTGGACCTGAAGGACGGCCCTTCCCGCACTCCACGCTCTGGGCTGGCCTTGGTAGGCCCCACCCAGGAAAAGAGACAGTAAAATGCAGTGTTGGTTCTTCTCTGTCGGAGGATTGACTTTGGGTTATCCTGCAGTGCTGGGGGTAGGTGTACAGTTTTGTAACATAATGACGTGTATGAAAATAATTATAAATGTATCATATGAAAATAATTAAATACATTTTCTGTGTCGACTTTTCCCCACAATGTGTATACATTATGCAAACAACTCTCGCTCACACCATCTGGGTACTCTCACTGCTTCACTCCTGGGCTCTGCTCCTGGCCTCCCTGCCACTTTGGATGTTGACCCTATTCTCCTTCCTGCTGCTCCCCTTCCTACTCACTGCTCGTTCTGGATTCTAGGGCGTCAGTGAGCCGTAGGGCCTTTGTTTACTCCTATTTAAGGTCGGTGACTAGGGTGCTTCCTGCACTCTGGCAAGTGCTTTAATTACGTATAATGGGTCTCAGCGGCTGCTGATGACTGGGTGAATGCGTGGGCTTCGTCAAAGGTGCTGTGCAAGAAAGTGGTTTCCAAACGCTCCCTTTTCCTGTCTTGTTATTATATGTTTGTGTCTTATGGGGAATCTATAGAAAATTAATAAGAGTAGAATTGTCTTGGTTGAGTCTGAAATGGGAACTTTTATCCCTGCCCCTCCTTCCTGCCCCATGGCAAGTTTCCTTAGGGGCCTTCGAGCAGCTCACAGAAACCCAGGGGGTCTGCCCAGGACTTGGATGGGGCCAATAGGAAACAGATGTGTTTGTTTCTAACCTGGTTTGGGGAAAGCTTGATTGCCTGGGCTTGCGGTTCTGTGATCGTTTCTTCCGAGACTTTCTTGTGGGTGCGTTCTCAGTCGTTTCCAGGGCCCAGAAGATTCTGGGGTCTACTTAAAGAGTGGCGTGGTGGTACTCAGGATGCGTGTCCTCCACCTTTGCTCTATTCCACACAGTGAACCCTGTATTGAGGGGTAGGAAGGTTCAACATTCCCAGTTTCCCTTGCTGCTACGTTTGAGATTCTCCTAACGAGCTAGACTTACGTGCGCCGGAAGGTGGAAGGGCACAGAAGACTTTTTTCTCCCGGAGTGGTAGCAGCTATTTGGAGGCGCCAGCAGGCACAAGTTTGTGCAGTGGCCCGGCTCTGCATTTTCTTGTCGTCAGTTGCCTGCTCGGTGAGTGTGGTACAGCTGTGAGGTGGGCACAATTTTCCACAGCTCTCTGACCTTGGATTACAGCTGCTGTGGTGCCCGATGCCCACCTCTGACTTCTGCCGCTATTCCCATGGCTTAGTAAGCATCTGTTCCCGCTTGGGACGCCAAGAGTAGTCTCGGATTCCTGCTCTGAACTCAGGTGACAGAAGTGCTCTCTGCTTCTCTGGGACTTGAGTCTGTTTTTTTTTTTTTTTTTAAAGATTTTATTTATTTGACACAGAGAGATCACAAGTAGGCAGAGAGGCAGGCAGAGGTGGGGGGGAAGTAGGCTCCCTGCTGAGCAGAGAGCCCCATGCGGGGTTCGATCCCAGGACCCTGGGATCATGACCTGAGCCGAAGGCAGAGGCTTTAACCCACTGAGCCAACCAGGCGCCCCTTGAGTCTGGTTTTTTTTTTTTTTAACTTTGATAGGTATGGGGATAAAGGTGGAAATCAAAGGGGAAGGTAGGATTACTGGGCCTGACTCCATTCTTGCAAATTTCTGTTAAAGGGGTGATGTAGCTTTATCCATCCTAGCCGAGTGATCCCCAGTTTCTTGGCTCATGTTATGGCTGAGGAGGCAAACAGACCCCTGTTGAGCCAAAAAGATGGTTTGCCACAGTGACCGCCCCATCTTAGTCCTGGCCCAACAACCTCTGCTTGTGAGGGGGCAGGGGCTCAGGCGCACCAGGCTGGGATTTGGCTGCTTTTCACACAGGCTAATCTAAAGTGGAAGGGGAAGTTCTGTAATTGGACAGGACTGACCTGCACTTTCTTGAAGCATAATAGCTTGTAAGGATTGTAGTATAGCTGGTAGGGTCAGGGAACCGGCACCCTGGGGTCAAGATATTGTTTTGCAGCTCATTTGCTCATCAGCTTCCCCTGTGTTGGGCTCTGAGCTTAATCTAGTCTAGAAATGGAAGCACCTGGGACCATGTGACTGCAGTGTTCACCAGGCCTTTTGTATTAGAGTGAGGAGGAGGGAAGCCCATGCAGATAAGGTATTGCTGAGCTCTGATTTGCCCACGTTACTGATGGGAGGCTGCCTGGCTCTCACCTGGGGGAGGGGAGCGGGTTTAAGAGGTGAGTGCTGAACCCACTGCTTTCACATCAGAGCTTGAATTACCAACAGGAAGAAACACTCAAACAGTTTATTAGGTTAGAAGAGAAAAACCACACTTACTACCCCCTTAAGTCAGATCCGAAGTAAAGCTGTTTTGCTCACATATAAGTTATGCAGACCTTTGTCCCCCTTCAGGAAAGATCTCTGGCCTGGTTCTTTTTTAGCAGAGGTGGCAACTTTTCACTCATTTAGCTGGCAGAGCAAAGCTGATCCCTTGGCAATCCAGTAATCTCTGGACCGCTTGGAAGGTAAGAGGACCGTCACCACAAAGTTGGTTGAATGACCTAGTTAAGGATACAAGGACAAAAGATTTGTTAAAGAATAACCCCTTGATACAGAGAGCACTGCACGGGGAGTCAAGGCACCTGGGTTTCAGGCCTGACTCAGTCTGTAAAGATAGTGGGCATCTAGTCCTCTACGGATTTTAGTTTTATTCTCTATAAGACGAAGATGTTAGGACATGTGATCCTTTAGGCCCTGCCCCAGCTTTGACTTTGTATGACCTTGTAAAGTATGTTTCAAATTCTCTGCAGTCTGACTGAGGGAATATTAGACTAGGGTTCAGCTCGGAGTTTTTAGTGGCACTTGGTATGCAGCTGGTAGGTTGGGCATCTGTTCATTTGCCCATCTGTCTGTCCATCCATCCATGCTTTGTTTCGCCCTGCAGTTAGGCACCAGGGCTCCTGAAGTGACTAAGCACAATTGCGGATATTTGGTCCTCAGCTGTGGGGCATCTGAAATAAGAGGTCGCTTTTGCACCGAGACCAGTGTGAGAAGTACAGCGTTTTGCCCTCAAGATGGCACTGCGTTCATGGCAAACCCCATCTGTGTGGCAGTTGGAGAAGGTGGTGGTGTCTCTGGCAGAGAATGCCTGTATCTCCTCTTTCCTTACCTTTGTATGCCATGCCCTGGATGGTGCCTTGGCAGTGCTTGAGTGACTTTTTATAGTACAAATGCACCACACACACACTTAACTGTGATCGATCGATCTATCTATCTATCTATCTATCTATCATCTATCTATGGCTGTTACTTTGATTCAGGATTCAAATAAGGTCCATGCCTTGCAGTAGGTATGTGTTTTTATTTTATTTTATTTTATTTTATTTGAGAGAGAGTGTGAGTGGGGGTAGGGGGGAGGGAGAGAGAATCCCAAGCAGGCTCCACACCCAGCAAGGAGCCCGATATGGGGCTCAGTCCCACAACCCTGAGATCACGACCTGAGCCAAAATCAAGAGCCAGATGCCCAATCGACTGAGCCATCCAGGTGCCCCAGTGATGTGTTTCTTAAATTTCTTTCAGGTGGTAGGTTCCCCTTCTGTTCCTTTCACCACCCCCTTGTAATTGTTGAAACAACCAGACTGTCTTGTAAAGTTTTTCGCGGTCTGGATTTTTTTTTTTTTTTTTAAAGATTTTATTTATTTGACAGAGAGAAACACAGCGAGAGAGGGAACACAAGCAGAGGGAATGGTAGCGGGAGAAGCAGGCTCCCTGCCGCGCAGAGAGCCCGATGCGGGGCTCGATCCCAGGACTCTGGGATCTGACCTGGGCCGAAGGCAGACGCTTAACGACTGAGCCACCCAGGCGC
>CM053610.1:83552642-83563110 GCA_028646535.1 Procyon lotor | reverse complement strand
AAGCCAGCAAGTGGGCCCTTTGGCCCCAGTGAGTAGCACTCGCACTTGATAATTACATCTGTGAAAGGCACCTCCCCATTCTTGTTCTTTCAGACTTCTCTGGAAACACTCAACAAAGCCATTGCTGGCTTTGTGGTGATGTCTGAGGAAATGGAGAAGGTGTATAACAGTTTCCTCAACAACCAGGTTCCTTCTCTGTGGTCCAACACAGCCTACCCATCCCTGAAGCCACTAGGATCTTGGGTCAAAGATCTTATCCTGAGGACTGCATTTGTGGACGTAAGAAAACTTATTTCTTTGGGGTTTGATGAACACAGTAGGCCTTAAGGTCTTTAGGAAGCCCTAGCAAACTGAAACACTAGCAACCACTGAGGGAGCATCTGAGCCCAAAGAAACAGAAACTTCCAGAATGGCATCAGTTTGCAAGTCATGCTGATCAATGTACTTTGCCCTTGGCCCTTATACCACATCCCATTTTAGTTTAAGATCTAGTTCATGGGACCCTGCTATGAGGTACAGAACCAATATGACATGGGTCTAAACTGCCAAGTATGACCTTGCTGTGGTCTCCCCTCTTCCACACCCCCGAAATAACCAGCTTCTGGATTTATGCTTAGGCTGTTGGGTGAGGAAGGAGAACAGACTGCCAGTGAGAATGGGGACTGGTGACTAACTCGGGCTGGTTGAGACTCTGTCCCCTGAGAGGCCCTCCAAAATATGACTTTGATTTAACTGGCAAACTCCATTTCAGAAAAACAATACATGATGATGTAATGTTTCTCCTTTAGTTGTGGCTCAAAAGGGGGCAGCCTAAGTCCTTCTGGATCTCCGGTTTCTTCTTTCCTCAAGGATTTCTAACAGGTAACAAACCGTGCTTTCCCCAGAAAAATCCCACAGAAAAGGCCATGATCTGTTACATGCTGGGTGTGTAGGAATCAGGGGAAAGTCCTGGCCGCTAACTACCTAACCATGGATCGCTGAATATCAGGCAGTTCGGTGAGGCCCTGATCTTCCCCTCTTGCCAGGGGAAAGGATGGCAGAAATAGCAGATGTTCCCCTACAGCCTAATCCCTACCCCTCTCGGTTGTGCAAGCGTGGGCCCTGCTGCTGTAAGTGTCCACAGCATGCCCCAGGCCCTGTGCGGCCCCCCATCCTTAAAGGCACCACCTGCCCGCCGCCTGCTCCAGCCTCACCTTAGCACAGCTTCCTTCCCTCTAAAAAATACTCCTGTCCGTCCATCAGCCCTCTGGACTCCAGCCAGCGGACTCAGCCCTTAATCTGTCTCATTCTGAATCCCCTATAAACAGCCCATATAAGACAAGCTGAGCAGGACTTTGAAGTTAGGGAGATGGGGCTCTGGAATTCCTGCACTGGCTTATCTCCCTCGCTGCAAAGCAGTGCCCTTGAGACTTGGCCTTCCTCCCTCTCTTCCCAGCCCTGCCATGGCTCCACCCCTCCCAACATCACCACAGGCTTCCTGGCTGATGAACTAACTCGGAATAAGGCATTAATGGCTGAGACTTCTCAGTGGAGAGGAAGCTCTCAAACACTAGAGCAGCCTGGTGGAGGCAAGCAGAGGCTGGGTTCGAGAAGTGGCAGTGTTGTTCGGAGGCCCCAACTTTCTGGTTTTCATATTTATAGGAACTCTTCAAAACCATGCTCGGAAATACAATTTGCCTATAGATGAGCTGAGTTTCAAATACAACATGATTCCTACCTATCGGGATCAAGCTGCAGTTATAGAAGCTGCCAAGACAGTGCAGTTTGGACAAGAATTGCCCATGGACTTGGAGGTACTGTCCCCCGACTACTGTTACAGCAAAGCAACTCGGTCCCACAGCCATCTGAGAGCCAAGCTCCCCGGCCCCACTCCCCCACTGCCTCCCACATGCAGGAGCACGAGAAGCAGACAAGACTCACAGCCCTCAAACGAACTCCCCGGGCTAGCAGCGCCTGGATGGAACTGCCTAAATTAGCCTGATTGCAGAGATAGTTTTCAAAGTAACACTGTTTGTTTCTTTAAGATTCCTATGGCAACTTTCTCCTTTTTATGGAGAAGGAGGTTACATATAAGGGTTTTAACAAGGTGTTAAAAACAAAGGTCTCAGAATCAGGCAGGCCTGAGCTTAAATTCTGACCTTCCCCTTTGCCAGCTGTGTGTGCTAGAGCAATGACTGACGTGTCCGCATCTCAGCGTTCTCATCCGTTAGGTGGGGCTGTAATGCGGTAAGAATGAGCATCACGCTCCCACAGTAAAGAACTACCGTTACAGGCGGAGTCTATTTGCCCTTCATTCAGCTGCCCCCTAGCGGAAGTGATATACCAACTTCATACATTATATAAACACAAATACGTGACGTAACTAATAGGAGTGCACTAAGGAAGCAGTTTAAACTTCCTGCCTACATAGTTTACTCCTTCTAGAGCAGAAGTTCTAAAGTGTGGTTCCCACACCAGGAGCATGGGCATCACCTGGGAACTTACCAGAAATGCAAATTCCAAGGACCCATTCCAGATCTACTGAATCAGAAACTCTGAGCTAGGACCCAGAAATCAGTACTGTGACAGGTCCTACATGGGGTTCTTAGCCCACTACAGTATGAGAACTACAGCTCTAGAGTATCAGTGATTCTCAACCTTGACAGACGGTTAGAATCACCTGTGGAACTTTTTAAAAATCCCCGTGCCCAGACTACACCCTAGTTATATCAGAATCACCCCAGTTTCATCAGGCACCATTATTTTCCGAAGCTCCCCTGGTGATTTCAGTGTACAGCCAGGGATGAGAACCACTCCGGCCAATGTGAGCTGCCCAGCTTTGACGTGCTGACGAGATGGGGTGGGGGAGGAGGGACTAGAGTTCTGCGTACTGGTGAGCTGTATAATTTTCTATATGTGCCACAGAATCAAACATCTGCTCCAGATTGCTTTTTCTAAGAAAGTGTTCACGCGCCAATTAGCTTAGTTGTGATGAATGGGTTTACTAAACTTTCTTTTTTTTTTAAGATTTTATTTATTTGTTAAAGAAAGAGAGAGAGCCACAAGCAGGCAGAGAGGCAGGGAGAAGCAGGCTCCCCGCTGAGCAAGGAGCCCAATGTGTGACTCGATCCGAGGACCCTGGGATCATGACCTGGGCTGAAGGCAGCCACTTAACCAACTGAGCCACCCAGGCATCCCTTCACTAAACTTTCTTAACATATCCTAACATCAGTTAGAAATTGCTCCTTGATAATGCTGTCAGTATCCACCCCACTCAGATCTGATTGATCGACTCCCTGCTTGCACGAGCAAAATCGTACAAACTGATCCAATATTCACAGCTTACTTCTGAAATACTATAATATCCCATGCCTCTTAATTGACTGTATTTAAAATGACAATAAAAAGGGCTACATTTTTTAAGGAAATTTGTTTGAGCATCAAAATGCTTTTTAAAAAGAAAATAAGTTGAGAATTGCACTTCTCATTGTTTTGAGCCCCTTCTTAGCCAGGAGGGTGTCCCAGGCCCATATCAGGAATAACCGAGGCCTTGGGAAGTCACCCGCATAAAAGCTCTCACTGAGGCCTTCTGGGATGCTGGCCCTGCTCTGTGTCTGGCACATTTTTACCTGCCCAGGAGGATGACTCTGACAGACGGAAGCTTATGCTGACCACCAGGACCTCTGTCCCTCCACCTTACCCCAACCCACACCACATCTCTGCCCGGATCATGGGCACTGAGCCATGACAATGCCTTAGAATCCCTGCCTTCTATGAAAATGGCAGGTCACATCGTGGGCCCACCTCATGGTCCTCTCAGCAAATGTCTGCCAGAGACTGCTTACACGGCTTTAGTTCTGTTGAACACAAGGCACTGTCTGCCCATCTGCCACCTTTGTGCTGTTTAGGAAAACACACTCCCTCTGGGTGCATGCCCAAATGGCTCCCACGCACAGCCCGGCACGTGCATAGCAGGCTGGTTTTCAGCCTCTTCCAAGGCAAACCTGCACAAGCGTACACAGCAGCCCCCAAAACAGGAAGACCCCCCCCCCACCCCACTGACCAGCCCAGGAGACAAAGTTCAGGATGCTAGAAAGTAAAGACCAGCCAAAAAGAGCTTACCATTCTTTTGTTCACAACAAAAATATACTACCTGTGTCCATACAGCTCGGTCATCTCCCTACGGGTGTGAAGCTCCAATTATCCCAAAGATAACTGGCTCCACAAATGGCCAGAGGCGCTCACTGTTAGAGGAAGGATGACACGGAAGCCTACAACGGGCCAAACTTGGACAATAGGGGTGGCATCCTATCACGGGCCACTAAGGGGCAGGGCTTTTCCATCTCTCTCTCTCTCTCTCCCCCGCTTTAAGAGAAACATGAAAAATCTAGCGTAGTTCCTGAAAATAAAGAAGGAACTCTCCTTAGGCACTCTGCAAGTGTTACTGCAGATGGAGTCTGTCTTTAGGGGGGCATCCACACCCCGGAAAGACTTGGCTAAACGGAACACCCCTCCTATCCGGCCTGCTTCCCATGACAAGGAGAAAGTCATAACATCATATCAGATAGTCTAAAGCCCATCAACAGCATCCCTATTAGAGATCCTGGCAGAGTGCAGAAAGTATGAGATTTGGTGTCAAACTGAGAAGGAAGTCACTTTACCTTTCCAAGCCTCTGTATTCTCTCCAAAATGTGAGTAGTAACAGCAATCTGTAGAGTGCTTCTTAGAATTAACTGGTGAGGATGTGGGGCTCACGAAACGGCCCACAACAGCTAAGCCCCTTCTCCTCACCTTAAAACTTCCGTTTGTCTTTCAGTTGCCCTCTCCTGAGGATGGTGTTCTTGTTCATGGGATGTTCATGGATGCTTCTCGATGGGATAATACGGAGATGGTGATAGAGGATGCGCTGCCAGGACAGATGAATCCAATGCTGCCCGTGGTGCATTTTGAACCTCAACAAAATTATGTGCCAAACCCGACACTTTACCACTCCCCACTTTATAAAACAGGGGCCCGGGCAGGAACGCTTTCAACCACAGGTAAGGATGCGTGAACACTGGCCCAGGTAATGACAAAATACAAACTACAAAGTCGAAAAAAAAAATACACTATGCAAGGAGAGATCTTAAGGCAATTAGCAAAGCTTAAAATGAGGCCACTTATTACATACTAATTTATAAATATTATAAATTCTTTCTTTGAATTCTGAGAATGGACTGCCTTTTAAAACTAATGCTTTCTTCTGTTAGTCTATTAAGTAGAAAACAGAGCTTATTTAGCAGTGACTTCTAATTTCAAAGCGATGGGCTGAGTACACACAAAAAAACTCTCTCTCTCTCTCACCAAAGCCACTAAGACTCATTTTCGAAAATGGATTTGAAAATAAACCAAAAATGGAATGCCATGTTGAAGAAAGGGGAATCTGAGTGGGCCTGAAACCAGACGTAGCCCTGAAAAAAAAGCAATCAAGTAGAAAGCTGTATCAACAGACTGAAGATCTGTCCCATACAGAGCTAGGACACAGCTAAAGGGTGAGCAGAGAATGAGCTAAGGAAATCCCTCACAATACAGCACAATGCAATTTAAAAAAAAAGTGACATTGTGAAAGGAGCCAAATTTTCCATTATTTATCTATACTAGATAGTAGGCAATCTGGAAGGAGAAAGAGGATGAAAGAGAGATAATAATGGCTGATAATTTCCCAGAACTGAAGAAACACTGTTTTCAAAGTGGCCATATCATTGAACATTCCCACTAACAGCATGTAAGGGTTCCAGTTCCTCTGCATCCTCACTACCACTTACGATGACCAGTCTTTTTAATTTTAGATGTCAGATAGACAGACGATAGATTATAGTCGTATCTTCTTGTGGTTTTACTTTGCATTTCCCTAATGACTAATGATGTCAGCCATCTTTTCTGGTATTTATATCTTCTTTGATTAATTGTTCAAGTCTTTTACCTATTTTGTAAGACTCATTTGTCTTACTATTAGCTAAAATTCCAATAGAAACCCTGTCTTCTTGGCAGGAGTCGCCAAGAAAAGATAGTAATTAAAATGATGTTGTGGACAACCCTCTCGGGTCCCCTCCCTCCTTAGGTGCTTTGTACTATCACTTTGCTATCACTCAATAGACCTTGTTTGGCAGCTGGGTGGCTCAGTCAGTTAAGCATCTGCCTTTGGCTCAGGTCATGATCCCAGGGTCCTAGGATCAAGTCCACATCAGGCTCCCTGCCCAGCAGGGAGTCTGCTTCTCCCTCACCCTCTGTGCATGCTCTCTCTGTCTCTCTCTCTCTCAAAAATAAAGTAAAATAAAACAAAACAAAATATAAAATAGGTCAGAAAGAGAAATTATTCCACAAATGGTGCTTGGACAATTGGTTATACCAAACTTAGACCCTATGTCATACTATATACAAAAATTACATCACTGATGGATTCTTTACACTTAATCATCACTAAATTTTAAAATTATTATTAACCGGGGGAACAAGATGGCAGAGGAGTAGGAGACCGAAATATCATCGGGTCCCAGGAGTTCAGCTAGGTAGTTATCAAACCATTCTGAACACCGACAAACTCAACAGGAAATCAAAGAAAAGAAGAGCAGCAATTTTATGAACAGAAAAGTGACCACCTTCTGGAAGGTAGGACGTGTAGAGAACTGAATCCAAAGTGACAAGAAGAGAGATCACAGGGAGAGGGGCCAACTCCCAGCAAGTGAAAGAACAGCGGAGCACAAAATCAGAACTTTTAGAAGTCTGCTCCCCTGAGGGATGTCACTCCAGAGGCTAAGCAGAGGGTGGAGCCCTCACCGGGACAGTGTGGTCTCAGGACTCACAGGGTCACAGAAAGAGCGAGGGTGCCTGAGGGCAGCAGATGTCCCAGGTATCATAGCAGGGAAGCTGGCTACAGAGACAGAGCCTAAGAGGGGGCTCTCAGCTCAGGGTTACCATGTATCTGAGGCACAGTCAGGCCACTTCTCTTCAAGCAGGGACCCCACAAGTGACAGATCTGGGGAGACCTCCCTCCTACCCCCTCCAGGAGGAGTGGCACAGGAGCATTATACAGGAATTGCCTGAGTTTGGAGATGCCAAAGGGGGCCCTGTGCCAGAGATAGAAACGTTCGGTCACAAGCTGGGTGAGCAAGGAGTGCGGCCAGAGACCAGGGAGATGGGAGGAACTGATGGTTTTTCTGAGGATGCACTGAGGAGTGGGGCCACAAGCTCTCGGCTCCTATGGGGCCAGAGATTGGGAGGGAGCTGTGTGCATTCCCATCCTCCAAAGCTGTACAGAAAGCATTCAGGGAACAAAAGCTACTGAGAGCAAAACCGCAGATTACATAGCCTGGCCCCTGGTGAGGGCGTGTAATTCCACCTCGGGCAAAGACATTTGAGAACCACTACAACAGGCCCTGCCCCCAGAAGATTAGCAAGAACATCCAGCCAAGACCAAATTCAGTGATCAATGAGAACTGCAGAACTCCACAGCTAGGGGAAAACAATGCATAGAATTTAAGGCTTTTTTCCGTGATTCTTTAGTCTTTCAAAGTTAAATTTTTTAATTTTATTTTTTCTTATTTTTTTAAATTTTTCCTCCTTCCTATATTAACCTTTTTAACTATTTTATCAGTACTTATTTAAAACCCTTTTAAATTTTCATTGTTATAGTCATATTCTATCCCTCCATTGTATTTAACCTTATTTTTTGTATACACAGATTTTCTCTCTTTAAAATTTTGGGATACAGTTTCTTGTAACAGATCAAAATATACCCTAATCTAGTACGTGGCTTTGTGCTAGTCTCCAGACTGATCACCTTCTTTCCTCTTTTTTTTTCCTTCTTTTTTCAACCAACTTCTTATCCTATCAATTCCTTTTTTAGAATCTTTTTTAATTTTCATCTTTATAGTCATATTCCATGCCTTCATCATGTTTACATTTATTTTTGTGTATATATGTTTTTCTTTCTTTAAAATTTTGGGAGGCACTTTCTTCTAACAGACCAAAATACACCCAAAATCAAGTGTGTGGTTCTGTTCTATTCACCAGTCTAATATATATATATATTTTTTTTTTTTTTCTTTTTATTTTTTTCTCCCTTTCTTCTCCCCCCAGTTTCGGGTCTCTTCTAGTTTGGTTAGTCCACATTTTTCTGGGGTCATTGCTACCCTTTTAGTATTTTCTTCTCTCATTCATCTGTTCTTACCTGGATAAAGTGACAAGGTGGAAAAACACCTCAGAAAAAAAAGAACCAGAGGCAGTACCAATGGCTAGGGACCTAATCAATGTGGATATTAGTAAGATGTCAGAACTAGAGTTCAGAATGACAATTATCAATGTGCTAGCTGGGCTCAAAGCATGGAAGATACTAGAGGATCCCTTTCTGGGAAATAAAATCCCTTTCTGGAGAAATAAAAGAACTAAAATCTAACCAAGTTGAAATAAAAAAAAAGCTATTAATGAGATGTAATTTTAAAAATGGAGGCTCTTGCTCTAGGATAAATGAGGCAGAAAAGACAATAGGTGATATAGAAGACCAAATGATGGAGAATAAAGAAGCTGAGAAAAAAAAAAACAAACAACTACTAGACCAAGAGGGGAGAATTTGAGAGATAAGTGATACCATAAGATGAAACAATATTAGAATAATTGGGATCCCAGAAGAAGAAAGAAAGAAAGATAGGGGCAGAAGGTATATTGGAGCAAATTATAGCTGAGAATTTCCCTTATTTGGCAAAGGAAACAAGCATCAAAATCCAGAAGACACAGAGAACCACCCTAAACTCAATAAAAATAGGTCCACACCCCATTATCTAATAGTAAAACGTACAAGTTTCAGTGATTAAGAGAAAATCCTGAAAGCAACTTGGGACAAGAGTTCTGTAATATGCAATGATAGTAATATTAGATTGTCAGCAAACCTACCCCAGAGACCTTACAGAGGGAATGGCATGATATATTCAGAGCACTAAATGAGAAAAATATGCAGCCAAGAATACTATATCCAGCTAGGCTGTCATTGAAAACAGAAGGAGAAATAAAAAGCTTCCAGGACAAACAAAAATTAAAAGAATTTGCAAACACCAAACCAGCCCTACAGGAAATATTGAAAGGAGTCTTCTAAGCAAAGAAAGAGCCTAAAAGTAACAGATCAGAAAGAAACAGAGACAACATACAGTAATAGTCACCTTACGAGCAATACATTGGCACTAAATTCATACCTTTCAATAGTTACCCTGAATGTAAATGGACTAAATGCCCCAATCAAAAGACACAGGGTATCAGAATGGATAAAAAAACAAGACCCATCAATATGCCGTCTATAAAAAACTCATTTTAGACCCAAAGACACCTCCAGATTTAAAGTGAGGAATGGAAAACAATTTACCATGCTAATGGACATCAAAAGAAAGCTGAGGTGGCAATCTTTATATCAGATAAGTTAGATTTTAAGCCAAAGACTATAATAAGAGATGAGGAAGGACACTATATCATACTTAAAGAGTCTGTCCAACAAGATCTAACAATTTTAAATATCTATGCCCCTAACATGGGAGCTGCCAATTATACAAACCAATTAATAACAAAATCAAAGAAACACATAGACAATAATACAATAATAGTAGGAGACTTTAACACCCCCCCTTACTGAAATGGACAGATCATCTAAGCAAAAGATCAACAAGGAAATAAAGGCTTTAAATGACACACTGGACCAGATGGACATCACAGATCTATTCAGAATGTTCCATCCCAAAGCAACACATGGAACAAAAAGCATTTGACAAAGTACAGCATCCTTTCTCAATCAAAACTCTTCACAGTGTAGGCATAGAGGGTACATTCCTCAATATCATCAAAGCCATCTATGAAAAACTCACAGCAAATATCTACTACACATGGAACATTCTCCAGAACTGATCACATCCTGAGTCACAAACCAGGTCTCCACTGGTACCAAAAGACTGAGATCATTCCCTGCATAGTTTCACACCACAGTGCTTTGAAACTAGAACTCAACTGCAAGAGGAAAAGTAGAAAGAACTCAAATACAGGAGGCTAAAGAGCATCCTACTAGAGAATGAATGGATCAACCAGGAAATTAAAGAATAATTTTAAAAACTCATGAAAACAAAGGAAAATGAAAACACAACTGTTCAAAAACTTTGGGACACAGCAAAGGCAGTCCAGAGAGGAAAGTATATAGCAATACAAGCCTTTCTCAAGAAACAAGAAAGGTGGGGCACCTGGGTGGCTCAGCCATTAAGCATCTGCCTTTGGCTCAGGTCATGATCCCAGGGTACTGGGATCGAGCCCCGCATTGGGCTCCCTGCTCGGCGGGAAGCCTGCTTCTCCTGCTACCATTCCCTCTGCTTGTGTTCCCCCTCTCGCTGTGTTTCTCGCTGTCAAATAAATAAAACCTTAAAAAAAAAAAAAAAAAGAAACAAGAAAGGTCTCAAGTATACAACCTAAAGGAGCTGGAGAA
>CM053610.1:83536724-83552142 GCA_028646535.1 Procyon lotor | reverse complement strand
TATCATCTGCAGAGAGTGAGGGTTTAACTTCTTAGCCGATTTGGATGCCTTTTATTTCGTTTTGTTGTCTGATTGCAGAGGCTAGGACATCTAGTACTGTGTTGAATAGCAATAATGATAGTGGACAGCCCTGCCATGTTCCTTACTTTAGCTCTCAGTTTTTCCCCATTGAGAATGATATTTGCTGTGGGTTTTTCATAGATGGCTTTGATGGTACTTGTGATGTCCCTCTGTCTGTAAGAGGAATGTACCCTCTATGCCTACACTGTGAAGAGTTTTGATTGAGAAAGGATGCTGTACTTTGTCAAATGCTTTTTCAGTATCTATTGAGAGTACCATATGGTTCTTGTTCTTTCCTTTATTAATTATTGTATCATATAGTTTGATTTGCACAATCAAGGTTGTTGAACCAACCTTGCAGTTCAGGAATAAATGCCCCTTGGTCATGGTGAATAATCCTTTTAATGTACTGTTAGATCCTCTTGGCTAGTATTTTGGTGAGAATTTTTACATCCATATTCTCAAGGATATTGGTCTGTAATTCTCCATTTTGATGGGGTCTTTGGTTTGGGGATCAAGGTAATGCTGGCCTCATAAAATGAGTTTGGAAGTTTTCCAAGCTTTCTATTTTTTGGAACAGTTTCAGGAGAACAGTTATTAATTCTTTAAATGTTTGGTAGAATTCCCCTGGGAAGCTGTCTGGCCCTAGGCTCTTGTTTGTTGGGAGATTTTTGATGACTGTTTCAATCTCCTTACTGGTTATGAGTCTTTTCAGGTTTTTTCTATTTCTTTCTGGTTCGGTTTGGTAGTTTATATGTCTCCAGGAATGCATCCAATTCTTCGAGATTGTCAAATTTCCTGGTGTGTAGTTGCTTATAATATGTTCTTATAATGGTTTGTATTTCTTTGGTGTTGGTTGTGATCTCTCCTCTTTCATTCATGATTTTATTAATTTGGGTCCTTTCTCTTTTCTTTCCTTTTTTTTTTTTAATTTAAGATTTTTTAAATTTATTTGACAGAGAGAGATCACAAGTAGGCAGAGAGAGAGTGGGGGAAACAAGGTCCCTGCTGAGCAGAGATCCTGATTTGGAGTTTGATCCCAGGACCCTGAGATCATGACCCAAGCCAAAGGCAGAGGCTCTAACCCACTGAGCCACCCAGGCACCCCTCCTTTCTCTTTTCTTTTTGATAATTCTGGCCAGGGGTTTATTAATTTTATTAATTCTTTCAAAGAACCAGTTCCTAGTTTTGTTGATTTGTTCCATTGTTCTTTTGGTTTCTATTTCACTGATTTCTGCTCTGATCTTTCTTATTTCTCTTTTCCTGCTGGGTTTAGGCTTTCTTTGCTGTTCTTTCTCCAGCTCCTTTAGGTGTAGGGTTAGGTTGTATACTTGAGACCTTTCTTGTTTCTTGAGAAAGGCTTGTATTGCTATATACTTTCCTCTCTGGACTGCCTTTGCTGTGTCCCAAAGTTTTTGAACAGTTGTGTTTTCATTTTCCTTTGTTTCCATGAATTTTTAAAATTATTCTTTAATTTCCTGGTTGATCCATTCATTCTTTAGTAGGATGCTCGTTAGCCTCCATGTATTTGAGTTCTTTCCACTTTTCCTCTTGTGGTTGAGTTCTAGTTTCAAAGCACTGTGGTGTGAAACTATGCAGGGAATGATCTCAGTCTTTTGGTACCAGTGGAAACCTGGTTTGTGACCTAGGATGTGATCAGTTCTGGAGAATGTTCCATGTGTAGTAGAGAAGAATGTGTATTCTGTTGCTTTGGGATGGAACATTCTGAATATATCTGTGATTTCCATCAGGTCCAGTGTGTCATTTAAAGCCTTTATTTCCTTGTTGATCTTTTGCTTAGGTGATCTGTCCATTTCAATGAAGGGGGTATTAAAGTCCCCTACTATTATTGTATTATTGTCTATGTGTTTCTTTGATTTTGTTATTAATTGGTTTGTATAATTGGCAGCTCCCATGTTAGTGGCATAGATATTTAAAATTGTTAGATCTCCTTGTTGGATAGACCCTTTACATATGATAGAGTGTCCTTCCTTGTCTCTTATTATAGTCTTTGGCTTAAAATCTAATTTATCTGATGTAAGGATTGTGACCCCAGGTTTCTTTTGATGTCCATTAGCATGGTAAATTGTTTTCCATCACCTCACTTTAAATCTGGAGGTATCTTTGGGTCTAAAATGAGTTTCTCAGGGTCATGAGGTTGAACCCTGCATTGAGCTCCACAATGGGCATGGATCTTGCTTAGGATCCTCTTTCTGCCTCCCTCTTGCCCACAGTGCATGCATTCTTTCACTCTCGCTCTTAAAAAAAAAAAAACAAACAACTTTAAAAAAAGATCTACTTCTGGTCTTTTGGATCTTATCTATTGAATATATGTTTCTATATCATTAGTTTCTGCTCTTACATTTTTCCCTACTATTAGTTTAATCATTACGTTTTAGATTTCCCTTTGCCTAATATATGCACTTAAGCCTATAAATTTCCCTGTAATCCTAGCTTCAGAAGCATCTTACAAGTTGTGATATATTTTCACCGATATTCTATTTAGTATATGTTTGAATTTCCATTTCAATATCTTCTTTGTTTGAAAATGGTTTCATTTTAGCTTTAAAAATTTTTTCAACAATGGAGCACCAGGGTGGCTCAGTTGGTTAAGTGTCCAACTCTTTTTTTTTTTTAAATTTTATTTATTTATTTGCCAGCAAGAGAGAGAAAGAGAGAGAGAGCACAAGTAGAGGGGGTGGCAGGCTCCCTACTGAGCAGAGAGCCCAATGCAGGGCTTGATCCCAGGACCTTGAGATCATTACCTGAGCCGAAGGCAGAGGCTTTAACCCACTGAGCCACCCAGGTGCCCCAAGTGTCCAACTCTTGATCTCAGTTCAGGTCTTGATCTCAGGGTCCTGAGATCAACCCAGCATGGAACCTACTTAAAAAAATTGTTTGACAGGAATAAAATTCTATGTGGACAGTAAGTTGCTTTCAGTACTTTGAATATACATTTTTGTGGCTTTCATTGTTTCAGTAGAGAAATCAGTCAACAGGTTACTTGCATATTTAAAGATAATATTTTTACTGTATTGTCTTTGTTTTTTCTGCAATTTACTGTCATGGGTCTTGGTAGAATTGTTTTTTTAAAAAGATTTTATTTATTTACTTGACAGAGAGAGATCACAAGTTGGTGGGGAAGGAGGGTCCCTGCTGAGCAGAGACCCCCTGATGCAGGGTTCGATCCCAGGACCCTGAGATCATGACCTGAGCTGAAGGCAGAGGCTTTAACCCACTGAGCCACCCAGGTGCCCCTAGAATTTTTTACTTGTTTGTTTTAAGGATTTAAGTTTTACTTAATCTCCACACCCAATGTGGGGCTCAAACTGAAAGCTGTGGGATCAAGAAACACATGCTCTACCAGCTGAGTCAGCCAGGCACCACAGGTAGAATTGTTTGTGTTTATTATGCTTTTTCATTTGGTAGGGTTTATTTAATTTGTGAATTGGTGTCTCTTGTCAGTTTTGGAAAATTTTCAGCCATTGCTTATTGAAATATTACTCTGTGTTCTTCTCTCCTCTGGGACTCAGATTATATCTTATTAGATCTTGTCACCGTATGTCTGTTTCTTACTCACACTTCTCTCTTTTCCCTTGTTTAGTCTCTGCATGCTTTTTACTCTTCAAATTCATCTTGGAATTCTTAATTTTGGTTACAGTTTTCAATTCTAGAATTCTGCTTTTAAGTAAATTTAGTTCTCTGTCAATTTTCTCAATCTTTCCTTTTTGAACACTTAAATCTTGCTGTTTAAAAATCAATCTCGGCTCACCTGGGTGGCTCAGTGGATTAAAGCCTCTGCCTTCGGCTCAGGTCACGATCTCAGGGTCTTGGGATCGAGCCCAACATTGGGCTCTCTGCTCAGCAGGGAGCCTGCTTCCCCTCCCCCCACCCTGCTTGCCTCTCTGCCTACTTGTGATGTCTCTCTGTCTGTCAAATAAATAAATGAAATCTTTAAAAAAAAAAAGTAAAAAATTAAAATCAATCTCATGTATCCATTATCAGGATGCTGTACTCTGTTCCTATTATAAATTGCTTCTCTTTTAAACATGCTTTTTTGGCCTTCCTGTGTCCCTGGTTATATTTTATTATGTGCCTATGATTTTGTGTTCCTCCACACAAGATTCACATCTTCTTTTGGCAAGCAGCTAGAGATACTAGGTGTCACCATAATCTCCTCGTAAGTATTCTTTTTCTTTTCTTTTTTTTTTTTTTTTAAGATTTTATTTATTTATTTATTTAACAGAGAGAGACAGCGAGAGAGAGAGAGAGAGAGAGAGAGAGAGAGAGAGCGCATAAGCAGGGGAGTGGGAGAGGGAGAAGTAGGCTCCCTGCCAAGCAGGGAGCCCGATGCAGAGCTCGATCCCAGGATCCTGGGATCAGGACCTGAGCCAAAGGCAGACACTTAAAGACTGAGCCACCCAAGTGCCCTTGTAAGTATATTTCTTACTTGGCCTTATTCATTTTAATGAAGCTCCTTAGAGTGCCAAACCAAAGTGAGGGAGGTGGTTTACCAGTTTCCTCTACTATTCAGTTGGCTGTGAACTCCAATTTTGTCCCCTTTGTCTCTTTAATCAGTGAAAAGTTTTGCTTAGCTTCTCAGCTTCTCTGCCTCCTCTTCTGATGCCTCTCTGTGAGTGCAAGACTAACTGTTCTGGAGTTTCTTCATCTCTTGATTACTCCTTACTATTTTATTCATTCTCCAAATGGTTAAGCATTTTAAAAAATATATTTTGTTCAAAGTCTCTAATTGTTCTTATTGAGGATATTAGTCAGAGTTCTTAGTCTGACATTTCTGGACCAGAAGTCCAGAATTTATATCATAAATTTACAGCTAAGTACCTCATTACTACACTTTACTGATTTTTGATATGTAATATTGTATTTGTTTTGTACTTGCACTTATTGGGAAATTTCCCTTATGATTTCCCTTTAATAGATGAGTTGTTCAAAAGGGCATTTTGGCTTTTCAAATATTAAAAAAATTAAATTTTAATATTGATTTTTAATATTAATTGTGTCAGGGATTAAGTTTATCTTATTTTTGAAATATTTCTTAGCACATGGTTCTCATAAATGTTCCATGTGTATTTGAAGAACTTGCATTTGTTCTATGCATTGAGTGTAAAGATCAAAGGCCATTAATTTTACTATTAAATTTATTATCTGAATATTTTATATTCTTACCAATTCTGCAACCTTTTTTATTCTTCATAATAGTTTCTATTAGAGATATATTAAAATTTTCCACATTAACGTTAATCTATCAATTTCTCTTTGTATCAGTTTCTCTAGTTTTTGCTTTATAGATTTCAAACTTTGTTAGTTGTGTACAATTGGTGTTTTTTTGTTTGTGGGTTTTTCTACATATCATATAGTTGCCCTTCTTATCCTTAATATATATATGTGTGTGTGTGTGTGTGTGTATAGATATATATATATATATATATTTTTTTTTTTTTTTTAAGATTTTATTTATTTGACAGAAACGCAGCGAGAGAGGGAACACAAGCAGAGGGAATGGTAGCGGGAGAAGCAGGCTTCCTGCAGAGCAGAGAGCCCGATGTGGGGCTCCATCCCAGGCCCCTGGGATCTGACCTGGGCCGAAGGCAGACGCTTAACGACTGAGCCACCCAGGCGCCCCTATATATATATTTTTTTGCTCCCAACTCTATTTTGTGATATACATTGGAACTGTTAACAGCTTTCTTTTGGTTAGTATTTGCCTAGTCTCTTTATTTTCTACTTTCCTGTGCTGTTTTTGTATTATTTATGCATTTTCTAAGTACCATGTAGCTGAATGTTATTTTTTTTTTTTTTAAAGATTTTATTTATTTGACAGAGAGAAACACAGCGAGAGAGGGAACACAAGCAGAGGGGATGGTAGCGGGAGAAGCAGGCTTCCCGCTGAGCAGGGAGCCTGATGCGGGGCTTGATCCCAGGACCCTGGGATCATGACCTGAGCCGAAGGCAGACGCTTAACGACTGAGCCACCCAGGCGCCCCTGAATGTTATTTTTAAAATCCAATTTGCTGCACCACCCTTAAGGGAGCCATTTTTTAGCCAGGAGCCAAAAACCACCTGGAAGTTGAAAAGAAAAACATTAAGGATTTTAATTTACTACTGCAGACTACGATCTCTTCTTCATATTTATGTTTTCACAGGTGAGATATTTATACTTTAGGTATTTGAATCAATTTCTCTCTTCTGATTTGACTTTTTGGTTTACTATATTTTATCTTTATTTTTCTTCTTCTTTCCTACCTAATGTTGGATTCGAATATTGCACTACATATTCTTTTGTTCCTCTGCTAGCTTGTATACTACAAATTATTTATTATTCTGGTTTTTTTCCCTAAAAATTCCAACATGTCCATTCAAACACAAATTTTCCTAAGGCAAACAGAGTTATTCTGTACTTCTTTTTTCTTCCTGAATACATCAAGAAGTTAACACATATTACCTACCTATTAACATTCCTCCCAATTTTTCTGATTATCTTGATTTCTTTTATGTTTAATACTTACTATGAAATATTTGTGATGCACAAAAGCTATAAAGTTAATATAGTGAATATTCATGTACCCACAATCCAGCTTATGAAATAAAATACTGTTTACATGATCTGAACCTGCAATGTCCTTGGTTCACTTCTGTCTCATTACCCAACCTTCACTTACCAAGGTCACTGCTATCTAGGATTTGGTATAAGTTCCTTACCTTTGTTTATACTGTTATTGCAATATTATGAATTCCTAAACAATATATAATATATATAGCTTAAAATTTTTATATATTTTATCATACTTCTCCAATATTATATAGTTTTTCTGCAACTTATTTTTTTGGCTCAGTATTAGTTTGTGTGACCTATCTGTATTGATATACATAGTTCTAGTTTATTCATTTTCTTTTTTTTTTTTTAAAGATTTTTTAAAATTTATTTGACAGAGAGAAACACAGCGAGAGAGGGAACACAAGCAGAGGGAATGGTAGCAGGAGAAGCAGGCTTCCTGCCAAGCAAGGAGCCCGATGCGGGGCTCGATCCCAGGACTCTGGGATCATGACCTGAGCCGAAGGCAGACGCTTAATGACTGAGCCATCCAGGCGCCCCTAGTTTATTCATTTTCATGGCTATAGTGTATTATATTCAATTTTATAAATATGTCACAACTTGTCTGATCATTTTTCTAGATGGACATTTTGGATGTTTTCAATGTTTTTTATTATGTTTCTACAAATGTTCTTGAACGTGGCTCCTTGCACCATGTGACTGATTTTATTCTAGGTTGCAGATTCAGTAATGACTTGTTGAGATGTAGGGGGATACCATTTTCAACTTTAACATACTGTTAATTATTCTTCAAATTGATTTTAACCAATTTTTTACTCTTACTTGTAATATAGATGTTTCCATTGCTCCATATCTTTGCCACCATTTTGCCAATTTCTTGGGTATGAAAATGATATCTCCCTAATAGCTTTAATTTGTTGTACCCTAATTACTTGTGAGGCCAGATATCTTTTCATATGCTTATCAGACATTTAGGCTTCTGCAATTTTCTACTCTGAAAATTTCAGAAACTCTCCTGTTCATATTTTTTGTCTTTGTTTATATTAGATTTTCTTTTTCTGAGATAAAGAGTTGGACACTTAACCAGGTGATGAGCCACCAGGTGCTGTTTTCTTTTTCTTATTAATTCACAGGAGCTCTTAACAGTTCCCTGTACTAATTCTTTGTTAGGATTTCAGAATTACAGGCAAACAAACGTCTAGGATCATAAATTTTATGTGTCAACTTGACTGGGTCACATGGTGTCCAGATATTTGGCCAAACATTACTCTGGGTGAGCCTGTGAGGGTGTTTCTGGGTGAGATTAACATTTGAATGGGTAAACTGAGTAAAGCACATTGCTCTCCTTAATATGGATAGGCCCCATACAATCAATTGAAGAGCTGAATAGAACAAACAGGCTCAGTTAGAGTTAAAGGCTGCCTGTCTGAATGGTGATATTGGGTCTTTTCTGGCATTTGGATTTAGATGGAAACACTGGTTCTTGGATGTTGAGCCTCCTGGCTTTCACACTAGAATTTATACCATTAGTTCTCCTGGTTTTTAGGCATTTGGACTGGAACTATACGTTGGCTCTCTTGGATTTCCACCTTGCTGACTGCAAATTTTGGGAGTCCTCAGCCTCCATAAACAGGTAAGCAAATTTCATATATATATAAAAGAATTACATGTTGTATAGGTATATAGTAACATATAAGATATTTTTTTCTTTCTTCCTTTCCTTCTTCCTTTCTTCCCTCCCTCCCTCCTTTCCTCTTTCCTTCTTCCTTCTTTCTTTCCTTCTCTCCTCCCCTCTCTTTTCCTAATTGGATCTGTTTCTCTGGAGAAGCCTGACTACTGCAGACTATGATCTCCAAATGAACAGATAGGACCCACCACCTTATAATCTTCTGACCAGGGAAAAGGCCAGACCAGTCACTCCATGGAGGGGCCTGTCAGGTGTCAAGGCTGGAAATTACCTTGTAGATAAGAGAACCCTACCTTCTCCTGCCACCCTGAGGTCTTGTCACTTCCCTACCCATCTGAACACCATTTTGGGGAGGCCTGGGGGAAGAAAAAGTCAGGGAGACTGACATTTTTTGAGAAAGAAACCAAATCAGTTTACCCTGGAGGCATTTAAATAAAAAGAAAGTAAGTAAAGTAAATGTGTGAGTTTAAACTTCCCCCTGCCCTTTTTATTCAGCAGGGTAGAGGCTCACGAGAAAGAGGAGACTGATAATACAACATAAGGAGCTCTGGAATTTTTTGCACATTTCATACGGAGTAAACCAGTCCTTTTATAGTTACAGTAAGGTAAGGTCTTAAATAACAAAAAAGTTTTAATCAGTATTCCACTAGCTTATTATACATCTTGGATAATCTCCCCTTTGTTCAAATAAAGTTTACATCTGCTTATTATTTTTGACCCCATTTTAACAACAGACATAGCTAAATATTAATGTATCTTAATTTATTTAGTAACAGACACCTAATGTAGGGATTCACACTCCACAGAGGGAAGAAAAATGGCAAATTTTAACAGGGAGAGGTTCATGTGAAATATAAAAATGGCACCATGTGACCTTACCGTTCTGAATACCCGCTGTCCCGGGCAAACCTCTGGAATGCACCCATAGGATCCGAGCCTGTGCTTAAGATAAATACCAAGGGAGTGTTGTATGACATGTCTTGATATAGAGTGGCCAGGTCCACAGGTGGTGTCTCTATAAAGCGTTTTCCAAGATTTTCTATTACAAAGTCTGTAAGAGCAAAAACCACCTGGAAGTTGAAAAGAAAAACATTAAAAAAGTAGTATGTTGGATGAGGGTCCTTCATAATTCTATCCTATCCTATTTCTCCTCTTCTCCTTCTCTGACAGGGTGCCCTGTTGTGCACTCATTTTTCTCTTGATTAGGTATCTTTCCTCCTACTGGATTTATGCATCATGTAATTGCCAATGGCCATGGTTCTCATGACCTCATGGAGCAAGCTGACTAGTGGAAGAGAGGAAAGTCCATACATCTCCAGGCTGCTGTTGCCCCATCCTTGCCTCCTTTGGTTCCCTCCTTCTCGCATTCTCATAGACTTTACTTTCAGTCCTTTCGCTGTCTTTGATCTCCCCCACAGATCTTCTTCTTATCATACAATTAGGTTCTACTGTCTCCTATTCTTGAAACCAAAACAGCAGCCTTCCCTCGATTGCTGCTCCCCTCCCAGACATTTCCTTTCTTTTTTTTCCTGTCACAAGTCAGCTTCTCAGAATTGACACCATATATTATCTCCCATCCTTTCCCCATCTTCCTCTCTCATTTTACTCATCAGCTTCTGACTTTTCGTGGGAACCAGCCGTAGCCCTGATGATCATACCCCTGCCTGACCATTTCCTACACCGATGTATTTGCTTCAAGGATCCTTTCCTAGCCTGCTTACCCCATTTCTGCTCTTGAAGACCCTCTCTAGCCCACATGGAGCCTTTGTGTGAGATGGGAAAAGGTGTCCCTTCTTCAATATACTTGTGCTGGAGAGCTGTCATGATAAATACACAAATCAAACCTACAGTATCTACAATGCAAATGGCTCCCTTAAGGGTGGTGCAGTGCACATCTGGCATGACTGTAAGCAGCAGCCCTGTCTTAACGTTTGCTCTCCATTAGACATTGATATCAGTTCATCCAAATAATTCTTGCATGTTTTTTGTTGTTATTCTTATTGGGAGAGGGGACATCTCAACCTGATGCAGGGCCATGGCCTTGGATTGCACCCTCCTGTGGCCATTCTGGGAAAAGATGTTTACATGCCTGCTCGCTTAAGTGAGGATATAGTGTGGTACTAACTATAAAGGTGCATGGACAGCCCTGTAATAGGGCCAAGGGGGCTTGGAGCTTAGTCTTAGCTATGTCATTGCGTGACTAAATATAATTTCAACATCAGTTTCTTCATTATTATTTTGAAAAATATTTTTGATAGTATGATCTATTTATTTGCTTTTTACTTTGACAAAAGGAGCTTAGAGATTATATCTATATAATCTAGATTATATCTATATATAGATATCTAGATTATATCTATAGATATCTAGATTATATCTATAGAGATATAGTACATAACAGTGTACAAAGCACCAATAATTTATTTCTTAGGGATGTTATGTAAACATAAAAGCGGTTACACACTCATGAAATGTTTTTGAACTCAAAAAGCTGGAGAAATACTTCTTCCCACAGCTATGGTCTAGGGAGTTAGGCACTTCTTGAAGACTGCCCTCTGAAAATCCCACATCTGGCTGCAGGATCAGAGACTTTGTAGTCTCTTCTGTCTTTATCACCAGGTCCTTTGCTAGGAGCTCCTCTCACTTTCTTTTTAAATTGAGTTACCTAATTCTGACCTATGTGACTCCACTGTGCCTTGCTTAGAACCATCTTCGTGGCCTGCTGCTTGATCCTTGGCAGGCTCTGGCTGAAGCCTTCAGAGCACTTTTTAAGTTCATCTTCCCTATCAGAATCCATAGGGAATTCCTGAATTTAGGTGAATACTTTTTTGAAGGTACTGATGGGCCGATAATGTACAAATTCACTCTTGAGAGACTCTGCGTTTGAGAATTCCCTGCCTGTTGCTTTTATTATGATGAGAAGGTACGCTTTAAACATTTGGGAATAATGACCCCTTGTTCATCCTTCCCGAGGGGCCGAACCTCAGTGAAGTTATAGTGTGTATGAGATGAAGGGTAAAGACTTAGGGTGGCTGCCACATTGTGTTATATTAGAACACAAACGCTCATACTTCTCTTCACACACAAGTTCTTTTTTTAAAAAATTGTGGTAAAATAGATATAAAATTTAGCATCTTAACCATTTTAAATTGCATTCTTATAACTGGTGTTTCTCAAATTGGAAAAGCCATGCAATTGTTGCTCTGAGGAGATTTCATCCATGACTGTCTACACTGAGGTTTTCAACAGTGAGAACACCTGGCTCCAAGAGGTTGCCACCTTCCCAAGGTACTGGAAACCTAGATTGAAACACCAGGACTATTAAGATTAGGGTTCTCAGTAGATTTAGCCTTGGAAATCAACAATGCTGCATGGGATGCGTCTTGATGTCCTCATTCATCTGCTTTGAGAATGATCATTTCTCCTTTATATATTTTTAGTCGCATTAAAGGAGGGGTTCACAAAATATGGTTTCACGATCAGCATGAGCATCATGTGGGAAGCTAGTAGAAATGCAGATTTTTAGCCTATTGCCCAGACCTGCTGAATCAGAAACTCTGGGAGGTGGGCCCCAGGTCTCTGCTTTACCAAACCCTCTAGATGATTCTGATATACACCAAAGTTTGAGAACACTGGTGTATAGGACTTTTCTTAGCTTTGGTGTGATGAATTATTCTCTATCAAGAAATCCTTATTCATCTCTGATCTAAATGGTAATTTCTTTTTTTTCTCTTTCTAGTTCAAATTTCTAATAATCTTGTCCTGAACCATTTGTTGTTAGGGCTGATGCCAAAGAAAGAATTGTTGGAATGATAGGCATTCTACTTCCTGTTGCAATTCTAATGACTCTACCACCTGGTTTACTCAGAGGTTTTCAATTTAATTTAAAAATTTTTTTAAGTAGACTCCAGGACCAGCATGGAGCCCAGTGTAGGGCTTGAACATACAACCCATAGATCAAGACCTGAGCTGAGATTAAGAGTCAGATGCTCAACCAACTGAGCCACCTAGGCACCTCTACTTAGAATTTTTTGAAATGAAGTTTCATCAGTAGGTCCAAACATGCTATATCTGAAGGAGGCTGAATTTTATGCAAGATTGCAGTATTTCATACAAGCCACTGAGTTGGAACATCCTCTTTCTCCCAAAGGAGCAATTGACTCTACCATTTAGAAACACTGGATACCCAATGCACTCTGCTTGTGAACAGGCCTGAGAACAACAGTCTCTCATTGCACAGATCTTATATCTGGTTTTGTCCTTGTCTTAAGGCTTTCTCAGATTCCCTTTGTCTCTGGGTGGGGGAATCCATATCTTTAGAACTTGGATTCGTTATTCTGGAACCCCAATTTCTTTAGCAAGTCATTCTCTGGAATCAGTAGCACGGTAAGTGTTGTTCCCAAATGCCTTGATCAGTGTATCTGTTTGAGAGGAGGTGTAGCTGGTATAACATTGTCATGCTTGGCTCCTTTCTTCCTTGTTGGTGGTCTTGACTGAGTCGGTTCCTGTCCTTTTTGGAGTCCCTATCTAGCTCTTCATTTCTGAAACCTGATCCAAATTCCAGACTCATCCATGTTGATTTATATAGCAAGTCTTATTTGATAGTATAACACAAGGAAGGTCTTTGGTTGACTATATTAATAAGATTTTCAGTTAAATATGTCATTTGTACATTTGATCACATTTAGAGAACCGTCCTGGGACATTTTGTGAAAGCCCTGGTGTTCAAGGATGTAAATTTTTTTTTTTTTTTTAAAGATTTTCTTTATTTATCCAACAGAGAGAGAGAGAGAGAGAGAGATCGCAAGTAGGTAGAGAGGCAGGCAGAGAAAGAGGGGGAAACAGGCTCCCTGCTGAGCAGAGAGCCCGATGCGGGGCTTGATCCCAGGACCCTGGGACCATGACCTGAGCCGAAGGCAGAGGCCTTAACCCACTGAGCCACTCAGGTGCCCCTGTAAATTTTTTTATTATGAAAATTTCAAGCACATATAAAGTCAGATTAATTAATTTGATGTTTTAACATTTGCTAAGAAAAGGCCAATCTTGTTTCATTGATATGCCCATCTACTCCCCCACTCCTTAGGATTTTTTGGAAGCAAATCTCATGTGTCATATTATCTCATCCTCAACACATGTCCCTATAAGGACTCTTTAGAAAACATAACCACGGTACCATAATAATGTCTAAACAATTAACAATAATTCCTTAACATCACCAAATATCTAGTCAGTATTTACCTTACCCTAATGAAATTATAAATGCCTCTGCATTTAAATATAGTATATTTAAATCAGAATCTAAATAGAACTTATGTACAGAGATCAATTGGTTTGTCTAAGTCTCTTTGGATCTATTAAATTTTCATCCTTCATCTCTTCTTCCCCCTTGCAAAACAAACGAAGAGACAAAATGTGTTGTTGTTGAAGAAGCCAGCTGTATATCTTGGAAAATTTCTTATAGTCTAGAATTTCCTAGCCTCAATGGCTTAATCTTTTTTTTAAATTTTTTTTAAGATTTTATTTATTTGACAGAGGAGAAACACAGCCAGAGAGGGAACACAAGCAGAGGGAATGGTAGCGGGAGAAGCAGGCTTCCTGCCGAGCAGGGAGCCCGATGTGGGGCTCGATCCCAGGACGCTGGGATCATGACCTGGGCCGAAGGCAGACGCTTAACGAGTGAGCCACCCAGGCGCCCCTCAATGGCTTAATCTTTATAACTCCTCCTTCTTTGGGGCTCTTGTCACTTAGGCATCCTTTCATCTTTTGTTAGCATCTAGGCTGGTAGCCACTGTCCCATATTCACTGAAGATTTTCCACCTGGGTCATAGCCTTACTCTCCATTACATATCTGTTCCAATGATTTCTCAACTGTGTCCCAGGCACTGTCTTGCTACCATCTCGTTGGGGGCCATGTGGCCATCCGACACCTTAACCTCATAGTTTCTTGACCTCTAACTCCAGTACACACCATTTCTTCTCTTCCTCAGTCACCCGCACCCACCCTCAGGATATTGTCATGACTCGGAACTGTGCATTAGAAATTTTAACTCAACGTTGATCACAACTCTCCCATCCTTTTAGCTACACCTCTAGTCCAACTACATCTGCTCCCAAAGACACTTCCAAGGTTTTTCCTTTTCTCTCAGTCTAGAAGCCCTTTCTTTCTACTACTACTTTTTTTTTCAAAGATTTTATTTATTTATTTGACAGAGAGAAAGAGAGATCACAAGTAGGCAGAGAGGGAGGAAGCAGGCTCCCTGCTGAGCAGAGAGCCTGATGTGAGGCAAGATCATGACCAGAGCTGGAGGCAGAGGCCTTAACCCACTGAGCCATCCAGGAGCCCCACTTTTAACAACAGTCTCAATTGTGTCCTTACATTCTCCATTCTTCTATTGCAATCATCTGTGGCTCAGGCCAACCCCACAACTTAATTTCTGTGTTCCTACAGAGAAGGCAGAAAATCCTTCAACAGAGCATCAGTATCTCCCAACTATACATAGGCTTTCTTCAGTTAGTTTTCTTCTTTTCACTTCTCATAGGAACAACCATCATTTTTCTTTAGTGCCTCCTGAAACTCATCACTAGAATTATCATCAATGATGTCAGGAATTATATCTAAAAATGAACTGTCTGCAATGCTTCATTCATTCTATTGATAACTTAGGCTGTACTGAAACTCTATGCTTCCTTGGTTTCCATGTCACTTTTGTTTCCTGGTGTTCTTTTTGCCCTGATGACTATTCCTTTTCATCCTTTCTTTCTGCCCTTTAAAAGTTGGTGCTCCTCAGGGTTTCATCCTTTGCTCACCTGTCCTCTTATTTTATTATGCATTCTTCCTATGTGATTCTAACAACTCCCATGGTTTTACTTCCCAGCTCAAAGCTGATGACACCCAAATCTCTATTTCTTTTTTTTTAAAATTAATCTATAATGTATTATTTGCCCCGGGGTACATGTCTGTGAATCATCAGGCTTACACATTTCACAGCACTTACCATAGCACATACCCTCCCCCAGCCACCCTATCCCTACCCCTCATACCCCCAAGCCACCCTCAGTTTGTTTCATGAGTTTAGGAGTCTCTTATGGTTTGTCTC
>CM053610.1:83518598-83536224 GCA_028646535.1 Procyon lotor | reverse complement strand
ACCTACATATTAATTGGTCTCTAGACTGCTATATACTCTGATAACTGGCAGGTACTGCAGACTCAGTCTTTCTGTGACATGCTTCTCCTTTCACATTTGCTTAGTTGTTTATATAGCTGTCCTATGTTAATTAGCTATTTAGTTAGCTAATTAGCTATTTAGTTTAATTAGCTAATTAATTAGCTAATTAGTTAATATAGCTATCCCTATGCTTCTCCTTTCACATTTGCTTAGTTGTTAATACAGCTATTCCCTATGGCACCCAAGCAGATATTGGGAGCCATATCAATTGTCTAATCTCCACATTCCTCTCCATCTCTTCAACCTACTACCTCTATCCCAATTCAGGCTGCCATAATTTCTTGCATAGACCAGTCCAACAATCTTCAAACTGGCCTTGGTGACTATGGTTTTGTTCTCTTCAAATGCCTTCTTTCCATTGTTGCTAAGATTTGAAAGGCCCATCAATTCCCTGCTAACAACCCCCCTGGCAGACCACTGTCCTCTCTGGAGAGCACAAATCCTTAATGGTGCATGCTAGGAAAGGATAACCAGGTTCCTGGCTGGTTTTCTAGCCTTTTCTTTCTTCATTTTCTGTATAAAACACTATGTTCTATTAATAACACAGAATCTCTATTTCTTAGAACCTTCTCCCAAACTTGACCATTGTTACTCTCTAAATAAATCTAATCAGTTATGAATCATAACTGGCTGATGAACATTAGCAGAAATAACTATAACATAGTCCTTTAATTAAAAAAAAAATCCTACCTTCTCTTCTTTACAATATTTGATGAGAATTAGCTTTTGGAAAGAACTTAATACTGGATGCCAAAAATAATGGCTTTTGGTCTCTTTTTCTTGTGTCATGAGTTCCTCTTCCACCTTCATTTTAGAATAGCCTCCCCATTCAGCTGGGTTAATGTAAGTCTCAAAAGATCCTGGAAACACAATTTTAAAAGATGCTTTTAATTAGAATTGGCTTGACTTTGAAATTAAATAAATATATTTGGTAATTTAAAAATCTCTACTATCAGTTTTTTACCACAAATATAAATATATTAATCCCCCCTACCCAACCTAATTAAAAATAATTTAAAATTGGCTCAGAAAACAAATTCAACAGCAAACCACTTACAAAACCAAAGCTAAAACAAAAAACCAAAATAAAGAGGTTAAAAATAAAAGGATGCATAGGGACACATTAATCAAATGTGAGCAAAAAGAAAATTGAAGTGATAAGCGTAACTATGAATAAATTAGAATTCAAGGCAAATATAGTTAAATGGGATGAAGTAGGTTAAGTTAATTAAAATACAAACCTCATAATAAAAACAATAAAAAAATCTATATGTGTCAGATAATAGTCTAAAAATACATCAAGAAATCACTGCTGGAGGTAGAGGGAACAAAAACATAATAGTGGTCAGAAATAACTCACAATTATCAGTCTATGACAGATGAAGCAAATTGAAAGCTCTGGCAGATATAACTTGTACAATATAAATAACATATGAATAAATAGACACATATACAACTTTATGCCCTAGTAAAAAGAATGTCGCTCCTTGTCCTCCATGGAATACTTATAAGAAATGGGCCTCACATGAGGGTTAGGATCCCAGTGAGGCTTGAATATCAAGCTAGAAAACCACTTTCTCCAGCTGGTCTCTACTGGGGTTCTCTTCTGAGGGTCTAATAATAGCAATCGAAGAGGTGACAATTAGAAATGGAGTGACATTTGAGCCTATGGCCCTGGTGGAGTGTGCACTTCTGGAGACTTCTGGTTTCTGTACGGAATACAGACAGGTACACGGTATGAGACCAGAGGGCACAGCACATGATCGCTGTGATGTTATTCTGAGGACCAGAGAGTAGCACCATTTCTTCTAAAAGGACTTCTTTTTCTGGAGGCTCTCATTTACTGTATAATCACTAGGATTCTGGCTAATGAGAGAGGATAAGAGAGTGTATTTTAAATAACTCAATAGGACATGAAGCACTTAGAAACCATCAAAGACAAAAGATTAAGGCAATTAGGAAGCTTTTGAAGGCAAGAATGACATTGGAGTTAATTATTAAAGGTCACCTGCAAAGATCTAGAGCTCACTTTTAGAACACAAGCCATCCTATCACACACGTACAAACCTTCAGAAATGTGCAGGATTTCCAGAATAAACCCTGAAATTTACCAAATGAAAGCAGGAAGATTGTTCTGAATAGCTGAAATTTTAGTGCCAACCGACAGGGACAACGCCTGGTGCCTTTTGTACAGACATTATGAGTTGTTTCTAGAATTACTTTGCCTTCTGGCCTCCATCCCACCCCTCTGTCCCTTCTTTCTTTGTCTTTGTGTTTTGGAGGCTCCATTTAGCTCTTTCTGCTTTGGGTCTGTCCCTAATTGGCCAACTCTAGGCTTCTCCTATTAAGTGTTTTTGTGTTCTACCTCTATCTCTAGCTGTCTTGTTTAATCGGTCCACAACATAGAAACCTCATTTCTCTTTGATGCATTTAGTGAAGAGCATTTCATTTTTTTCCTAGTCTTTATTTAGAAATCAAACAAGTATATTTGGATCCTAGAAATTCTGGTCTGTGTAGACTTTAAATCACCATACTTACTGGTTGAATAAATATTCATATTACAAGTATATGAGTGATTGTTAAAGACTAGAACTAGAACACAGAACTTCAAATAAGTATGGGGTAACTAAAAGAATGGAGAAGCCACCTGAAGGCCAGAAAGAAGAAAAAAAAATGAAAAAATGAGGCAAAGACAAAAGGCTGCCAGGAAAAAAAATCTCCACAAAATAAGATGATAGAAGTAAGTCCATATAGATCAGGGTTTCTCAGTCTCACTACCATGGGCATTTTGAGCATTTTGTTTTGGAGGATTGTTCTGACCATTGCAGGATGTTTAGCCACATCCTTGGTTTCTACCTCTAAGATGCTAGTAGTACCACCCCAGACCAAAATGTCTCGAGACATTGCCAAATGTCCCCTGAAGTAGATCAATAACTCTAATAAATACTGAATTAAAACTTTCCTGTTAAAAAAAGAGAGGCTCTTGCACTGTTCAAAATTGTGGAACAAAATTCCACTAAAGATAGACCAAAAACATGATAATGAAACAAAAGAGTTAAAAAAAATAAAAAGTATAGAAATATATAGAGGGGGAAAACTAACCAAGAGAATTGTGCTGTAATTCATTAACATTAGCAAATATATTTTAAGGCAAAAAATAACTATTTAAAGAGGAATATTACTTTTTAAAAAAGATTTATTTGAACGGGGTACAGGCAGGGGGAGAGAGAGAAAATCTTCAAGCAGACCCCACACCAAGTGTGGAGTCCGACACAGGACGTGATCTCAGGAATAATGAGAGAGTTGAACACTTAACCCACTGAGTTACCCAGGTGTACCTGGAGGAATATTACTTAATAAAAAAGGAATAATTTACTAGGAAGATAATAATCCTAAGCCCATTTATACTGAACAGCATAGTTTCATAGAGTATGATGGGAGAAATTTTGGAATTTCAAAGAGAAGCTGGCAATCGTAGTTGTATACCTTGATACCTTAGAAACTGACATATCAAATATAAAAAACGTTAATAAAATAAATACCATAATAAGCTTGGGCTAAGAGTCACATATGGGATCTTCTGTCTAAGAAAACACACATGGAACATTTTATGAAGACTGAAATCTAAATGAATTACAAAGAGGGACACCTGGGTGGCTCAGTGGGTTAAGCATGTGCCTTCAGCTCAGATCATGATCTCAGGGTCCTGGGACTGAGTCCTGCATCAGGCTCCCTGCTCAGTGGGGAGCCTGCTTCTCCCTCTGCCTGACACTCCCCTGCTTGTGCTTACATGCAAGTTCTCTGTCTCTGAGAAATAAATAAAACCTTAAAAAAAACAAATTACAAAGAATCAATTTCATGCTAACCATGAGTATAATTTCTATAACATAATTATAAACAATAAAAGGATAGTTTCCTCAAATCCTAAGTGTTTTCAAACTAAAAAGTGTACTTTTAGAATTGACAGGGCTACATATTAAAACTTTTGAGGAAAATTAACATAGAATGTTATAATTCAGAAAATTACCTCTGGGGAAGAGGAGAAGGGTCCTGTGACGGAGAGGATTCTGGGAGGCTGGTACTATTCTAGTTTCTGATTTGGGTGGTGGCTCATAAGTATAGCTAGTTTTTGATAATCAAGTTGTATAATTTTTTTTTTAAGTGGGCTCCATGATGGAGCCCAACACGAGGCTTGAACTCATGACCCAGAAATCAAGACCTGAACTGAGATCAAGAGTTAGACGCTTAATCAGCTGAGCTACCCAGATGTCCCAAGTTGTACAATTTTGATTTGTGCACTTTTCCAAATATATGTAATCCTTCAGTGAAAAGTTAAAAACAAAACAAAACAAAACAAAAAACCAGAAAACCTATGAGAGTCAGCTAAGGCAATTCTTAGAGGTAAGTATATCCCCTTAAAATGGAAGTAACAGTAAATATAAAATATTGAAAATTCATGGGCCAAGCATTCAACTGGGAAAGCAAGTAGTTCACATTTTCTGAATAATGAAGAAATTTCCTAGTGAAAAATATTGATATAGCAGAAGAGATTAAAGGAGACATCAAAGCTAGGATCTACAAGCTTGTTTACAACTCCTGATAGCAGATCCTTTTTGACATATTACCTATTCGTAGGGAAATAGGATGTAACAGTATATATTGTGTGAGTCCTTTAAAAACTTCAAATGATTCTTCTAAGTCACAGCACGCGAACCACATGGCAGGATGCAGCCAGGGAACGTCAGGCTTACGTGGGCGTTCCTATTAGAAGACAGAAGGAAAATGAGTAATAATTCACAAAGACAACCACAAAATATGTTTTCTTCTTGTCTCAGTGAAAAAGCAAGCTCCAACAGCATGTTAAAAATAACTATTTGCCTAGGACAAGTAACTAGATAGGGTGAGACAGAAAGGATGTTGAATCAATTGTACCTGTAGACAGCTGGTGAAAACTTTCCGGGTTGACATTTGTGGAAAGCAGTTCATCTGGTGAAGGTGGTGAAGGGTTAACATTAAATGTTTGAAGTCGACTTCTAGCTTGTGCCCCAACTCATCACACCAGTCTCTTCCCACCCTCCAGATATTCTTACAATGATTTTTTTCCATGAAGACTGGCTTCATGGCAATATTCCACGGAACACTTACATGTGGGTAAACAGTTTTAAAAAAGAAACAGCTAGGATCATAGCCCAAAACTAACCCCTTGAAAATTTCCTGAATATTTGCCTGAGATTCTATACTACATTTTTAAGTAGATTTACTGAGATACAAGTAATATACCATGTAGTTCATCCATTTAAAGCATACAATCCAATGTCTTCTAGTAAATTCATAGATTGGTGCAACCACAGTGAATTTTAGAACATTTCCTCTTCTCAAAAAAAAACCCCAGGTATTCTTTAGCTTCTACCCTTTTATCTTCCCACGCCCCCAGCCTAAACAACTACTAAACTGCTTTCTGTCTCTACAGATTTGTCTGTTCTGGACACGTCATAGAAATCAAATTTCATAATACATGGTCTTTTGTGACTGACTGCTTTTGCTTAGTTTGAACCTTCAAACTTGTGTTGTGATACGTATCAGTACTTCATTCCTCTTTATGGTTGAATAATACTCTGTTGTGATGAATAGACATTTTGTTTATTCACTCATCAGTTGATGGACATTGCGGTTATTTCCACCTTGTTGGTTACTATGAATAATGCTGCTAGAATATTCATGTCCAAATTTTTTGTGTGGACATATTTTCATTTCTGATATACACCCGGGAGTTGAACTGGCTGGATCATATAGAAATTCTATATTTTCCTTGAGGAACTGCCAGACCATTTTCCAAAGTAGCCTAACCATTGTTTGCTCTAGTCAGCAGTTTATGAGGGGACTGATTTCTCTACATCCTCATCAATACTGGCTATTATCTGTCTTTGATTCTAGCCATTCTAGGGGGGATGAATGCTATCTCCTTAAGGCTTGATTTGCATTTCCCTGATGAATAATGATGTTGAACATCTTTTCATGTGCTTATGTGTATCTTCCTTGGAGAAATATTTATTCAGGTCCTTTGTCTATTTTTAAATTGGGTCATTTTTATTGTGACATTTTATTGTGTCATTTTATTTTTTATTGTGGAGCTGTAAGAGTTCTTTATATATTCCTGATACAAATCCTTTCTCAGATATGATTTGCAAATATTTTCTCCCATTCTGTGGGTTATCTTTTCATTTTCTTAAGTGTTCTTTAAAACAAAAGCATTTTTATTTTTTACAAAGTCCAATTTACCTATTTTTTCTTTTGTTGCTCATGCTTTTGGTATCATATCTAAGGATCCATCGTGAAATATGCAGCCATAAATACTTACTTCCTCCCACATTCTCTAACAAGAGCTTTAGCTCTTATATTTAGGTTTTTGGTACATTTTAAGTTATATATGGTATGATGTAAGCATCTAGTTTTACTGTTTTGCATGTGGCTGTCCAGCTGGCCCACACCATTTGTTAAAAAGACAACTTTTCCCAGTGAATTATCTTGGCACCCTTATCAAAAACTGTTTGACTAAAGACACATGGTTTTATTTCTAGACTCTCATATTTGATTTCATTTATCCATTTGCCTTTGTGCTAGTATCATACTGTCTTGATTATTGCTGCTTTTAGTGAGCTTTGGGATCTGGATCCTTTGCGATTCCATATGAACTTTAAAATAAACTCGCTGATTTCTACAAAGAAGTCAGCTGGGACTCTGATGGGGGATTTTACTGATTTCGTAGATCACTTTGGGCAGTACTGCCATCCTAACAGTACTAAGTTTCCAATCTGTGATTGTGGGATTTTTTTCCCCACTTATTTAGGCCCTCAAATATCTTTCAACATGTTTTGTAGTTTTCAGAGTATAAGTTTGACCTTCTTTTGTTAAATTTATTTCTATGTATTTTATTCTTTCTACTGCCATTGTAAATAGGTTTTTTCCTAGTTGCATTTTCATATTGTCCCTTGCAATATTGTCATCTATGAGAAATACAAATTAATTTTGTATAATGATCTTGTATCCTGCAAACTTGTTGAACTTATTGATTAATTCTAATACTTCAGTTATTTTTTAGTAGATTCCTTAGAATTTCTATATACAAAATCATGTCCTCTGCAAATAGAGATACTTTTACTTCTTTTTTTTCTTTTTACAAGTGTTTGTTTGTTTGTTTATTCATTCTTCCTGTCTCATCTGGATGCCTTTTATTTCATTTTCTTGCCTAATCGAGCTAGCAAGGATCTCCAGTACAATGCTGAAAAGTGGTTAGAGCAGACATCCTTGTCTTGTTTCTGATCCCAGGCTTTCACCACTAAGTATGTTGTTACTATGGGTTTGTGTCCGTGCCCTTTATCTAATTGAGGGAAGTCTCTTCCATTTATACTTTGTTGAGTGTTTTATGATGGGTTTTGTCAAATGCTTTTTCTGTGTCTACTAAGACGATCATGCAGTTTGCTTTTCTATTCTGTTGATTCTATTGCTATGTAGCATTTATGATAAAAATAGAAAATACTCGTATTAAGATATTCATAACTAAATAAAGTAAGTAGATAAAAGTTACCTTCCAAACACATTTATAAAAAAAATTAGCCAAGAATCATTCCAATTTCCTTGTGGTAGAAGAAAAGAAAGCTTAATAAAAAATTTGAGAAGTATCTTAAGATGATTTCTGACTAATTTTAAGTTTTGTGTTTGATGGTATTTGAAACATATTTTATATTTCTTTTCAAAATATGTTGCTCATGAGAAGTAGCAGGTGGTACTGGAATGGACACAGGGTTTGCAAGCTTAGGTTTGAACCAGACTCTGTCTTGCGTTAGTTATCTGATTCTGGAAAGTTCTTTAACATCTTCGAGCATCTGCTTGAGAAAACTGTAAACAAGGCTGTTAACAGAGTGCTGTGAGAAGGAGGACCATAAAGCACTGGGAAGGGCCTGGCTGAGTGACCCACTAATAGCAATGGAGTGAAGCAGGTAGGAGGGCAAGCTCTACAGACTGACTGAAGGTTCCAGCACTGGCTCGAAACCCTATTAAGTATGTGAACATGACAAGCTATTTAATCTCTCTGTGCCTAATTATCTATCTGCAGGCTAGAGATAAAATTAGGAACTCACATAAGAAGAATACCGAGAGGAATGAATGAGCTGGAATCTGTTAAACAGACAGCAAGCTCTTTGAAGTGTGAATTGTGATTATCAAGTTAAGATAGCATTAAGCAAGGATTAATAGAACCTGTCCGTGTGCAAGATGGGTGTGGATCAGGAAGGAAGGACGTCTGGTGGAGAGGTCTTGCCTGGGCTTGTCCTGAGAACATAGGGCACTGAGAGTCAAATAAAAAAGGCATAAAGTCCAACCTCTCAGTGATACACAGAGGCTCAAATAGCGGCAAACAGGTGCAGACGTCACGTCTGCAAAGACCAAAGGCTGGGCTCAAGATGGGCAGGACAGAGCCAAGCATTTAGAGTGCAGCTAAGCTGGAACTGTAGGCAAGAGCTGGGGATGCTGTTGCTCACTTCTGCGGGCCACCTCATTTGTGGCGTGTGGGTGAGATAGGCTAGTTTAAGAGGCTGGAGCAAGTTCGACAAAAGGATGAACACAAAGAAGGAAACTGCAGGAGAGCTCGTATTACAGTATTCCAGAAGGCAACAGGTCAGTTATATTAGTTCCTGCGCTTTCTAATGAAAGATGTGTCCCGGCAAGAGGGAGTCATGATCTCCCAAACAGTATTGCCAAGTCTATGAATTACAACATTTATTGGATTTTAACTCTTCATATTTGTAAGATGGTCAACTTTTCAAAACATGCTCACATCTACTAGCCAACTGGTTACTCCTGACATCCCTTTTGTATAGGTGAGGACAGTGCTGCCTAAAGGGGTTAAATTTACCAACATCGCCCAGCTACTGGAGATGGAGCTAAGTGATAGCCTGGCCCCTAGGCCCCTGGAGCCTGCCCCGCCCGGCCACACGGCCAAATGTATCACCTTCAGCCACTGCAGACCACTGGTAGGTGCTTGTGGGTCCTATCTAGAATAACATTTACAATCAAACTTGAGATAGATACCTTTTCTAATCCTGCAGAACCTCGGAGAAAGAAATTCCATTCAGCATCAGTTAAGTTTCCTTGCTGACGCATGATCTCAACACAGAGCATAAAGCTGTAGATGAGCTTATGTTGTTCAAAAAGTCCTCTGGAAACATTGACATAAGCCGTTAGAAGAGTTTGTTCCAGCAGTATTTCCAAGCGCTGCTGTAGATCATCTGCTCTTAGAGAAGTTTCAATTGTTGTATTGAACAACTGTGGGAAAGAGAGTGCTATCAATGTCTCTGATTTAATTCAATTTCTGTGGAGGGAGAAAAAAAATCCCTGCTCCTCCCTCCCTTCTGGGCCCTGTATTCAGTGGGTAAATAACAGCCCAGGAGAAGACTACTGTCCTGTGAAAAAGTCCAGAATTCACCCCAAGTTGATAAGTGATATTTATGTTCTGCATTCCCTTGCCTCTCCCCATTTTTCAGAAATGAACCACTGCCGAACTCTCGACAATATTCAGAAAGTACCATCTTGATGGGAGGCATAACACGGGACAATGGAGGTGAGCTGGCGCCAGGAGTTTTTTCATATCCTTAAGTTGGATTTGATAATCACTTTGGGGTGAGAGACGTAAGGGCAAGGAAAGGTCATGTGCTCTTCTTGGATCTCCCCCAAGACCATTGTTAGGCTGTGGGAAGAATGTGCTAGAATTTTCTCCATTTAAGGGAAAGCTCTTGTTAATTCTCCCTAAAGTTTGGTTGACAAAGGGAAACGGAGGCGTTATTTAAAACACTTAGAAGAAAAGAAGATTGAGCTTTCTTTAACAGCCTGACAAGAAGCAGAGTTCAAAATCCTGTGACTATGTGATGCTTAGTGCCAAAATAAAACATGGCAAACTTTGACACACACTGGTTGCTGAGAGAAACCTTGGTGGCGAGCAGAGGGCACTAATGGGGATGCGCGGTCAGTTCTGCTGTATGATGGGCGAGGCAAACTCTGTCTGCCCTGGAAATCTTCAGGTAAATTGCCACTGCTTGCTGAAGCTGTGTGACATTGCATTTGCTCTTGGGAGAGACGACTGCTGCCACAAAGAGGAGGAGGGGGTGAAAGTATTCTACTCATGAGAAATCCGATGCATGAGAAATCCGATGCGATTCAACAGTGAATATGAGATTAAGAAGAGAGACCATACAAAAAACGAAAGTCTCACAGTAACATGGGGGGAGTGGGAAGGAACCAAGGACAGGAGAGCAGGGCATGTCTGATTTGTCTAAAAAAAGTTGGGGAGGTGTGGTGAGGGGTTGGGATAGCCTGTTATATAGAAAGTTCTGGGGGATAAAAGACACAGAAACCAATTTGCTTAAGGTCAGTGCTGTCAGAGACTGGAGATAAAGCACAGAAAAATCTAACAGTGGAAAGGAAGTCGGATTACTGTAGAGATGGTATAAAGAAATAGCATGGAACTATGACTCTAAAACGGAAAAAAGAAAGGCAGGCAAGGAGGAAAACCAACAAGCTAGTTAGCGGAGGAGGCCAAGAGAAAACCTTTCTTTTCTTCCTCTGCAGTTTTCTGTGCATACTGGGCACTTGAGTGTTGAGAACACATGGCAGGTGGAGTCGCCCTTGAACAGGTGAGTCTGAACCCAAACTCCTAGAGGATCTTACTTGATAACTAGACTCACGAACTGTCTGAGGCAAAAGTAACTAAATGGGGTTTAAAGGGAAGCCAAAGAAATAAAATCCACTGACAGAACAACACACTTACCTGTTTAAAATATTTTAATGAATACTGGTACATAGGATCTATTTCTGAGAGGCTTGCGATAACAAAGTACATGACGGAGCCTTGGGTGGCTACTGGACGGTACTTCTCACGAGCGACATTGATCATCATTTCAGTGGACTCGGCTTCCTTTAGCCTGATTTTAATGGCCCCAGAAGTGATCTGAGTAAAGATATGAAAACACATTCTTAAGGATCCCCTTTTTAAAAAAATGGTAGGATTTTTGGAGTATATCCAATAAGGTCTAGGAAAGAAAGAAGGATACAGTGAATTAATGATTATAATAATAAGGGGGGCCCCAGATAGAACAATTGAATCTCAGGACTCCATGACCTTCTTCTGACTGAGCTGACACCTCTTTCCTTCCAGAACGTGGACTAGGCAGATAGGAACAGGCAACATAAGAAGCCCTGACAAGCTGGAGCAGCGCTTCTCTGAGATTGACTCTGAGTGACTTCTGGAAAGGAAGCACCAACACAGCCCTCCCAGCTGCTCCCTGACTTTCCCACGAGCAGTCCTCACATGATGGAGGGTTCGCCTAATGGAAGAAGGTGTGAAGGAAGAAGGGGCACCCACGAAACTGCCCCAAAGAGTGGGGTGAAGAGAGGCTGGAAGGAAGTGGTATCACCTTCCACTCGGGAATAACAAGGAAGGCTAAGATTCTCTTTCTTTCCCTAGTGTTCCCTGGTGTAGACAAAGGGCAACCCAGGGATAGTGGGTGTTGTTTGTGAAGGGTTACAAGGCTAGGTTGTTGGAGATAGTTGCAAGGTCTTTGCTGTTCTTTTGGTTTTGTTTTCGGTTAGTGGCTCTGAGGGGCCTTTTGGCCAATGGGCTCTCTAATGTTCCCTTGTCTCTCTCTATTGCTGCCTGTCTGTCCTCCTCTCCCAACCCCCATTCCTTTCAGCTATGGATATTCCTGGGTTGGGAATTCGTCTCCAGAAAGTCAAAGGGTCTAGGGCAGGGGCCATGAAAAATCACTGTGGGAACTGCTGTTCAGTATTGGCTCTACTGAAAGGAGAGCTAAAAGGGGGCCTGAACAAGCTTTCTGTCTAGACCCCACTGCCTGATAGAAACATAATGTGAGCCACATATGTAATTCCATCTTTTCTAAGTGTATTGAAAGTAAACAAGTGAAATTAATTTTAATAATTTTATTCAGCCCAATAGAATCCAATATATGTTTATTATATTAGCATATAATCCATTTAAAAATTACTGAGATTTTTAAACTTTTTTTTTGGATTAAGTCTTTGAAATCTGGTGTATATTTTACAATAATAATGCATCTTAATTCAGGCTAGCCACATTTCAGGTGCTCAATAGCCACATGGGGCTAGTAGCTAAGTTCTAGACTGTCGACCCCTGTCCTTCAAGAGAGGGAATGGGGACACTTAGAGATTTTTCCAGGAATCAAAGACTCAAACTCTCTCTGTCTTGACCACTTAGGAACCTGAGGGGACGAGAAAGGGTACAGCTGAGTGGAAGACCTCAGTCTCAATACTAGACTCAACTAAAGCATTAACAGATGAGTAGGAAAAAGGAAGTTAGTATGGGAGTAGTTGGATCAAGGAGACCCACCTGCAAACAATTCCTTATTTTTTGGAGGAGCCCAAGGCTCTGATAATGAAGAATCCAGGGATAAAGAGAAAGCAAAGTGGACTACTTTCTTCCTTTTGCCAGAGAACATTAGACTATATACCTCAGTTGAGCTTAGTACATACTTACAGATATTATGCCCAAGAGACTTGAGACCTCAGCAATGATTAGGGAATATGGCACATATTTTAAAATGAGGGCTTGGGGGGCACTTGTCAGGCTTAGTCAGAGGAGCATGTGAGTCTTGATTTCAGGGCTGTGGGTTCAAGTCCCACGTTGGGTGTAGAGATTATTAAAAAAAAGAAACTTCAAATGAGGGCTCTGAGAGTTTAAGGGAGTATAAACTATAGGCAGAAAGTGGCAGGAAATGCAACCCAGGAATAATCAGTCTTATCTCTAACTGATAGAAAGGGTATCTGCAGACACCGAAACCTGCTTACAGAGAAAGAAGAGAGTCAGAACACATTACGCCCTACTGACACCATGATACAATTAAAGGGATTTTTAAAAACAGTGCAAACCCACAAAGATAGGAAGAATGGAAAAGGAAATAGCAGAGTAGAGTGGTAATGACTTAGCAGACACAGGAAAATAGATTCCAAAGCTGGCAAAGGGGAAAGCCAAAAGTCACCCAATTTGTAAAGAAGAATCCCCTCCAAAGGCTTAAAAATTAGTGGCATCCCACTGGAAGTGGAAAGGGCCTAAAATAAGAATTGGTTGCTAGACTCCCAAGTCATCTCCTCACTAGTCAGGGGGTTGTCCTTTCCCTACCCTGACTGAAAAATTAAGTTTCATCCCTGGGGAAATTAAAAGATTTTTTGATGGAAGGAAGACAGGGACAGTTGAGGACCAGGTACCATAATGAAAACAAAGAGATTAGGTAAATATATGCACAATGGATGCTGACACCCTAGCTCTTCTCCTGTCCTCAGTCCCCTAAAATACTTGGAGCCAGATCTTCATACTTCCAGGCAACGTAAACATTGGATGTTTAACTAGAATCAGGATATGAGTCCAGTGGGAGGCTAGGGGACAGAAAGAGGGTGTGTGTGTTGTAAAAGTACAGACAACAGTGAATGTATAAAAGAAAAACTTAAAGAATAGCAATATGAGTCTATGATTTAGAGAAAAGATGTCAAACACCAAATAATCAAAACAAAAAAGATGAACATAGTTGTTTTTATGGAGAAGTCATGAGTGGTGGTGGTAGTGGTGGGCAGAAAGAAGGCAAGGAATGCTATTGAAAACCTTGTACAAATATTTCATTCCTTAAGCAATTTGCATGTAAAGCTTTGTTTGTTTAGAGAGCATGAGCAGGAGGAGCAGAAGGAGAGGGAGAGAGAGAATCTCGAGCAGACTCTGTGCTAAGTGTGGAGCCCAATGCGTGGCTCAAGCCCATGACCCTGAGAACACAACCTAAGATGAAACCAAGAGTTGGATGCTTAACTGTACCACACAGGTGCCTCATATGTAAAGTTTAGATAAAAAAAAATAAATGGGTTAACCATTGACTTCCAGAAATTAAAAACCAAGGAAGAGTGAATGGAAAGAGGATAAAGAGACTGACAAACAAGCAGAGAGAGAAAAGAAATGGGAGACCCAGAATTACTTGCTTATTATTGTTTAAATACTGAGATCTCGAGAACTGTAGGCTATAAAGCAGTATCATTTCTGATGTCAATGAAAGATAAACTCCATGTCAAAGGGATTTTTTTATTAGTAAATTACTTTTTGTTTCTCATGAATGGATGAAAGTTATTTTCTAGGCTGTATTCTCAGTATACTTTTAAGATTATTGTTTGAGAAATAATTTAGTACAAGATTATGTGTTTAATGTAAAACTTCATTGTACTATAGTGACATTTTTACTGAGCACTAGTAATATACAAGGCTAGCCCCATGGTTAGCCCTTGGAGGAGGTATATCAGGCTGAACCATTTGCAGACTCAACACTGAATTAAACAGGCTAAAATGAGATTTAAGACATGGGATTTGAGGGGCACCTGGGTGGCTCAGTGGGTTAAAGCCTCTGCTTTCGGTTCAGGTCATGATCTCAGGGTCCTCAGAGCCCCATATCGGGCTCTCTGCCTGCCTCTCTGCCTACTTGTGATCTCTCTCCTCTCTGTCAAATAAATAAAACCTTTAAAAAAAAATACATGGGATTTGATAATGGTGACATAAGGTAAACAATGTCAAGGGCTGTAAGAGGGTCAGGTAAATTGCTACAGGTGTTCTAAGGAGGAGATTAGCTCTAGCTGGGCATACCAGGAAGGCTTCCTGAAGGAGGTGTTTTTTTTTTAAAAAAAGATTTATTTATTTATTATTCTCTCTCTCAGAGAGAGAGAAGGGGGAAGCAGGCTCCCCGCTGAGCAGAGAGCCCGAAGCAGGGGCTTGATCCCAGGACCCCGAGATCATGACCCGAGCCAAAGGCAGAGGCTCTAACCCACTGAGCCACCCAGGCACCCCCTGAAGGAGGTGATATTAATGTGACTACAATTGCTTTTCCTTTCAAGTTATATCCTGTCCCAGTTCTTTACATTACATGCTTGATTTAAAAAATGTAGACAAGATAAGAGGAGCAGTTGTCTACAATTTACCTGCTCTTCCACTGGGGGGTGAGGGCCTTGCCCGCTAGGCTCACTCTGGAGCTACCCTGGCAGCCCAGGTGTGGCTGCCATTCTTGCTGTAAAAGACATACTAAGAATATTTTACTTGCCTTTGAATCCTGGAGTGTGTCAATAAGTTCTTCATTGTCCAGAATATTTCCTTCAGATGTAAAGAGCATTTTCAGGATTTTCTCCTCGATAGTTTTCAGCTGGTTTTTGTCAGTGTTGATCCTCACAATGAGCTTGATTCTTTGTTCTTCCAACTCGGGTTTTTCAAGTCGTACCACATCACTGGAACCAAAGTTTGAATACTTAAATTATGGCTTTATCAGTGCCCTGAAGTTGCTTCTACTTTTCTTTGCTACTTAGTTGAGTACTAATGCTACTAGCCAAGTCCTAGTGCATAAGGCCCCTCTTTTGCTGGCTTTACACAGTGGCTATTCACTGAATGACATGTTAGTTCTGATTCTTTATATTTCAAAACTGACACCTGACCACAGTCCCCATAGTGTCTGCTCATCTTCTCTTCAGTAAACCTGCTCAGTGCTTGATCTTCCTAATCATTCAATTTCTGTTTCTAATGCTTGCTTGTGCCAGGCTGACAATGGTGCCTGGAACATTCTTATGGGAGATCCATGAAGCAAGTCTTGCCTGGGTCTAATAAAGGGGCCTTACCACCAGCTCCATCCCTGTCTAAACATGTGAATCTAGATCTCCCTTCACTTGTGCTTTCCTCATTTGCTCCCAGCCCTATGTTTGCAGAAACTAATCTTTTTGAACCATCACTCTGTGCCAGGCATCCCCGCTCAGAGTTTAATGTGGATTCTCTCGGAATTCTCTGAATGCTCCTGTGAGGTGGGCACTGCGCTTACAGCCCGGCCTGCAGATGAGGGCACAGACCCTAGTGGGTCACCTCCTGAGCTCACATGGCTCTGAGAGGCAGAGCTGGGCTTGCACCTGGCTTCGCAGACTCCAGAACACATGCTTTACCCACGACGAAGAATGGCCTCGTTGTCCATTAAGTACATACCAAGTTCAGAAACTTTAAAAGTTATCATATGAATGCCATAAGAAATCATCATCTCAAGTTCCTTTGTTGAAATAAGTTTTCCAGGAGAGAGGAGTATAAGCTAGAACCCAGAGATTCTGTACTCTACACTGGAGGGTCACATTCTCCCTTCCGGGGCACTTGTCTGTGTCCCCGCAGTCTAACATGCTGACAGCTTGTGACACAACTAAGCGGAACTCTTCACGGGAGCGCACTGGTATGAAAATGGTTCAGCCATGTCCTTAGAACATGTCCGTAAAATGTGCTGAAATACCCCTTGTCTGGAAAGGAGTTAGCCTAGCAGAAGTTAAGTAAGTTAGCAGCCGGCAGCAAAGCTGCCTAAAATAAACAAGGAAAATGAGACTTAAACTGAGTGATAACAGGAATAAATCAGGAGGATCTTGACCCAATTTTGACTCGACTTGGTGAACCTGACGGCTTATTTTGAACATGGGTCTAAATAATCTTTTCCTTTAATGTATGTATATACATACACACATACTCATATACATACATACACATATCTACTTACACACATATCATGAGTTTTTAACCATATATTATTTCAACAAATCCTTAAATTTTATCTCCTAAGCCTCTTGGCTAAATCTGATAATTACTAGCAACAATTCATAATCTCATTTTTGGGACATAGAGATTTAATCACAGAGTATACTGAAGGAGGGTATTTAATTTTTTGAGGTGGACAAATGTAGGTGCAATTAAGTACACCGAGAAAACACCTGTAGACAAGTAAACAGGAAAGCTGTACTTGAGAGTTTTTCTCACAGGTATGGAGGAAAGCATCTCAAGGAACCACACAATGACTGACTTCGTTCACTTGCCCAAGATTGGAAACCCTGGTGAAGGGCAAGAGGCAGGGCTGGGCTGAAGGCCTGGCCCAAAGCATGGTTGAGAATTAAGGGTATATCCCTGAGCTCCTTGAGGAGACTGTGAGCAAGTTCGGCAGCTGCAAAAGTGACATGAGATGAAGAACCTGGTCATGTACTTACTGTCATCTTTATGACTGAGGACTCAGGAGTGGTGCTTTCACACAGTGTTTTCTTTGTCACAATTTCTAGACAAAATATTAGGAAACTTTGCTTGGTTCCCCTGCCCCACCTTTTTTTTTTACCTTAACAGTTGATCCTCTAGACCAGATTTGGTTACGGTGAAATTGATAATGGTAACTTTAATGCACACCTGAAAGAAAAGCATAGATTTACATAAAAATGCTTACGTTCAGATGGGTAAAATTGGAAGTGCTTTCTTTAGTAGAACAGGGCCCATTAGTACCCAGCTGGATGTCTCTCAGGTCTAATTGTGAACACACCCACACCCCCGCACCCGCACCCGAACCACCCACACTGTCTTACAGTAGTGCCTGTTGGACAAGCCACTCACCCCTGCTAAGCTCTAGTTCCTGAGATTTAAAAATTGGGATAATTATAGATATAA
>CM053610.1:83479151-83518498 GCA_028646535.1 Procyon lotor | reverse complement strand
GGTGCAATGCTCCCTCCCAAAAGTTAAATAAGTGAGACGGTTGTAAGTCGTCAGCGCATTGGTCACTTTTCTAAACTTCACCGTGGATCTTGGGACATGAGCTCTGGCAGTGGCTGTGAAAATCACACCAAGGCTGACCTGGGCTTTTAGTGGCATTCCCCTCATCTTATTCCAGAAGTGTGTCCATTTCATCTAACCTGAGCACATTTAGTGAAGACAGGCAGCTGTCAGAAAATTGGTAACTAAACTGGAAATGACATTATTTGGAATGGTATACTCAACGATTTTATTTTGGGGGGAAGGAGGGAGAGGTGAAGGAGTAAGTTCTGATTTGTGAAGTTCCTTCCCTCATTGTGTGGGCCCTGTTGGAGAAGGGGAGATCCGCTAAGCTGGGAAGACCCTGTGGACCGTGCAGCCATGCCTGGAGCTATGGCAGCCCCTAGGGGCTGCAGGGGACAATTGACCCCTTGGAGCCCCATGCAGGAAGGGAGAAAGGAGACCCAGCGGCCTTCATTTCCATTGCAGCTGCCTTGGGCTCTGCAGCACAAGAGTAGTTCTTTCGGATCCTATCATGGCTCAGGGATGGTATGTGTGGAAGTGAGATTCACAGAGATCCCCTCGAAGGGTGTGCAGGAGGACAAGATGCCCCTCCTCCAGAACTCTAAGCACAGGCACACAGGATGTTTGAGTCCTGATTCTCTAACTGGCATTTGCAAATGTTAATATTGGTGTGTCCGCCTCTCCTCACAGACTCTCTGTGAAGCCCTGGTTCATTTATGAGCCACAGCAAGAGGGGCCCAAATGGCCTTGAACGGTGAGAGGGGAGAGCTGCTCTGTGCTGTGCAATCAGCTGTGGGCCAGGAGGGAGAGGGAGAGCGTGCTGAAGGGGCACCCAGGGCCCGGGCGGGGAGGGACTCAAGTCTGACCGAGCATAAGGGCCACTGGAATCAGATTCAGGACGCAGCAGAGAAGCGAGAGTGAAGGACAGTGGAAGGAAGGGGGGTGGCAGAGCAGAGGGGCAAGGGGGAGCTGAGCGAAGGCCCACCAAACATGAGCGACCCATCACACGCTAATAGTCCACTCGGGCTGGGAATTCCAGACCAGCAACTCATACCTCAGGCAGGTAGTGGGGATTTGGCAATTTTGTTGTCATATAGAACTTAAAGTTTTTGTCATAGTCAATATCTGAGTCTCCAAGGTGAATGAGCAGCCGTCCACCACTCATGAAAGTCTGCTTCAGGAGAATGGGTTCTAGAGCTGGATCCAAGGTTTCTTTAAGCTTGAAAGTTAAAATAGAATACAAAAAAAAAAAAAAAATTCACTAAAATGGATGGCATCAATTTCTTTAAATTCCTTAGCCCTCCAAATTTACTTTGAATGAGCAACTTTCCAGTGATCTGATTGATATTTCTCTTCCTGTGCACTCACTACCTCTAACGGTGTATATTTTCCAGTGGTTATCTTATCGATAGTCTAAGAAACTAAGATCATGTGAAGGGATTACAAACATTGAGACTAATTGTACGTGTCATTCATCCGCATAAGGAAGAATTGGAGAAAGGAGGGTCTCTACAGGTGGCGCTTCAACAGGACCCAGACAGATGATCTGTTTACTCTCGTGGCAGTTCCAAGACAAGGGATGACGGTCTGCAGGCCAAATCCTGCCCTCCGGGGCCTATGTTTGTATGGCTCTTAAGCTAAAAATTATTTTCACCCCATTAAAGGGTTGTAAAAACAAAACCCTAAAGCCAAACCAAAACAAAGAAAATTTGTTTGAAAAATATTCGTACAGGGATTGTATGTGGCCTAAAAAAATAAAATATCTGGCTCTTTACAGAAAAAGTTTGTGGACCTCTATTGTGTATGATAGTTATTTTCTTTCCCTCAAAGCAAATTTGATTGTTGGCAAGAACTTGGGCACGCAGACATTGCTGTTGGACCCCATGGCAAACATCCCTATGTCAGCACGGGTATGATGGGGGATGGCCCAGGAGCTGCCAAAATTTGATGGTAATCCATAGTTAATAAATGTATCTCATACTGTGACACGATACCCAAGACTGTAAGTTGTTCTCTTAAAAGTTTATGAGATAAAATTTAATTCCCACCTATGATACAGTTTTGTGCTCTTAAGAATCTATTCTATTTAAAAAAAAATGTATTCTATTTCATTAAAAAATGCTGGTTGAGACTAACTCTGTTTCACATCCATGAATAGATGGAGAGGAAATTGGAAAAATACCACTTTACAAATGTAAAAAGCAGCTAGGTGTGTGTTAATGACAACACGTCACAGAAAGCCAGACAGGCCTGCTTTAAAAAGAAAAGAAAGAAAGCCGGACAGGCCTGGTCAGAGTAAATCCTGGTCTGGCTGGGGTGCTGACCGGGGCCCACCCCTGACTCCCACAAGCACTCAACTACCATTACAAGGCCCTGCTGTCCAGGGGCAGAACATCACAGAAAGTCTTGTGCCTTGCCGTGAGAGAAGAAATTCCCCTAGGACCTCCTGTGTTACAGCGTAACCCGGGGTTGAAGAATCCAGTTTGGGGCTGGTATAACTGCACCGAAGGTCTGGGGAGCCTTTGCCCTCCCCTGTAACTCCAGGGTCTGAGTGAGGGCCTGGGACCCAGTACAGAACCTTACCTGTGTCGGTCGAGGCGAGAAGAATAAGAGAGAATAGTAATATTTATGCCGTGTGTAGACAGTCCCCGCCGGCCCCTGGCACTACCGTTCTGGACTTCCATGGCAGCTCACCGTCCAGAGCCACCACGGGGCCTGAGAATCAGCAGTGTCAGAAAACAGCCCATCCCATCGACACCAAAACCATGTCTGGAATCAGAAGAGTCACTCGGTCATCAGATTGCTCCCCACAGGATAGTACACTGTGTAAGGGGCAAAGCGGTTGTTTGAAGCAGTTTGCCAGAGGGGCTGACCGGTGTCTCTAGAGTGATGCAGGTGTGGCCGATTTAAGATTCCAGATATGGTCTGAGATCAAACTGGAGAAAAGAAAAGTGAAAAGCAAACCTCTTCCAGTAAGACAGGTAAACCAAGTCGGATTGAGTTTTCAAGTGTACGCAAGAAATTACTATCCGTAAGCTTAATGATCTTTAACCCACATCTCATTTCCTTGTTCCTTATCCAACGGTTTGCCTGTTTGAGAAAGCAGAGCAGGACATTGGACTTAGAGTAAAGAGTAGAAAATAAAGAGTAAAGTTTAGAAATTTTGCTCAATTTAGAAACAGGTTTGAAAGATGAAAAAGATAAAATCAAATACTACCCCTCTGCCAATAAAAACACCTTTTAAACCCCAGTGTTTGAGATTCTTCTTTTTGTTCAAATTTGGAATAAAGAAGAGACACATCTAGGGAGAAAGCCCATCCTTAATGTATCCAAGCTTGTCTTCCTTGCTCGGACAACAGCTCCCTTTTCTAAACCCCACTTAAAACAGTATAATCTGTGGACTCAGGGGTCAGATTGAAGAATTCTGTAAATTCCATTCAGGCTTGTCCTAAAACCCATCCTATCCTGACTTCATTCTGACTCTTCAGACCTTTTTGGAACAAGGACTATATGGGAATGAATTTCTGCTCCCACAGAAGACAGAAAACTAATGGTCAACCCTGTAAACAAAACCAATCAAAATCAAGTATGCAGAGCAGTTGGACTCTTCCCTTTCACCTTCTGCATCCACAAAATGAGGAACTCGGACTAGAATACTTTAAGGTTTATTTATTTGAGAGAAAGAGCAAGCACATGCTAGGGAGGGGCAAAGTGAAGGAGGGAATCTCAAGCAGACTCCCTGCTAGGTACAGAGCCCAACTGGGGCTTGAGATCAAGTCCCCAAGATCATGACCCGAGCTGAAACCAAGAGTCAGACAACTTAACTGACTGAGCCACCCAGGCGCCTTTTGGTCTAGACTTCTAAACTCCCTTCTAGGTCTAAATCCCCAACATCTTACAAGCGTGTTCAATTCCATTTTCGGAATTTGGAACAGATGGCTCAGCAGGAAGCAGAGCTAGGAGGCCGCCCCGCATCTGAAGCACGTGTCACGCACCTGATCCTGGGGATCAATCATCAGAGGCCACCGTCTCCCTTGAGTAACCAAAATGCCATTTTCTGTTGATATTATGTCACGGGGCAGCCCATCAGTGTTCCACTGCCGTATTTCGTAGGGGTCGCCAAGGATGTTAATGAGGCTGAAGGAAGCATTGATTGGGATCTCCAGAGATAGACAGTCCTGGATCCAGTTCTCTATGAGCTATGAGTGGGAGGAGGAAAGCTTACTGGTACAGAGTCAGGAACACTCAGTGAAAGGATACACACACAAAATGTCATGGTTATAAGTTCTGCTGGTCCCCACATGCATCCTGGCATCAGAGCATAGGATACAAGGAGCTGTCTGACAGTTAGGAGATCTGGGGCCTCGAACCACACCATAAACTAGCTGTGGCTTTGGGCATATCACAAGGCTCAGTTTTCTCACGTATAAGTGACAAATACTGTCACAGTAGTCTTCAACCAGGGGTGTACTGTCCCTGCTCGGAGAGTCTGGAAGCATGTGGAGAAGTTAGGGGTCGTCCCAATGACTATGGGTCACTGCTACTAGCAATTAGTAGATGGGGCAGAGGATGTGGCATGTTGCCTCCTTCAGTGGATGGGGCAGTCCAAAGCACCAGTGGCTCTGCTCACATGGCACCAGATGACCCCTGAGCTTCTGTTGACTCTGCGAGTCCTATATTAACTAGGCTTTATAACTCAAGGACAAGGATAAAATATTTTTTTAAAAAAAATATTCATTTATTTGACACAGAGAGAGAAACAGCAAGAGAGGGAGCACAAGCACGGGGAGTGGGAGAGGGAGAAGCAGGCTTCCCACTGAGCAGGGAGCCTGATGGAGGACTTGATCCCAGGACCCCAGGATCATGACCTGAGCTGAAGGCAGACACTTAACTGACTGAGCCACCCAGGCATCCAGGTGAAAAATTTTTAGGAAGGCATTTCATAAAAATGGCCTGAAAATATCTCCAAATAATTTCATTTGCTGCTCCTTCCCATTGCTTAGTCCTTTGTAGCAGTCTCTCTAATTCAGAACACTTCGTCCTGGCTGACTAAAGATTTATCTATTTATCTGAGAGAGAGAGAGATCACAAGCAGGCAGAGAGGCAGGCAGAGAGAGGGGGGGAAGCAGGTTCCCTGCTGAGCAGAGAGCCTGATGCGGGGCTTGATCCTAGGACTGTGAGATCATGACCTGAGCCGAAGGCAGAGGCTTGAACCCACTGAGCCACAAAGGCACCCCTTAGATGCCACTTCAATCATAAGTTGGGGAGCACTCCCTGCCCTTTCTCTTCCCCCAGGTTCTTGAGCTGTATAAGGAAGTGATGACTAACTTTCTACAGCAAGAAGGAAAGTGTTAAGGAAATCCTAGGGGTAAACCATTCCTGACTGATAGGGGCGGTGGACGGCTGTGGAGTATGTAAATGAGTTTCCATCACGGAGAACCTTCACAGTGGAGAGCCTCCCTCTAAACTCAGGGAAATCATTCCCCTTGCCCTGCCTCTGCCAGTCACCACTCCTCACAGAGAGTGAGTTTACTCACCAATTGCCTATACTGGGCTGTGAAGGCCCCATAATAGGCAACACAAGCTGCTGCTATAAACACATTCCCAACGATGTTTGATATCTCCTCATTGAACTTCTGGATGCTTTCTTCCCATCGAACTTTCTCATCTCCTAATGCAGCCGTCAGCTTTCCAGCACGTATCAGACGTGCTTTGGTCAGGGCCATTGTCTTTGCTAGAAAATTTTAAGAAAATCAAGTTATGTTATTCAGTATTTTCCTAAAATATAAGAAGTTGGTTCACCTGCTTTTATGTATAGTGGCATTAGCATTATTTAGCTAATGATGTCAATGCGTCTCTATGAGACCTCACACCAATTCGGCATTATTTCCCATTCCAGAAGCAAGTCAAAGTTTGTCTCTTCCACGCAAACACCTCCTTGTTGATACTCCATTACTCTGGCTGAATATAGCTCTCTCTGTGTCTGTGTGGTACTTATTTTCTGGATCAAATTCATAGGCTGTGTCGTGTTACAATGGAACACGTCCCCATAAGCCTTCCATGCAGGAGTGGGACCTATGCCACACATGCGGCTCTAATGTTACACTAGAAGGCCAGTGGAGTAACTCTGGGGAAATACGTCCTACATGTTGGATGGAAGCTGAGAGCTGACCACCTGAAAACTCTTTCTACTTTTAAAAATCAGGCATCTCCTTGTGGTATATATACACAACGGAATATTACTCAGCCATCACCAAGGATGAATGCTTACCATTTACATCAACATGGACAGAACTGGAGGGTATTATGCTGAGTGAAATAAGTCAATCAGAGAAAGACAATTTTCATATGGTTTCATTAACATGTGGAATATAAGAAACAGGGCAGAGGATCATAGGGGAAGGGAGAGAAAACAGAATGGAAGTCATCAGAGAGGGAGAAAAGCCATGAGAGACTTTTTTTTTGTGTGAGATTTTTATTTATTTGAGAGAGAGAGAAAGAGAGAACACGAGTGGGGAGGCAGAAGGAGAGGGAGAAGCAGACTCCCCGCTGAGCAGGGAGCCCGATGTAGGGCTCGATTCTAGGACCCTGGGATTATGACCTGAACCAAAGGCAGGCACTTAACCAACTGAGCCACCCAGTCACCCACCATGAGAGACAGACATTCATTCATTCATTCATTCATTCATTCATTCATTCATTTATTTATTTACCATGAGAGACTCTTAACTACAGGAAATAAACAGAGGGTTGCTGGAGGGGAGGGATGGGTGGGGAATGGGGTAACTGGGTAATGGGCATTAAGGAGGGCACATGATGGGACGCCTGGGTGGCTCAGTCGGTTGAGCGGCTGCCTCTGGCTTGGGTCATGATCCCGGGGTCCTGGGATTGAGTCCCGCATCGGGCTCCTTGCTTGGCAGGAGGCCTGCTTCTCCCTCTGCCTCTGCCTGCCACTCTGCCTGTTCGTGCTCTCTCTCTCTGAGAAATAAATGAATAAAATCTTAAAAAAAAAAAAAGGCGGGCACATGATATGATGAGCACTGGGTGTTATATATAACTGATGAATTATCAAACTCTACATCTGAAGCTAATGACGTACTATATGTTGGCTAATTGAATTTAAATTTTAAAAAAATCAGGCATCTCCTGACCACGATAAATTTTATGAGTTACTTACCTAGGCTTTCTTTCTCATTCACACTTTTGTCATATTCATCTTGTAAGGCTTGTATTTGATCTTCTACTTGCTTTAGTAATGCTTGTTTTTCTCTCAGAGTGGCCATAGTAATGTCAAGTTCAGCCTAATAAAATTAAGTAAATACTTAAAATGGAAATCCAAGGTCCACAAAGAAAACCAGATTTGCCCACTTGTAATACATTTAACAAATAGGATTTATGTTCTCCTTTTCATGTCTCAAAAGATTTTGATATGGTATACAAAGTTAAAACAAAGATAAAGTAAAATATAAGAGCAGAAGCACAACAGAACAAAACGAACAAAGCCCAACAAAATAAATCACAGAAGGAACAGAGAAACAGAAGTACCATTGCACATTAATCCCACAGCATTTGGGATTAATTAGTTACTACAATGGATTAACTTTAAATGATGAAATAAAAGATTCACGCAACTGGGAAAACTAATCTTTCCTAACGAGTTTTTTGGGGCAGGTATCTGCAAACCAAATTCAGCCTACTGCCTGTTTTTGTACAGTTTGCAAACCAAGACTGGTTTTACATTTTTAAATGGTTGGGGAAAAATCAAGAGAAGAATCATATTTCATCACACATGATCATTATATAAACTCAAATTTCTGTGTGCATAAATAAAGTGACGTGAGAATACAGCCGTGCTCTCTCACGTGTGGATTATTGCCGGCAGGTCCAGTGTTGCAACAGCAGAGTTCAGGAGTTGCCATGGAGACCAGATAGTCAACAAAATGTCAAATATTTACTCTCCGGGTCTTCATAGAGAAAGTCTGCCACCCCTGCTTTAGCGAGGCGGGTCTGTCAGTAACCCCCTCTACTTCATGAGCACTCTATTCTGTTCTGCTTGGGGCCTCACATCCAACTGGGGCTCAAGCTGGCTTTAGAACCTCCGATGCCACCTTGGAGTGTGGGAGTCTTAGCAAACGCAACCCAGGGTGTCACATGCTGGAGTGAAAAGGCACCTCAAAAATATCACCCGCCTGATGATATGAATATACTAAGAACTCATTTTCCTTTCATTTTGGCAAAGGGCTGATTTTAGAGGTCATTCCTGAAAGAACAATCTTCCCCAGCTCTTTTTCTACAACAAAACCTAATTTTCAAGAGCCCTGTTACTATCTACCTTGCGCAAAGTCACAGGAGCTTGAATGATTAATGATAATGGCCTTTAATTGTATAAAATGTTGCAACACAAATAATGTACCTGTGCAGCACGGAGTTTTTGTCTCTTTGGTTCGACTTCCTTGACTACCCTAGAGTATAAGTCCATCGCTCTTACCCACATGCACATGGATTTACATGCTCTGGACACCTTCTCTACTTTTTCAGGCACAAAATCAGGATTGTTAATATACTTTTGAAGTTTTGCCAATATCTGCGGCTTTATGTTCTCCTTGTCATATTCTAAAAGTCTTCTTAGAAAGTTAGAATCACCAAGAAGTTGCTTGGCTGTTGGCCAATCGGGCCTGAAACACAGATGGAATAAGTTAATAGCACTGTAATAAAGTAATTTAAGAACAAAAGAAATGTGTTCTTTCGAGAACATTAAGATATTATCCCAACCAGTGGGTTGTTTTTAATCTTGATACTATAATCCCAGTCGTTGGTAGTTAAGTACACCACAATTCCTGGGGAGACATTCCTGAATGACTAACGTTTCATCCAACCCAGTTGTGGCAGAGAAAAGAAATTGGAGTTTTCGAGATGTAAGACATTACAGAAATAATAGTTTTATTTTTACAATGCCCCAGCACTCACATTTTTACTCCACTTGCCTTAGTTTAGGTCCTTAAAATCTCTTGCCAGGACACTACAATTACCTTCTACCTGGTTTTATGTCTCTCCATCAACCCTGCCCTTGTGAACTTTTGCCAGATTGGTCTTTCTCACATGAAAAGCCGATTATGTTGAAAATGTTCAGGGGTTCTCAATCCCCTCTGGCTGGGGCTTTTTGCTTGCACTTTGCAGAACTCCCCGGGCCCACTAAGGTGCTGGCTAGAGAGTGAGCAGGGAAGCTGGCCAGGGGTCCTCTGGGCCCTCAACCCTTGCGTGATTGGTTTTACATAGAAAGATTTCCTGGAATTTTTATTGAAAAAAATTTGTATCCCTAAAGAAGGTTTGAAAACTACATATCTCCAGGATGAAACACAGGACCTTGCCTGCTGTCATCACTGCCCTCCTCCCCAGCCCCATCCCATTCCATGAGCATCGAAGGTCCCTGAGCATCTCCCCCACGGTCTCACTTTCCACTTGAGCATCATCTCTCAAAAACCTGCTCACACCTCTCCACGAACACTCTTTTTTTTGGGGGGTGGAGGAAGTCCTGGTACTATGCAAATATTGCATATCTTAAAATTGTTATTTTTCATGTCTGTCTCCCCACTATCCTATATGTGCCTTATAGAGAAGAGCTTCATATCTTCCATCATTTAGCACAACACAGATGTTCAAAAAAAATGCTTGTTGAATCAATCTGTTGAATGAGTGAACAAATCAGTGAGAAGGTAGAGAAAAGAATGAGCACATATAAACCAAAATGTAGAAAAACACCAAAGAAATTCCCCCATGTATTTTGGTAACACATGATTATGGATATACTCACTTGGCATTCAAGAGAATAGAAATCGCTTCCATAACAGTCATGACCATATCTGGGGGCTTTGTAAAAACTCTGATTTCCGATATGTCTGCTTTATCTAAGGAATCCAGGGCTCTATTAGCAGCATCAAGGGCAGGGAGAGCTTCTTCAAGGTCTCTCTGAGCATCATCGGCAATTGCTTGGGTTTCCTCAGCTTTCACTTTTGCTGTTGCTTCATCTTCTTGCACAATGCTACGGACCTAACCATGGAAACACGGCTGCTTAGGTGGTCTCAATTTGAATTTCAATGTTTAAAAACAAGGTCAATAATAATGTGTCATATCTGCCCCTCTGGATTGCACCAATACTGAAAGAGGTACATTTTGGGCTCTCCTTTGTCCATCTCATGGAGGTTGATGGGATAACTGTGCTGAAGCCATTAGAACAAACTGTTCCTTCTTAGGAGATGAAGAGCTGCTGCTTTATATTTGTTGGGGGTACTTTTCTCACCACTCTCTGTCCCACCCATTGGGACATTCTCAGGGAGAGAACCAGGCTGATTCATTGAAGGTAGAATGTTTACAACTGAAAAGCATTGCTAAAACTATTAATTATTTTAAAGATATACAAAATTTAAAACACCCAAACCCATGTCATGATATATAAATGATCAGTGGGTGATCAAAGCCTTCGTGCCCCTGAGGACAGGGAACGCAGCATACCTGGTCGGCATTTTCTTGATCCACTGCCAATTTGTCCATCAGGGCTTCAACATCTTGTGATTTTTGAAAAAGGACAGGTTCTAAAGCTGAAAGTTCTAATTTCATTTTATCTACCAGTACATTTGTTTCTAATAGCTTGGTGAGACCATTCTTCACTCGGTCACGTGCCTAGATGACAATAAAAATACCTATGAGTATTAGAAACAATACATTTCTTGGCATTTCTTCCTCATGAACTAGAATTTCACATCTACAGAATTGGTGAATCAGTTTGGAATAGTTAAAATTGTGAATGGACAGAAATCTTCAGGGAACAGAACTCTAGGAAACGACCATGACATTCACCACGGTGGGTATATAGATCCATGCTCCCTAGCCACAGTGGTTGGCATGTCACAGGACTGTGGGCTCACTGAGGAACCACATCTTATTTCTATTCCCTTAGCTTGGCAGCTTGGCAGCACACTGAATGAATGAGGGGTAAGTTCAGATAGGAATTTCTGGAGCCCACAGCTCTACGAACTTGTTTCCTCAAGATGGCTGAGCAGAGCTGAGAACTTGTCAGTGTTTGGGGAGGCAGTGTTCTGGGGACTCAACTCTAGTTGCTGCCTCTGAACCTACTTCCCAGCGGTAAGGAACTTCTGGCTAGGATCAAAGAGGCAATACCTAGAAGAGGAGGCAGCCACGAATAACTGTTTTCTGAAGGTGAGTCAGAAATCCTGGCTCAAATTGACGGGTTCCAAAATATCTAGCAAACTATTTTACAACCATGTATTTATTTACCAGTAAAAATCCTCTGAAAAACATTAAAAATATCTTAATGGTCTATACTTCTATTTTAATTTTGATTAAAATGTTGAAAGTTTCAGCTCATGTTAATAGGATGCTGATGGCAATGGGGATGGCAGCCTGTCTTTCCCGAGCATCTCAGGGGTGTCAGATCATATTCCAAGCCCTTCACAAACAGTATCCTATCTAAACTCCACCCAGTCGAAGGAGTAGATACAGAAATGTCTGTATCTAGATATAGAAATGTCTAAACCTTACTTTCTACTAAGACCTAGAAGTTACAAAATGTGCTCAGGGTCAGGCAGCAAGAAAGAGGCAGAACACAGGTTGTATATGGTCTGCCTGACACTGAAGTCCTTGCTCTTAATGGCAGCTATGGACACGTTAGGTCACCAAAACTCCTGCTTAACAAAAGATTCTCCTTCCACGAAATACTGCAGAGATGTCTGATTCACTGCCTCACTTTGATGCTGTTGCAATGTCCATCTCGTTCTCCTGAGGCACGCTTAGGTAAAGGACAGTAGGAAAAAATATACATATCAAGGAAGGGGAAGGCCTCCCAGCCAACAACAGAAGACATTCTTTTCATCTTTTTTGTCTGTCGCAGGTTGTCAAGGGCACATGTCGGGATGGAGAAAGTTCTAGCAGGCAAGACAGCATGTAGATCTTATGCGAGTTCCGGCAGGTTGTGAGTTCAACCAAAAAAAAAAAGTGTTTTTATCGATAATATTACACTTACTGAAACCAACTGTTTCTTTTTCTCACTCAGCATAGTCAGGAAGAGATTGATGAGCTCCAAGTAGGAGGTGGGCGTCGTGTAGTACCGCCTGCGGAGCTCCATGTAGTAACGTTCCGCCATAGTAGAGACGCTCAAGTGAACGTTCACGCACATGAGGGAAAGCTTTTCTTTCATTTCTTCTTTCCCAGCATCGACGTTTGCGAAAAATGTCTTTGATACAGAAATAAGTGCTTCTCTAGGCCACTGAAAATAAAGATATAGTTTGGAAAATCTGTCGCTCATTTCTAGAATATACGTTTTAACAAGTAAGAAAATGCATTTCTCTGGACCTCTTCCTTGCTTTGTCCCCCCTTTTACCCAGTGAATTCCTACTCATGTCTGTAATGGGTAGTGAACTGAACAGCTGCGTTCATGAGAGAAGGGTCTGGGGCTGGATTTTCTATCCCCAGCTCAGCGCCTAGCATGTGGAAGTTTTTCAATCAGGATTTGTTACTTGACTAAATAAATGAATGGGTGTACTTAGAATAATTCCATGGAAAAAATCACATACAAGGACCTCATGTCCTTACTCTGTTTATTATGCAGGTCCATTACGATAATCACTGTTTTCTTCACCTCTTCAACTTCTTTGCAGCTTTCTTGTTTCTCTGCACTCACCTGAACCTTATTAAATGCAACTCTCTGTTACCCCATGTCTGTGACTGTGTAGCTGAGCATGGCTGAAGAAAAACACACAACCATGCCAACCGCCCTCACTTTAACTTCGTGACAACTAGCTCGAGTGGGTTCCTGGTGCAGCCCAGAAAAGCTTCTGCAACTGCTACCACTTCCTCTTTCCACTTTGTTCTCAGCTGATGACCTCACTTCCCACATCACTAAAAGCAACAGAAGCAATGAAAACAGAACGTCAGTTCTCACCCCCACATCTTCCCATCTCCCTGTTATCTGTGCTCGTATGCTCCGTCCCCCGCTCCTGTTCCTCTGGGGTACACTGTGCACACTACCTGCTCAGGCCAACCCCTTCACTCATGACTCCATCTCATCTCTTCTTGCCTATTCAATGCCACTGGGACAACTGCACTTAACTGTCTGCTGCTCTGTCGATCTATTTCTTTTCTGGATCGTTTCCATCAGCACACATGCATGCTATTTGTGTTTTCCACTGAAAAATTTGACCTCACATATCCCTGTAGCTACTACCCAGTTTTTGGTGTTCTTTGGGGCAAAACTCCTTGAAACAGTTGCCTCTGTTCACTGTCTCTGATTCATCTCCTTTCTTCTCTCTTGAATCTTCTGCCCGTCACTCCACTGAAACCAAGCTCTTGTCAAGATGACCAATAGTGGGGCGCCTGGGTGGCTCAGTGGGGAGCCCACATCGGGCTCTCTGCTCAGCAGGGAACCTGCTTCCCCCTCTCTCTCTGCCTATTTGTGATCTCTCTCCCTCTCTGTCAAATAAATAAATAAAATCTTTAAAAAAAAAAAAGATGACCAATAATTTCTACATTGCTAAATGTAATAGTCTCCTCTCCCTTTATAAATTCTGTTTAGCCTTTGTCTGATCATTATCATTGTCATCCCGTGTATAGGAGTAAATTCCTAGTAGGCTTTAAAGCTAAAAGAGAGCACCCCTGAGTTATTCTTGGGCAATGTGTTACCCCTTTAAAATCAAGTGAACCTAGGGGCACCTGGGTGATCTCAGCTCAGGTCTTGATCTCAGGGTTGTGAGGTCAAGCTCTGCGTTGGACTCCACCTTGGGTGTGGAGCCTACTTAAAAAAAAAAAAGATCAAGTGACTCCAACTTCCCAGAAAGGTACTATCCTGGGATGTCACCAACCTGAACAAACCAGTCAATAGTGCAGCAGTTCACAAGGGATGGAAACATTCGGCATCGGGACCGAAAGGCATCCCCCACGGGGCTCATACAGAGAACGATGTGCAGCTTCTGACGGACTCTGCTGATAAAGTGCTGAAACACCTGACAAAAAGATATTTTTCAGTTAAAATAAGGGTGAGGTAACAATGAAAACGAGTGTTAGCTAACACCTTGGGGTCTACCAATAGCAAATAAACACAGCGTTAGTGTAGCAGATGTGCGAACTGTCTGGTCAACCTCTGCTCCAACCCCTCACGCAGCCTGGAAAGATTAAAAATGACATTTGGCAGATTCCATTGCAACTAGGATTCTGGGGTAATGTAGGTTTTCCTCATTAGCATATTTAAGGAGGCCTCTTGAATAAGGTGGAGAGAGGTATTCCTACAACTTTATGCTTTGGGGTAGAGGCCACTGGAGGAGAGAGATGGGGGCAGAGTCTGGCCGAAGCAGCGTGGGCCTGGAGCAACTATCTGTGGAAGTGGCTCCCTACGCAGCTATGTCCTGACGAGGCTGGGGACGTGTGGTTGTGGGGCCGGCAGCCATGGCGGCGGCACGCTGAGTGCTGACAGGATCAGTGGCTTCCAGGCTCAGCAGTGTTCCTGACCACTGACTTCCACCATGTGCATTTCATGGCCATGCCCAGGAATTCAGCTGGAGTGCCTTTCTTGGGCTTTCCCCATGATTCTGGGTTCCTCACATAAACCCCTTTCTGTTTTCATCAGCTTAAGTAGACCCTGCTGTTTGTCCATACCAGCCCTGGCCTTGCAGTGGAGAAGATCTCACAGAAGCCCATGGAGAAGGCATAAGAAAGAATGGTCAAAAAAGTTGAAGAAAGACCAGAAGCAAGGGAAAGCACTGGGGTGGACCAACAGCAGCATATGGAATCCAGCATTGTGTGGGACAAATGGAAGAGGACAGGAGCTGAGTGGTTCCTGAAACGGCGCTGGGCCCAGAGACCTGGGGGAATCCGTTTCTGTTTCAGGTGCTCTGACCTTGCTGATAGGCAAGGAAATCAAAAGTACTGGGCTCCTCAGGCAGGGCACTGAGGATATGTGAAACCCATTTGTGTTGAAAGAAGGATAAGGCAAACTATTCAGTTTGGACAAGACTATGGCCTCTGTGGGCCAGTAGGGTTTCTGTTTTCTGCTTCCCACTGACCTCTCTGGAAGTCTGGTGAACGAATGTTTTGAATGCAGGGAGTAAAATACATAGAATTACAAAGGAAAGCAAATAAATTGGGGGAAAAAAATCCATCCATGGACTCCTCAAAGGGATTCATAGATTGTTAAAAAAGAAAGAAAGAAAGAAAGAAAGAAAGAAAGAAAGAAAGAAAGAAAGAAAGAAAGAAAGAAAGAAAGAAAGAGAGAGAGAGAGAGAGAAAGAAAAGAGAAAAGAAAAGAAAAAAAAAAAAAAGGAAGGAAGGCTAACACAACTTTTTGTTTTACTAAAGCCAAATCACCATTGTGACATGTCCTACCTCATCTCTGTTCCCTTCAGAAATGCCTACTTCTTTTGCCCTTGGTCTGGTGGCTGCTAAAACCTGTTCCAGTTCATCTTTTTCAAATAAATTGGGCACTTCGCCTGAGTTCAGAATATTATTTATATCTTCCAGGAACTCCTCCACTACAATCTGTAGAAGAGAGCAGAGTGATCATTGTAACTCATCCAACCAGTTTACATTTATTACATGTGAATTGTAAACCAAATATTTAATCAAAATTCACTTTGAGTTAATTTTATCTTTAAGAGAAAATAACCTTAAAAATTAGAATCTTAATATTCTAACACAGAAGTACATTGATTTTTCATTTTTCCTTCCTGTATTGTTTCTAAAAAGGCATTCATCTGGGGCGCCTGGGTGGCTCAGTCGTTAAGCGTCTGCCTTCGGCCCAGGTCAGATCCCAGGGTCCTGGGATCGAGCCCCGCATCGGGCTCCCTGCTCGGCAAGAAGCCTGCTTCTCCCGCTACCATTCCCTCTGCTTGTGTTCCCTCTCTCGCTGTGTTTCTCGCTGTCAAATAAATAAAATTAAAAAAAAAAAAAAAAAGGCATTCATCTTTTTCTAAAAAGGCATCAAGTAATATGTACGGACATTTTATTTTACATTTATTTATTTTAAAAAAATTGAGAGAGAGAGCATGCACGCACACGTAGGCACACAAGTAAGGGGAGGGGCAGAGAGAGTTTTCAAGGAAAATCCCTGATGAGTATGGAGCCCAGTGTGGGGCTGGATCCGATGACCCATGAAACCTGAGCTGAAACCAAGAACTGGATGCTTAACCAACTGAGGTACCCAGGCACCCCTGTGCAACCATTTTATATTCTGCCCTTTTTCAGCTAACATTTTCTCATAAATATTTATCCATAATTCTGTGGAGTACTCATTGCATTTATAAACGTAATGGGAGGATAACACACTATTGAGTTCATGTGCCATATTTTCACATCAACTTAAATGTCCACGATCTTGTTTACATTTTAAGAACATATGTAAGTCTATAGCTTTTCTCCGCAGCTCAATTATTTCCTGGGGATAAATTCCCAGAAGTAGGGGCGCCTGGGTGGTTCAGTCAGTTAAGTGTCTGCCTTCTGCTCAGGTCATGATCTCAGTGTCCTAGATCCGAGCCCCACATCGGGCTCCCTGCTCAGTGGGGAGTCTGCTTCTCCCTCTCCCTCTGTTCCTCTCTCCTGACCCCTGTTCACTCTCTCTAATAAATAAAAAGTCTTAAAAAAAATTCCCAGGAGTGGGATTAGCAATTAAAGTGCATGAATAGTTTCTGGATTTTTGAAGATTTTAAAATTTCCCATTCGATTCAAGTAAGATTTCATTAAACTTAACACATTTTCACTAGCTTAGGGAGCAATTTGCTTTGGGAGAATTTAATCTGCATTTCTTTGATTATTAGCAAGGGCAAATATGATTCCATGTTTATTATTTTCTGTTAAAAAATCTGTTCAAACTGTAACCATTTATATATTTGGAGTTTACTCTTAAATTTGAATGAGTAATTTTCATATTATAAAATAAACCTTTGCCTCTAATAATTGATGCAAATATTTAAGAAATCTATCATTTATCCTTTTATTTTAGTAAACTTTTTAGTTTTAAAAAGTTTGAGTCCTATATACTTAACTATGACAAAGTATCTGTTACTTTTGTCTTCACTTGTAACTTTGTTTTTTCTTGAAGTTGGCATAATTGTGTCTTGTTAATTTCCCTAAGACCAAACACTAGCTATCTTTGTCCTAATTTACTTATTTCTGTTTTTATCTTATTATTCGCTTTTCTTATTCTTCTTGTTGCTTCCTTGTGACCTTTATTTTCCTCAAGTTTTAAGTCAACTAATATATGTAGTTTCTAATTTTTTATTCAAATCTATAAATTTAATCCTAAGAACTGTTTGACTGCATTCACAGATTTTTATTTATATTAAGTTCATTTTCCTTCTTCTCTAAATTGAGATTTAAATTTTGATGTTCTCTTGACTCGGGAATTTTTCATATGAATTTTTAAAAACAGATTTTATTTATTTAAGAGACAAGGAGAGATAGAGGGAGAGATAGCAAGAGACAGCATGAGCGGGGAGGAAAGGGAGAAGCAGGTTCCCCAATGAGCAGGAAGCCCAAAACTGGGCTTGATCTCAGGACTCCGTGATCATGACCTGAGCCAAAGGCAGATGCTTAACCGACTGAGTCACCCAGGTGCCCCATATGAATATTTTGAAGTCCTGAGCCACATCGTTAATTTCTTTTTTGTTTAGAGTGTGGACAAAGAATGTTTTCACTATAGTTTATGCTTTTTTGAATATATTGAAAATTTGCTTAAGCCTAACATATGATCAATTTTTGTAAAACTTTAGTAGTATTAGGGGCGCCTGGGTGGCTCAGTCTTTAAGCGTCTGCCTTCGGCTCGGGTCATGATCCCAGGGTCCTGGGATTGAGCCCCGAGTCAGGCTCTCTGCGCGGTGGGGAGCCTGCTTCTCCCGCTCCCATTCCCTCTGCTTGTGTTACCTCTCTCGCTGTGTTTCTCTCTGTCAAATAAATAAAATCTTAAAAAAAAAAAAAACTTTAGTAGTATTAGAAAATATTTACTTTCTTTGTAAAATATAAATGTAGTATATAGCCATTAATTCCAGCTTAGAAATTGTATTCTTGGGGCATCTCGGTGGCTCAGTCATTGAGTGTCTGTCTTCAGCTCAGGTCATGATCCCAGAGTCCTGGGATCAAGCCTGGCGTCAGGCTCCCCGCTTGGTGGGAAGCCTGCTTTCCCTTTCCCACTCCTCCTGCTCATGTTCCTGCTCTTGCTGTTTTTCTCTCACTGTCAAATAAATAAATAAAATCTTAAAAAAAAATTGTATTCTTCATATTATCTGAACATATTTCTACTTTGTATTTCCTAGAAATAGCAAATTAAACTTTTTAAATGTCTTCTTTCTCTCAACTTCTCATATTTATAATAGTTTTATATATATATATACATTAATTTTAGTTATTATGGTTATATTTGCTCTCCAGTAACATAGAACGTTTGAGATTGATTGGGGCTTTCAACAGGGTATAAAAGCCTTTTGTTTGCTTAAAGTGGAGTAAAATGGTCCGACTTGATCTTTGGAGCTTTAACACCTAGAGCCTTTTTATGTAACTTGCTTATAAAAGCAACATTAAACTTCTATAAGAAATATTTTAATTTCAGAATAAGAAACTACAGATAAACAAAATTAAGAAAATAAAAAATATCACTCAAAATCCCATGACCCAGATATTTTCCAATTGTATATACAACATATTTGTTTAGTTATACATTAAACCAAAGAACCTACATGGTAGATGATTTGTATATGTGTTACGATGTAACAACACATCATAAACACTTTCTACATTAATTAATGTGTACTTCCACAAAGTAATTTAAAATTTTTACAGACTGTCCTATTGTATAATTATACCATAATTTACTTGTGTGACTCTCTCATTGAATAATGAGGCTATTTCAAATTAACTGTTACTTTAAAATATGGCATTACATTTTCTTGTACATACAACTTTGTATGCAGCTGTAATTATAAATAAGAGAAATTTAAAGGCTTTAACTGCACATTGCCAATTACCTTCCAGATGATTTTGCTAATTCACAAGTGAAGTCTATACAAGACCTATTTTCTGACACATTTGTCAACACTGCATATTATGATTTTTAACCTTTGTCAGTGTGCAAGGCCAACCCCTGATATTTATCTTTGGTTACTGGTGAGGCTGAACGTTTCTTCAGGTGTTTAAAGCCCTTGATTTTTTTTTTTTGAACTTCCTATTCACATTTTATTACATTTTTAAATTTTTTCTATTGATGCACTTGCCTTTTCCTTTTCATTTTAATGAGTGTACTTGTGTTTATTTTCCAGCTTTACTGAGATATAATTGACATATAACATTGTGTAAATTTAAGGTGTACAATGTATTGATTTGCTACACTTAGATATTGCAACATGATTACTGCTATTGTATTAGCTAACATTTCCATCACATAATTACCCTTTTTTTTTTTTTTGTGGTGAGGACATTTCAGATGTACCCTCTTCACAAGATTAAAATATTAATACAGTTTTGTTAACTATAGTCACCACGCTGTAGATTAGATCCTTATAACTTAATTCATCTTATAACTGGAAGTTTGCACCCTTTGACCAACATCTCATCATTTTCCCCATCCTCCAGCCCCTGGTCGCGACTATGCTTTCTGTTTCCATGAGTTTGGCTTCTTTTAGACCCACATATAGGTGGTATCATACAGTATTTATCTCTGCTGACTATTTAATTTAGCATAATGTCCTCAAGGTTCATCCCTGTTGTTGTAAACAGCAAGACTTCCGTCTATCTCAAGGCTGAATGATACTCTATTGTGTGTGTGTGTGTGTGTGTACACATGCCATATCTTCTTTATCCATTCATCTATCGATGGACACTTAGGTTGTTTCCATATTTTGCCTAGTGTGAATAATGCTGCAATAAACATGGGAGTTCAGATATCTCTTTGAGATCCTGTTTTCATTTCCTTTGGATACAGATTCAGAAGTGCGATTGCCGGATCATATGGTAGTTCTATTTTTCAGTGTTTGAGGAACCTCCACACAGTTTTCCATTGTGGCTGCACCAATTTACATTCCCACCAACAGTGCACACAGTTCCTGTTTTTCCACATCCTTGCCAATGCTTGTTGTCCCTTGTCTTTTTGATGATAGCTGTGGTAGGCTGTATGTTTCTAGGATTTTATTCATTTCTTCCAGGTTATCCGATTTGTTGGCATATAATTGTGTGAGGCAATATCTCTTTGTGGTTTTGATTTACATCATTTTCCCTGATGATTACTGATGTTGAGTATCTTTTCATGTACCTGTTGGCCATGTGCATTTCTTCTTTGGAAAACTGTCTATTCAGATCCTCTGCTCATTTTTTTAAACTGAAAGTTTTTTGCTATTGAGTAGTAGGAGTTCTTTATGTATTTAATTATAATGTGTCTCAGTGTAGCCCTATTGGGCTTCAACCTATTTGAGCCTCATGGATCTGGATGTCCATTTCTCAATCCAGATTTGGAAAATTTCAGCCATTATTGCTTTAAATATATTTTTTGTTCCTTTTTCTTTTACTTCATCTGAAATTCTCTTAATTCAGACACTGATTCTTTTCACTATGTCCTATAAGTTTTGTTGGCTTTTTCATTCTTTTTTCTTTTTGCTCCTCTGACTGGAGAATTTCAAGTGTCCTGTCTTAAGTGACCGATGCTTTCTTCTGCATGGTAAAGTCTGCTTTTGAAGCTCTCCATTGAATTTTTCAGTTCAGTCATTGTATTTTCCAGCTTAGGATTCCTTCCTTGATTCCTTCCTTCCTTCCTTCCTTCCTTCCTTCCTTTCCTTCCTTCCTTCCTTCCTTCCTTCCTTCCTTCCTTCCTTCCTTCCTTCCTTCCTTCTTTTTAAAAGATTTTATTTATTTATTTGACAGAGAGAAAGAGATCACAAGTAGGCAGAAAGGCAAGCAGAAAGAGAGGGGGAACCAGGCTTCTCATTGAGCAGAGAGCCCAACACAGGGCTTGATCCCAGGACTCTGAGATCATGACCTGAGCAAAAGGCAGAGGCCTTAACGTATTGAGCCACCCAGGCGCCCTTCAGCTTAAGATTTCTGGGTTTTTTTGGGTTTTTTTTAATGATTTCTTTTTCTTTGTTGAACTTCTTATTCTGTTCAACCATTGTTTTCCCATTTTTGTTTAGTTGTCTGTGTGTTCTTAGAGTTCACTACATTTCTTTAATAGGATTATTCTGAATTCTTTATTTCACAGTTCATAGATCCCCATTTATTTAGTGTCAGTTATCGGGGCTTTGTTCATTTTCTTCGGTGGGTGTCAGGTTTACCTGATTTTTCGTGATCTTTGGTTCTTTACATTGGTACGTGCACATTTGAGTAAGCAGTCTCCTCTTCCAGACTTCACAGGTTCACCGTGGCAGAGACAGTTCTTCTCCAGTCTGCTCAGTTTGGGTTTCTGGACATGTCAGCTAGCAACCCTTGGGCAGGTGGGATTTGCTGTGAGGGTCTATTTTGGGTTGAGGCCACCGCCCAAGCTCTGAGGTTGGAGGTGGGGTACTGCTGCCTGAGAACAGCTGGATAGGACTGTTCACTCGGTTCCCTCCCCAGACAAGGCTGTAGGGTGGGCTCTGTGGTGGCCTAGATGCTCTGGTCTTGCTTCCCAGAGGGCTGGGACTGGGTACTATACTCAGTAGCAGATAAGGCTATGAATTAGCTTCCCTGTCCTGGTGGGGCAGTGGAGTGGGGTCCGAGGCCCACGTGGCTCATTGTTTGGGGACCTAAATCAAGCAAGGCTGTGCCCTGAATTCTCTGGCCAGATGGAGCCACTGGTTCAGCTTTGCAGACAGGGAGCAGGGCTGTCAGGTGGGCCGTGCAGCTTCTCGTGTACTCTGGTTAGGTTCCCTGGTCAGGTGAGCTAAAAGCTGTGTTCAGCAATAGGTGGAGTTACAAATTAGTTTCCTGCCAGGATGGAACAGAACTGACTCTGAGGCCAGAAAGGCTCTCTCTTGGGGCGCCTGGGTGGCTCAGTCGTTGAGCGGCTGCCTTCGGCTCAGGTCATCATCCCAGAGTCATGGGATCGAGCCCCGCATCGGGCTCCTTGCTCGGCAGGAAGCCTGCTTCTCCCGCTACCATTCCCTCTGCTTGTGTTCCCTCTCTCGCTGTGTTTCTCTCTGTCAAATAAATAAAATCTTTAAAAAAAAAAAAAAAAAGAAAGGCTCTCTCTTTGTGGTCTTGACTCAAGCCCACCTGTACCCCAAGTTTCCTTTCTGAATGGGGCCACTGGTTTTACTCTGCAGATAATCGTCTCTGCTTGCTTTATTCTCCACTCAATCGTTGCTGGTGGCCACAGCCGGTGGTGTACATACATTCGGCTATGGGTCCTTTCTCATTTGTCGAAAATATTATATTCAGATATATATCCCCTGCATGTTACAGATGTTAAAAGTATTTTCCCATTTTATGACAGTACTTAACTTAAAATAATTTCAAATATCTATGCATCAGATCTATCTTTTATTCCTTGACTAATTTCTATAAAGGTTAATTTTCCATAATGTTAAAATGCCCAAGTATGGTCAACATAGAAAATGTTCTTCTTTAGAATAAATTCGAGATCAGTTAAATTGGTTCTTGTAGACATAGATATAATCATGTAATCCTATTTTAATTTTAAAGTTAATTTAACCTTGAAACAGCCATAGTTATTTTCCTTTTCTTGTGTAAGGCATATTTCCCTAATTTATTTCAGTTAGGGAATAACATCCTTAAATTTACTGATACAAAAATAATTTATTACTTTCTATGATCTATGTTCTTCTCAAAGGAGAGTTCAAACCTCTCTCACCCTCTTAATCTTTGATCATATTACTCACTCAGAATTTAAAGGGGAACACAATGGTTGGTAGAATAAGTGAAAATATAGTATAAAAGTCTTTTACAAGGTCTAAGACATCTGCTATCCAAGAGAACGGTTCCTTGAACTATATCATACAAACTATTCAAAGCATACTCGTGATCATGACACGTGTACTTTAGCTATTTAAACATTACCTGGGTGTCCGTGAAGAGAAAGACCATATTTCTGTCATCTATACCAGCCAGTTTGTACAACTTCCTCAGGTCTTCGTGAAAACTGTCATAATTATATCCCCGGCTCAGTTCAATTTGCAAACATTTGTAACCACATATGTGAGCTGCAAGTCTTGTGAGAGACTGCTTTCCTGTGCCTCCTACTCCAACAAGCAGGGCGTTGCCTCTTTCCTGGCGGATCATGCGGGCAATCCTGCAGGCAGCAAAGTAGAGAAAGACCTTTGTGTTTGTTTGTTTGTTTGTTTCTCTTTCTCTCTTTCTTTCTTAAGATTTTATGTATTTATTAGAGCGAGAGAGAGAATGAGCAGGAGGGAGGGGTAGAGGGAGAGGGAGAAGCAGACTCCTCGATGAGCAGGGAGCCTGATGTGGGTCTCAATCCCAGGACTCTGGGATCATGACCAGAGCTGAAGGCAGACCCTTAACCAACTGAGCCACCCAGGTGCCCTGCTTTCATGTTTCAGTGGCAGAATTGAGTAGTTGTGATAGGGACCATATGACCTGCAGAGTCTAAAATATTTATTACCTGGTGCCTTATAAAAGAAGTTTGTTGGCTCTTTTCCTAGGATCCTTTGCCAACTCCTCCCATAGAGTAGGCAAACGGATGATTTAAGCACCACTTCCACTGTTATGTCTCTAACACAGTGCACATCTAACAGAAGACACATCAGATCATTGTTTATGTCTTTTCAGTCACCCAGGTAGGTATAAAATTGAGAGGTAAAAGGATATGTAATAAGGTTTTGCTATTGTTCTCCAAAATGTGCACATGTTTGACAGCGGATGAAATATTGACCATTATAAAAATCTTACACTTTATATGTTACCATTTCCTTGTTTCATATATACCACAGTAATTTGATTATTTCCATCTTAGATTATTGGAAACAAATAACTTGTCCATTCTGCCTCCAGTGTTCTTCTTTCTGTCAACTTACACATCCACAGATAGAAGACTCCCTCCATTAGAAATCCTTCAAGGTTACATTTTCTCTACTGTAGTAGGCAAGACGGCTGTCCTAATTAGTGGCTTAGATTTTCATAAAGATCTGTTTTACCATCCTTGAAGTGTGGTGACAACTTTGGGCATACGTAATGGGTAGAAACAGCCTGGAGCAAATTGCCCTTTGAAAACACATGCTCTACAGTAAAAACAAAATTTTTTTCTGAGTTGAGAAGGCTTTTGGCCACTTATCTTACATAAAAAAAAAAAAGTGTAAAATGTCACCAACAAATGGAATGTAGTATCTGCTAAATTACTGAATATTTAGTAATTGTTCTATAACTCATGTTCATAATGAAGCCCTTTCCACTGCTATGCAGCAGTAGGTATTTGAAAACTCTTACAAGCAGAAATTTGTTTACTCTAATTCCTAACTACTGATCCTCTTTAGAAAAAGATGTCTACATCATTATTTACATGGTGGCCCTTTGTATACCTGAAAACTAAATCTCCTCCATTCTACAGATGGCTTTTACTTCCCTCCTGTAATATTTTAAGCAATCCTTGCATAGCCCCATGATTTTCTTTCACAAAAGTCAGAATGATTATAAATAAAATTAAGCTGACTTTGCCTGAGGTCTGGTCTATTCTCCAGGAAGTTTCTCGGATGGAGCACTGCCATTATTTTTTCTTTGCAGGCGTAGGGCCTGTGTGAGCTATAGGACAAAGGCCGTTAGGAGGTAGGATGTGGGTATGCTGGCGGGGGTATGGATTGAGAGCAAGTGGTATCTCGATAACCCAGTGACGAACTACCGTATTACACTAGAGTGCTGACAAAAATAAATTTCTGAATTAGAGTTAATTAAACGGCAGGAATATAGGAAAGGTAAAAGACTTGATTGCTTACGGTTTATAGAAAAAAAGTCCTAGGGGTGCCTGGGTGGCTCAGTGGGTTAAGCCTCTGCCTTCGGCTCATGAGGGTCATGATCTCAGGGTCATGGGATCGAGCCCCGAGTCATTCTGCTCAGCGGGGAGCCTGTTCCCCCCACCCTCCGCCTGCCTCTTCACCTATTGTGATCTCTTTCTGTCAAATAAATAAATAAAATCTTTAAAAAAAGAAAGAAAGAAAGAAAAAAAGTCCTAGTATTTAACAGCCAAACTTAACATGATGCAACACTAAAATGTAGTTGACAGGGGAAAAAAACAAAGTCATTACAACCTCACTGTGTTAGCAGACCACGGGAGAGCTGTCTTGCACACACATCACACTGTGGATTGCACAGAATACCTTATCAAGTCTGGGTGTCCCACTTTAAGTGGAATGTGGAGAAATTATCAAGTGCTCAGCATATTGGGGTTAAAATAGGGGTAAGAGGTGATAGTGGAAGATCTAGGTTACATCTGCATGGAGAATACAAAGCTAGGAAGAGCCTGGTCATGATTTTCAAATATTCGGAGAGCTGTAATGAAGAACTGGGTCCATTTTGCGGGGAGGCATCTGCAGGTGAGTTAGAGTCAAAGGACTGGATGCGATTCTCTGCCTGTGACTTGCTGGCTAGGGGACTTCGGACAATTCACCAGCTCTCTCTGTGGTACACAGTACTGTCCAAAAATGGCTGCAGTACTATTTCTGGTCCCACTAGCTCTTTAATCCTTTCAGGAGACAGTCTCTGACCCCTTGTGAATAAGGTGGAGTATGGTAGAAGTGATGCTATGTGACCTCCTAAGTTGTGAGAGGCCGTTTGGCTTCTACCGCTGCTCTCAGGGCGCAGGGTCGGGAGCCTGGAGCCATGGGAGAAGCCCAGACACCCCGCCACCGATCCAGGTGGTGCGCACAGAGGTAGAGGCGCCAGGCGCTCCAGCTGCTGTCTGACTTTAACTGCATTGAGACCCCAAGACAGAACCACTGGGAGCCATGAGATCACGAACTAACGAAGCTACCAAGTGTCGCAGTCACTGATTATGACCTCTGGAACATTCTCTGAGCCTTATTTGTAGAGAGATGAGGATATTGAGCCACAGAGAGGCATTTTCACAGTTAAAGGAGATACTCCACATCATGGTTTTATATTCCTGCTGAGTGCCGTTATTGTCACTACTTCACAGGATGGGACAGACACCGGATGTCACAGGGAGCAGATTTGGCATCATCCTTGCAGTATCATTTTAATACTTGGAATTGTCCAACAGTAAATAGATGCACTTTAAAAAGGGGTACATCCTATGATTGCCCTCATATGTGGAATTGAAGAAACAAAACAAATGAAAAGAAAAAAAAGGAGACCAAAAAACAGACTCTTAACTATGGAGAACAAACTGATGGTTACTAGACAGGGAGGGGATGGGAGACACAGGTGAAGGGGATAAAGAGGGCACTTGTCATGATGAGCACTGTGTACTGTACAGAATTGCTGAATCACTGTATTGTACATCCGAAACTAATACAACACTGCATGTTAATTAGACTGGAATTAAAATTTGAAAAAAAAAGTGGTGTATGCCCCAAGGACTGCAAATATTCAGGCTATTCATACCTATTTGTCTGGGATGTCTCTCAAAGGAAACTTTGATGGGTAAGCAGACGGAATCTACAATCCTTAGATTTCACTCATTTTGCTATAATTTTGAACCCTTTCTTTCTTTAAGCGTGCATGTAAGCAGCCTTGTTGTATTATGCATATGTCTCCGTAAACTACCTTAGATCCTTTTTTTGGTAATGAGACAGGGCATTGAAAACCAACAAAAACGACCTACTAATATTTAGCAAAAAACAACCCCTGGGACTCCATAGAAAGTTCATGACACTTATATTTAAAATATATTAAAACTATACAAACATATATTTAAAATATATAAAAAAGGCACCTGAGTGGCTCAGTTGGTTAGGCATCTGACTCTTGATTTTTGGCTCAGGTCATGATCTCAGGGTCCTGAGCTCAAGCCCTACATTGGGCTCCACACTGGGTATGCAGCCTGCTTAAGATTCTCTCTCTCTCTCTCTCTCTCTCTCTCTCTCCCTCCCTCTGCCCTTCCCCATCCCTTCTCTCTCTTCTCCTTTCTTAAAAAAAATAAATCTACCTATAGATATACATGCACACATATATGTGTATATATACACACACATGTATACATACATATACATATAAAATAACTTTTACATTATAGCAAGATTTGCTAATAGACCTTTGTCCATCTAGCGATCTATTTAGAGATTTTTGTATGACTTAATTCTTACCTTTTAATACAAAAGAAATTAGATCAACACATTATGCCCTTATTACGGGCACCTTATACTACCATACCTTGAAACGTGTTCTATAGCATCCTGGAAGAACACCAACTTCACTTCTTTGGGATTTGTAAGGTTATAATCATCAAGATAGTCTTCGAGAACATTTGTGATTTTCTCCATATCAGGCATGTCATCGTAAATCCGATCACTCTTATCTGCTCCAAACTATAAGATGATTTATGGGAGAGGGACCAAGTTAGATCAATTGTGATATTGAAATATACACAACATTCATAACCTTAGGAGGGAACATTATTTTATCCATGTCACTATGTAATTAGTTGCATATATATATATATATATATATATATATATATATACATACACATATACACATAAGGCTTTCAAATCAAGGAAATGAGACTAAGAAACCCAGATTTTCATGGCTAACTGAAAATCTATTTCATTTAGCTTCAAACAGTACATTGGAGTTTCAATGATCTTTGCTATAAAATTCACACAGGAGCTCAGAAATAGGTTTCCAGTTTTTCCCACTACACCTCACCTTGGTTTTGTACTTTTGCTCTCAGGCTACTGACACTGGAGAAGCTAAATGGGCTGAAAACGATGCATGTTTTATTACCAGATTGTCCTGGTTATAAACAGTCATGCCAGAACTACATGTAGTCATCTGATTAAATATATCATGGAGAATGAAATTTGGGGTAAACCAGAGGAACTGAGTGCCTGTTTGAGATCCTGTGTGGACCCGTCATGAGGTCTTTTCACTGTAGCAACTGCCCTGGACGAATTTTCATTTGGAGTTACTGACTAAAATAAGGCAAGAAGGGTCCAACTGTTCTTTTCCTTTTGCTTTATTGCCCCATTTGATGATTATATCAGTAGAAACACACAGGAAATATAATCACCTGGAAACTTTGGACTTTGTGTTTAATAATACATTTAAATGTATTATTCATCTTTTTTTATCTGTCAGGGATTACCAGGCTGACTGTAATTGCACACACACAATATAAAGACAAGTCTGTCCTTTTGTTTAACCGGCACTGACTGAGAGCCCGCTGTTTCCTAGCTCTGTGCAGGAAGCTGGGGATGTAGGGTGAACAGAACAGACGTAGCCCATGCCTTCTTGAAGACACCAGGAATGTTGTACCCAAACAAGAGTCAACTTGGTAAAACGAGATGGTTTTACCTAGGTAGATGTTTTTACCTACTCAACCTAGGTAGGCTGGCTAGATGAAAGACTTATTCAAGGGATAAGACTTCTTGAATGAGACTTATGAATAAGACTTATTCAAGGAAGACTTATACAGTTAGGGCTGGTGGGTATACGTTATTGGGGGTACAAATCGAGGAGCATAACATAAGAAAAATTTTGCTACTGGTGAGAGCTACCCTGAAATGAGGAGGGCAGCACGGCTACATACTGAGCAGTGGGAAGCATGTGAGCACAGGCTGAAGAGCCACATGGAAAACGGTCAGGGCACTGGCAGCCCTGCCTTAGGAAACTAACCCTCTCGGGGCGCCTGGGTGGCTCAGTGGGTTAAAGCCTCTACCTTCGGCTCAGGTCATGATCTCAGGGTCCTGGGATCGAGCCCCGCATCAGGCTCTCTGCTCGGCGGGGAGCCTGCTTCCCCCTCTCCCTCTGCCTGCCTCTCTGCCTCCTTGTGATCTCTCTCTCTCTCTCTGTCAAATAAATAAATAAAAATCTAAGAAAAAAAAAAAGAAAGAAAGAAACTAACCCTCTCTGTTTCCCTTCAAATCAAAAACCCAACGGGTCTCTGATTCAAACTATTACCAAAAGGACTGGGGCTAGAACAGGAGTCGGCAGTCTGTTTCTCTGAAGGGCAGCTGCTAAGTATGCTGGGCTCTGCAGGTCACGCTGTCCTGGCTGCAGCTACTCCCACGCTGTCCTGTTGCGCAAAAGCAACCCCATGAAACAACAGCACAAGTCAAACGAGAGCCACCGTGTTCCCATAAATGGGATATTTGGCCTCGGGGCCATGGTTTGCTGACCCCGTCTAGATCTTTAATCTTCACAGAGGCAAAATTCTTGCTGAATATGAAACTGAACTGTAAAAGAGTAAATGCTTCACTTATCTTCCAATGCAGTCAAGTCAGTTCAACATACTTGCCTTAATAAAGTCTCCAAAGATGATGGGTCTAGTCAAAAAATATTCCAGGCCAATCGCAATTCCAAAATGTTTGTCTATTCAAAAAACAAAATCAATTTGTAATAGATGATAGGCTTGAATGCAGTGTTTCCATAAGATACACAGAATGATATCAGCTGTTACTTTACTTAGAAGGCTTAACTAGTAAATGAAAGTTGAGAGAAAGCCATGTTGATACCACACCATTTTAGTTTGGTCGCTAATCTCCTGGATTTAAGATTAAGAATGTTTAATATTAATAAACATTCTTATTCAATAATAGATATTGAATATAAATTTAATAAATAAGGGGTACTTCAGAGATATCCTGGCTTCTTACCGCACAAAATGCTGGTTTTCCTATTTTCCCTTTTCTACTTAAAATTCCATACTGCATTTAAAATATTAACTCTTTATGAATTTTAATAAAGTGATTTTCCTAATATTTCATATATTTCTACATATTTGAATCACTGAAGAGAAAACTTTTACCCATGAATGACTAAAATTCATTTTGCTTTACCTTATCTAAGTTCATTTTCACTTTTCTTTAAAGACATCAAATTGCTTTTCTAGGCCCCCCACCAAGGAAAGAAAAAGAACAAGTAAATAATGATTGATATTTACTGGCCATTTCTGTCAAAATAGTATGGAAATAGTGTTTATCTTCATTATTAATCAAACGGTCATGGAAAACTCTTTGGCATTCATGGCAAAAGAGTCTAAATATCTGTATTTCTTCTCTTATTGTTCCTGGATCACACTGGAGGATACCTGTTTTTTAAGAAAGAGGAAAAAGGAAACTTCTACATTTGTGTAATATCCAGTTACAGTTCAATTAACTAGAAAATCCTGAAGTCCAGCTTTATTCTTACGCTACCAGAAGTGGGTGCTTCCCTAGTGGGCATACACACATAGAATAACGGTCATCTCACTTTTTGAAAGCAAAACTGGACACATTATCTGACAAAACTCTTTTTCTTCTTTTGTGATGTTTCAGTGAACATGCGAAGTGGTCAGACTTCACAGTATAGGCTAAGTTCATCTCGTTATTGCATCGGGTTGCAACATGTTAAGTGAGGAGTGTCGGATCTCTTTAACACACATCTATATTCATCCAGTAACTCCCTCCACTCCCAGCCATGACCTTTACGCTGTTTTCAAAATACCAGTTCCCTCTCACATTCTTTCCCGAGGTTCAGTCTTCATCAAATGCCTTTGGTCCTCCTGGCTTCTATTCCAAATTACTGTGATTACTCTTTGTCTTAATATAAATTATAATTATAAACACAGTTCAAATAATATCAAGTTACAACAAAAGCAGTGATGGATAGCAGTCCATGAAGTGTTCATTCTCTCTGGGGACCCTTCACTTCTCCCAACACAGTGCGGAGGGGGGCAGGGAGAATATTTACTCTACGCATAGGTAGACATGGCAGACAGGATGAGCACTATAACATAAGAGTAAAATCCTTGAGAAGGCTGAAGGGGAGGGGGACACTGAGTGTGTCAGAGGAGGTACTGGCATGCGACTGGAGCGGGGACAACTCAGCCACTGCAGTAGGAGGGAAGGCAGACGCAGATGGTCTGGGATAACTGGAAAATGAGGCAATTCTGATTCCATGTCCTCTATTTTTTTCAGTGAAATAAAAAGACAGGTCATCAGCTGGGAGCAAGAAATGGAAGGGGATGCTGGTAGTCTGAGGGCAGCTGCGAAGTCATCAAGGCTGGGGTGGGAGTGGAGAGTAACTTGAATAGGGAACAAGTAATGGCATTTCTAGGTGGGGCACAGACACTCATATACATATAATACTACTGAGAGATTGGGGTGAATGGAAATGAAGGGAGGGTGTACGTCAGAGGATGAGGGTGTCATACATTACCTTGTACGCATTTGGATAAATCCCTCAAGTTAAAGACATAATGGGACTTGGCTGGTGTTGGCAGAAGATCAACACTCATTCTGTTATAAATCTCAACTGCAGCTTCTACAATGTTTGATGCGGTTTGCTTTACAGCTGGTGGGAAGTCACTGAGGAAGCCATTTAAGATGGCCTAGAACAAGAAACATAATGTGAGAAGGTTAGATTTTTTTTTTAGGATTTTTTTTTTAACACCAAAAATTTATCATCTTTCGTATACTCCAGATCTGATGATGCTTTTTCTAATAATAATTAGAAAGCCGAATGCCAATGCAAGGACATATGGGTGATGAAACTCTGCCATTCACTTCAGAATATGTCCCTGAGGATGGGCTCACTCCTGTCTTCTGTGACAGCCTCGTGATGTCTGAGAAGCATGTGTATCTGACCAGTGAACTGACCACACCTACTCTCCACGTAATTTAGACTTCTGCTTCTCGTGGGTCCAGGGGGTCATTGTGGTGTGCCCAGACTCATCTGGAAATGAGCCGAGGGCCTCTCTCTGATATTTATGGCCATACGACCAATAGGTCCATAGACTTCATCCTCACATCTGTTTAAAGTGAAGCTTGCTTGTAACATCGACTGCCCCCCTTCAGCTTCCCCGTCTCAGCATACAGCGCCGCCCCGTGCTCAGATCAGGGGTTTGCAACCCTCCTTTGACGCCTTCCACTCTGTCTCCACAGTCAAGCTTGAACACATGTCTCGAATCTCTCTTCTTCCCAGACGGCACCCCATTCCAGCCCTGACTCTTTCATCCGGGCTTCTCCAGCCCCTCCTTCTCCTACTGGCCTCTCCATTTTCACTCCTGTCTCCTTGAGTTACCTTCAGTCAGAAAGATCAGGCAGCACCCTCTCCTGTCTGCCCAGCCCCTCACTTCGCCCTCTTCCCCATTGCTCACTGTGACCCAGCCCCACAGGCCTAACCACCCAGGCTGTCTCCTCTCCTCAGGGTATTTGCACAGCTACATCCCACCCCACCATCTTCCTCAGGGCTCTCTGCTGGCAGGCACTTTCTCACTCCCGTGTTTTAGGTTACCTGTCATCTCTTTAAAGAGGACTTCCCTGACTTCTTCCGTCAGTGTCTCTTATGCCTCTCTCTCATCTTCTCATATACAACTTGCCACCATCTCTGAGTACATATTTATTAGGTAGCCTGCTGCCCCTAGATGCCTGGGACAACTATTATAGATTTTTAAATAGGTAAATTTAATTTATAAAATTAAGTTTAATTTTATAAATTAACCTATTAAAATAGGTAAATTAAATTAAATAGGAATAGGTAAATTCCATTATACCTATTTTTAAATAGGTAAATTTCATAAGTTAAAATTAAAACCTATTTTAAATAGGTAAATGGTGATGGGAAGGCACCAGAATGCACATCAATGCTTGTCAGTCAGTTCTTGTGACTTCAGATCTTGGGCTCTTATATAGGATTTTATTTTAATTAATTAATTAATTAAAGATTTATTTATTTATTTGACAGAGAGAGAAAGATCACAGGTAGGCAGAGAGGCAGGCAGAGAGGCAGGCAGAGGGACAGGGGGAAGCAGGCTCCCTGCTGAGCAGAGAGCCTAATGTGGGGCTCAATCCCAGGACCCTGAGATCATGACCTGAGCTGAAGGCAGAGGCTTTAACCCACTGAGCCACCCAGGCGCCCTTCATATAGGATTTTAAAATAAACCCAAGTATTTGTTTCAATGAGCCTCCTCATTGAACATCAGTTTCAGCAGCTTACGAGAACTATCTTTTCAGTTACCCGCGTCCTGGGCCCCCAAAATGAGTTTACCATTTTCCATATGGACTATGTTTTGAGTAGGAGCATTCCAAAATATATATAAAATAAAAATTTTATACATATATAATATGTATACATATTATATATATGTGTATATATACATATTATATATACTATATTAAAAAATTAAAATTCTAGTCTGTTTATTCTCCATCCGTTGTAAATTTGTATTTACAAATATATATAACCATATTATATAGTTTTTATATATAGTTATTAATATACACATTTGCTCATTTACCTGTTTATTATCTGTCTCCATGGTAGAAGCTCCATGGGGACAAGGGTGGCATCTTCTTTGTTTGTAATACCAATTGTGTTTTGGTATTACAAACCAAAATTGTTTATTTTAATAATTACTTTAAAATGTAATACCAATGTTTGGTACCTGGTACATGCTCAGTAAATATTTCTTTAATAAATGAAGTTAAGGGCTACTCAACTGATATTCATAAATTAAAATTAGTATGTCATTACAGAGCTTACTGAGGACCACAGCTCGGTCTTCTATTCAAAGGTCTGGCTTACCTGGCATATTTGGCAACTTTGAAAAGCTTCTGCTAAGACTATGCACACAAGATAGAGCCAGAATTCCCACTGTCTGGGGGCAGGACGCCGTGCCATGAGCACACTGTTAAGTAGCTCATGGAGTTGATCGTTGGTTTCAGTTACCGCTGTTATATCTTTCTAATTAGAAATTATATCTAATCTGATGACAACATTATCAATTGAATTTGTTGTGTGCTGCTCAGTTTACCTTTAGAATGTACACTGATGCATATTTTGGTGTATACATTTTCAGTAAGGAAACACTAAGACATGTATGAATGTGTCACTGCCCCTCTTTGGCTCCTCGGCGATTTATGGCCAAAGTCAGTTTCTCCAGACCAGTCTTCGTAGAGTCTTATTCTTCCTGTATGCCCACATTACCATTTCTTCCCCCTGCATTTGCCTGTGTGCCTTCTGTTCCCAGGATCTGTTCATCCCTGTCAGTCCTTGTCTCCCAAGGCTTAGCTCACTATCTTCTCGATGAGCCTTTGTGGTTGGTTATGGCGCGCTCGTTCTAGTCGCGCTGCTTCATGTTCTCACAACATCCTACTCAGAATCATGTTGCACCTTTGGACACCTGAACACTCCTGCTAGCACTTACAGGGAGGCACGGTTTTTTTTTCCCACTTAAAGACTGAGGAAGTGGCCCCTTAGGGAAGTTTGTAGGGGTGCAAGAAATACGGGTGGCTGTTTTTGTCAGAGGTGGTGGTGGCAGCGAGGTGATGAAGTCCAGGTCAAGGGCATTGCACTTGAGCTTGCTGGCGTATGGGGAGCTGGTCAGGTATGAGAGGAGCACAGAGCTGGGGGTGGGGCGGGGCCGGAATCTGCTAAGTGCTGAGTGTCACAGCCCGAGAGACAGCCTTCCTTAAAGGCTTTGGCAGTCTTTGTGCGTTCCAGAAACTAGCTCTGGAACCACAAACACAGAAGCAATGATGCGGCCACCCATCAGCTACTGTGCAGATGCCCCTGTGTTTACCTGCTTTCTGCTCAGAAAAGGGACAGGTGGGCTCCTCAGAAACACCACAGCCTATTCTGACTGGGAATTCAGGAACAGACATGTTTTCTTTCTGCCTCTTGCCGAGGCTTAAGTTCACACTCACCTGGAAAATCTGCTTCAGACTGTGTTCTGAGGGCATGGGAAGACACAGCATGCTGAAGTGGCGGATGAAGCGGGGAGTCACAGGATTGCGGCCCCCGCCTGGGGGTGCACATGCCGATAGGATCGTGACATCCTGGGTGGGAAGAAACCCACGTGAGTCACTTAGCCAAGCAGGAGATGACAGCTGCCCATACCGGTGGCAGGATGCGAACCAACCCTTTTCTGAGGACCTACCATGTGATAGCATTACCTTATGTTTTCCTATACATTATTTGACTTAATCCTCACAGCCACCTCAGATCACTACTGTTACCCCCATTCTGTAGATGAAAAAAAGCAAGACCCAAGGAGGTTAAGTTGTTGGAGGTCACCCAGCTAATGCATCTATCTGTAGAAACACACCTATGTAAGAATGTAATCTTAAGAAATGGTTAAGAATTTGTATGTGATGTTAAAAGATATTTGTTCAACAAATATTAAGTATAGTCGATTCTTGCTATTTGTGGTAGTTATGTTCTATAAAAATTGCTGAAGTAACACATACCAAACCATTGCTCCTAGGGGAAATACAGAGTTCGGTTCCTATGAGCCTCTGGTCATAACATTTTCAACTGACTGATACATGATATTGCAATTGCCTCTGGTCTTGCTCCTCTTAGACTACCCCTCCCCTGCAGCCAAGGGAAACTTTCCATAACAGTTCCTCTAGAGGCTGTGCTTCTATAAATCCACATTCCTTGTGGCACCACGGCCCTCTGGGCTGACCTCTGCATCTCCTGCCACTTTGGTGCCCACATTCCGAGCACCATGGTGTTCCACACTCCCTGCCTCGAGATGCAAAATGCTCCCTTCCCTTGTTCTGGCATGCTCTGACTGCAAAATCTACTTCCAACATCATCTCTTCTGGGAAGGCTTCTCTCATACTCAACCAGTACCTACCCTGCCTCCCTCCAGTTTCTCCCTACTCCTCACTCTGCATTATAAATACATGTGTCCATCTACCCCTTGAAGCTCAGCCATTGGAGAGGTATTCCTGAGTCTCCCAAATAAAGCAGGGTAAGAATTTAATATCAATTAAGTAAATTGACTCACATATAAAGAACACCAAGGCTATAGGTTAGAGGCTGAATTGTGTCCTCCTCTTCCCATGGCGAATCATATGCTGAAGACTCAAGCCCTGGCATCTCAGAATGTGACTGTATTTGGAGATAGGGTCTTTAAGGAGGTAATTAAGTTAAAATGAGGTCATTAGGGTGGGGTCTAGTCCAGTGTGACTGATGTCTTTATAAGAAGAAGACATTTGGACACAGAGGGAAGATCATAAGATGATACAGGGAGAAGACAGCCATCTGCAAGCCAGGCAGAGAAGTTCTTTTTAGAAGAAACCAGCCCTGCTGAACTCTTGATCTGACTTCTGGCCTCTACAACTAGGAGACAATAAATCTCTGTTGTTTGAGTCACCCAGTCTGTGGTGTTTTGTATGGCAGCCCTAGCAAACAAATACACCATCTTTTCTTACTGTTTACATTTAAACACACAAAGTAATTTAAAACCTTAAGCAACCTGTATGTCTTTCCAAAAGAGTTTGTTTCTGTCATAAAATCCACCAAAATCTTGATACTGCCGGAGTAATTCAATTGGAGGCTGAGAGCCATAGCGATCTAGTCTGGGCATGTTTAAATCATCAACAAAAATCACAACTTGTTTGTTTCCCGGGGCTCCTGGGGAATAAAATGAATTTAAGAATTAAGATTTGCCATTGGAAAATGTAAGACAAAGCTCAGGTAAGGCTTTGGACCCATGAATACCCCGTAGGTCGTAATGCATTCAGTTCTGAGTGAGGAGGCCCCAGCAGGGAGAGCAGGACAGGACTGAGACACCTGAACTGTCAGGTGGGCCCCCACCCTCACTCCCAGAGGTGCAGGATGATGCCAGCTCTCTAGGCAGGTCTGGATCTTTCTCAATCCCAGTCACTGCCACTGTCCTCCCCAACTGTGTGGACTGTCATGGGGTGAGGAAGGTCATTTTCTTTTCAGAGCAGGAAACAGAAGTACTCCAAAAGTTTCCTCACAAAAATGCCATTGCACCACCCTCCACAAGGAAAACAGGGCTTGATATTGAAAAGCATCCTGATCACATCAAAGGGAAATCCAGTATGGTGGGAACTTCACAATGCCATATTTAACTTAGAGAACATCATTATACACACTAGTCAAAAAAAGAAAGTAGTGACAGAGAAAAGAGAACAGTCTAAGCAGAGGTGACCCCACCCACTCTGGCATCCAGCCCTTGCCAACAATGAAGGAACCAAGACAACCTCAGTGCCCCACTCAATCCCCCAGATCCCCGAAGCCAAGCAGTAGGACAGGAATAGGGAGGGGATCAAAGAGAATCATTCATAAAGACATGGGTCTCCCACCAGAGAGATTGGCATCCATTGCCCTGTGTCTACCAGAGAAGAAGAAGGGAATAGAGAGGAGGCACTGAAGCAGCTGGTATCCCCACAGCTCAGCACAGAGGTCCCATTAGAGAATGGACAACATGGAAGGCAGCTGGGTTCGTATGCCACCCAGGAGGGCTGTGGGCTGGCCAAGTGGACCCAGCAGCAAGAACTGCAGGATGTACTGCTGGAGGGTCGGCCTGCATGAGGGCTGAGACCCTGATTCCCAACATTATGGAAGCTTCCAACGGGGAGGCCAATGCCTGACCTGTGCACATCTTTTTGGGGAGTCTCTCGGGGAGCTGCTCCTGAAAGCCTGCCACACAGAGAGCATAGACATCATTCAGCACCAGCAAGAGGAGCAGCAACAATCCACATGGAGGCACTTATAATGCCAGTTAGGGAGAATATTGTCCTGTCCTCTCCTCCTCCCATCCCCACACACCAAAGCCAACTACAGGGAGGGCCAAGAAGGGAAAAGGGGACCCCATGCCCCATTCCACCTCCAGTACCATGAACCACAAACCGGGTCCACAACAGAAGAGAGGAAGAGCCTTACATTGAGTTTGGGATCAAAACTTTACATTAGACTTGACTCAAAATAGCTGCAAATGACCAGAAGGTTACACTCTTTATCTAAGCAATTAATATGGGATGATGAGGGAGATCCCACAAAGCCTGGCTGAAAGCACCATCTGAAGAAAAAACCTAGACAGTTTCATGCCAATTCCTTGCAGAATTCGGAGAACTCAGTGCACCAGATACAAAGCAGTTTGTTGGTTGATTTGTTTTAAATAAAGGGAAATCAATGCAGGTTTGCAAGCATACCTTGCAAACCTGCAAGGTATGAGGGACAGCCACAGAGAGGCAGAGATTAAAGATGTTCTCAGTTGAAGGTGATGACAGAAATAAACTGCTTGTTTGCTAACGGTAAGATATCTGGATATACAGCACAGGAAAGAATGATGTTCACGGAATCACTTTTACAAATAAATTAAGCAAAGAAAATACCCGTTTGTAATTTTATTACATGCAGTATTTTTGTGATTATTGGTTTGATAAATAATTTGGGTAAGACAAATATAAATGATCACTCTTACCTAGTATATTTTTTCTTTTCCTTTCCAGTTTTGACTCAATGATCTCTTGTGTTCTTGCAGATGAAGTTTGAGCAGAAAAGTTTAGATAGACAGGAACATAGCCAGCTGATTCCTGAATTCTATTCAACAATCCTTTCGCAATGGCAGACTTTAAATTAAAAAATATGTTAATATATATTTAATATATCTTTCAGTTGTCCACATCAGTAATAATCCAGTACGATGAGTAAGTAACAGGATAAAGGAGATAAGTTAAAGCTAGATCGAAATGTCTACCTTCTTCCTGGAGATTCCATTTAACTATATTTGTCAGAGCCAAAGAGATATTCTAACCAGCTCTATCTTAGCAGGGTTTTTATCTTAGTTTTATACCAAATTCCACCTTGGTTCCTATCCAAGTCAATTTGGTAGTGTGAGTCCTAGAAGAACCCAAACTTAAACATTATTAAGTTATTTTAAAAATAACTTAGAGGGGAGAAAAAAAAGAGAAGAAAAAACTGAAATAATATAGAGGGTCAATAGTGTATCTTTGTTTATGTGGACTCCTGCAAGCCAAGAAGACAAATGATCAACATTTCCCTCTATACTCCACTTTTTCCAAACCTCATTGCTGTGCGGGGTAGAAGTAAATGGACATGTCTGGAGAAGATATTCGCCAATGACATATCAGATAAAGGGCTAGTATCCAAAATCTAGAAAGAGCTTCTCAAACTCAACATCCAAAGAACAAATAATCCAATCAAGAAATGGGCAGAAGATATGAACAGACATTTCTGCAAAGAGGACATCCAAATGGCCAACAGACACATGAAAAAGTGCTCCGCATCACTCAGCATCAGAGAAATACAAATCAAAACCACAGTGAGATACCACCTCACACCAGTCAGAATGGCTCAAATTAGCAAGTTAGGAAATGACAGATGTTGGCGAGGATGCGGAGAAAGGGGAACCCTCCTACACT
>CM053610.1:83436630-83478651 GCA_028646535.1 Procyon lotor | reverse complement strand
TGTGTCTCATGTGTCTCTTGTAGACAGCATATGGACGGGTCCTGTCGTTTTATCCATTCTGCAACCCTGTGCCATTTTATGGGAGCGTTTAGGCCGTTCACGTTAAGAGTGATTATTGAAAGATAAGTGTTTATTGTGGTCCTTGTTTCTATTGATTGTAAATTTCTGTTCTAAGTCACTCATGGGTTCTCTCTACTTTTGTAGAACCCCCTTTAATATTTCCTGGAGTGCTGGTTTCTTGGTCACATACTCTTTTAATCCTTGCCGATCTTGGAAGCTCTTTATCTCTCCATCCATTTTGAATGTGAGCCTTGCTGGATAAAGTATTCTTGGCTGCATGTTCTTCTCGTTTAGTGCCCTGAATATGTCTTGCCAGCCCTTTCTGGCTTGCCAGGTTTCTGTGGACAGGTCTGACGTTATTCTGATGGGTCTTCCTCCATATGTAAGGGATCTCTTCCCCCCAGCTGCCCTCAGGATCTCTTGTCTAAAATTATAATTCGCAAATTTTACTATTATGTATCTCGCTGTGTTTCTAGACTTGTTGATTTTGGCAGGTGTCCTTTCTGCCTCTAGGACACGAATCCTTGTTGCATTCCCCAGATTGGGGAAGTTTTCATTCAGAATTTGTTCAGCTATATCTTCTAGTCTTCTGTCTTTCTCTACCCCCTTTGGGATTCCAATAATCCTGACGTTGGAACGTTTCATGGTGTCATTTATTTCCCTAAGTCTCTTCTCATGATTCCTGAGCAGTTTGCTCCAGCTCTCCTCTTGCCCTTTCTTCTCTACCATTTTATCCTCTAGATCACTAATTCTATCCTCCATCTCCGTAACTCGAGCTGTTAAACTATTTAGATTGGATTGGATCTCACTAATAGCACTTCTTACATCGGCTATACTGGTTCTCATTTCTGCCCTTAGAGATTCTATGTTGTCATTAATGTTTTTCTCCATCCTAGCCATTGCCTGGATAATTGTCAGTTTGGACAACATTCTAATAGAATCTATCTAAATTAAAAATACCCATACTCTATAAAACCTAGGAAATTTACTAGATTCTCATTTATAGAAGTGTAACAGGTATGTAAAGATAAATGTATTAAATTTTTCTTCATTGTGTTCTGCCGAAAGGGAATAGACAAGTGTCCACTCAGAGGATCTGACAGAGGACAAAAGCAAAGGGAACTCCAGCATAGTCATAAACAGACATCCCAGGATGATCAATGTGCACCAGGGTAATGGGCAAGCAGTGCGGATTAGAGCAGGAGGACAGGGGTCTCCAAGGAGACAAATTTCATAGAATGTTTTATACAACTGAAGGGTTTTTATTTTAAAGGAGATTTACACATACCCTGAGAGAATTTGGAAATAAATCATTGATAAATTTATAGGAAAGGAGGTAAAGGATTAAAAAAGAAAAACCATGATAATTAACAAATGCAAGGAAAAGATAATAAAAACAAGGGAAACATAGCTCAGCTATGTATACTGAATTTATGGGAACCCTGGACATTTAGCTCCAGTAAGACAGCAATGTAACTGCAGGGAGGTTGGGAGAGGGGAGAGGTGCATGTGCATACCCTCATCTCCTGTTTACTCTAGAGAGGATACCTCAAGCTGAAAAATCAAGAAATAGCATAAACACAGTACTTAAAACTATGAAGGCAAATAACAAAACAAACAAAAGAATTGAAAACTGATTGCCTTTAGGAAGTGGGAGTTGGTGAAAAGCATGGGGCTAGTCTTTCTCGTGAGACTCATTTATGATACTTTTTACAACTACCTACATAAATGACTTGGATAGACATAAAACTTAATAGTAAAAGTAGAAATAGATAAAAGCCCTTACATTTATGTTAAGCCTCAAGTCTGGTTTTTTGGGGTCAGAAATTTCTCTTAGGTCAGGAACTTGTAACCAAATGCTAATTTGTATAACACACAGCCTAGTGACCAATACTGTGAAAAAAAGAAATGACTGACTGATGCTTAAGCTTTAGGATCTTTATTTTATTTTATTTATTTTTAAAGATTTTATTTATTTATTTGACAAAGAGAGATCACAAGTAGGCAGAGAGGCAGGCAGAGGGAGAGGGGGAAGCAGGTTCCCCACTGAGCAGAGAGCCCCATGAGGGGCTAGATCCCAGGACCCTGAGATCCTGACCTGAGCCGAAGGCAGAGGCCTTAACCCACTGAGCCACCCACGTGACCCTAGGATCTTTATTTTAAACTAGCATTTTTAAAACTGTAGTAAGTATCTTCAGAAAAGATAAGGACGCTATTACCTTGTTAGAGTCAGACATAACTGACAAAAAGATTATCCTTTACCTCTACACAGCAGCTATGCCTTATTCTGTAACATCTAGAAACTTACCTGAACAGAAGAGCATCATCTGTTAGGAATTTTGGCAAGTTGGAGTCTCGTAAAGCTCTTATCAACACCACATCTTCACTTAAGTCTGGATTCTCCCTTTTTAAAGACCTAAATTTAAAGGGATGATTCAGATGATATCACAAGAACCCAGTACTTCTGAGCATGATTTTCCAAACCCGCAGGTTAGGGATTCTACTTGCAAAAAGCTGTGGAAGGTTGCAAAACCCTGTGGATTCCTGCTAGAAGGAGAGGATCATTTTTCCTTGAATGTCCACTGTCCATCTCCATCAGAGCACAGGACAGATCAGGCACTGGCTACATGGCCTTGAGAAGAATGACAAAGGTATTTTTTTAAGCTTCAACCCAAACTTTATTTAAACTGAATTTACAGTTTTTCAAATATACCATAATGATTCACATCCCTGTGACTTTCTTTTCTCTCAGCCCAGAAAGTCCTGCTTTGCACTTTCCTCTTCTTTCTCCTTCAAAACCCAGCCCAGTTACTCTCTCCTCCACAAAGTTCCTCCATAGGCCTGGTCAGCGAACCTTGGCCACGGCCCTGTCATGGAAGACTGCTTCCGTATCTGTCCCGCCTGCTGGCCTGTGGTTGTGTTCCTGGAATGCAGGTATATCTGAACCCCTCAGTGTCAGTGTCCCTGGTCTTTACATGGCAATCCTATAAAGGGGAAAATGCTGTATGTGGGAGGTTGAAAGAAAGAACAGAGAAGGGCAGGGAGATTTGTGCAGACCCCAAGGATATAGGGGCCAGGCAGAAGGGGCCCTGGATGTGTGGAGCCCGGAGCCCAAGCCAGTGAGTCACAGCCTAAAAAGAAGGACTAGAGAGAAGGTAGATTCCCTCAGAGGCTCTGGATAAAGAACCCCTTAGAGGTGGGGGTTTCAAGAGGTTATAAAGGGAGAAGTTGGAGCTTAAAAAGAAGAAAACTAGAAAGCTGCTCTGTGAATTAGCCATTTGCTTTGCTTAGATGGTTTAAAGATTCCCTCTTGACCCCTTTGGTTTCTTACCCAGCCATGACCAGTACAGACTTCACAGCTCTCATGCCAAAGTCGTAGTGGTCCTGCTGGGAGAGCTGTTCACTGCAGAGCTTATACATCTGCGTCATTTTTCTTGCTAATACTTTACTGGATTCAAATCCTTCCGAATATAGAATTACCTAGAAGGGAAAAGTAAAATGCAATTCTTCTTATATTGTATTGACAGCAATATATAAGCATAATACCAATGTATGCAAAATCTACATGAGGCATTATACCTCTCTGAGTTGTTATATCATTTAACAAAGAAATATGAAGACTGAAAGGAAAAGGGTTTTCTATATTACGAGAAAGTGGAAGGTGGGATATTACACTTGAGCACTGATTCTGTTTTCTTTCTGTGGATGAAGATGTGGCCTTGGTGACCTTGGGTTCAAGGGACAGTAGAGTCCCCTGCTTGAAAATGTTCACATCATGGAGGTTGGATGGTGTCGTAAGGGCTGCATACCAAGACAAGACTTGAGTTTCTCCGATCTTACAGGAACACCACTCTGTGGACAGAATCAGTGATAGCTGGGTGTTCCCTTTAGGCTCCCTCAGTATCAAGGGAAGCTACGCAGGTTTGCCGCCTTCCTCTGCCCTTGCTTCTGACAAGTTTCTGCATTTTTGGTTAAATAAATTGGATGATCTGTGGAAGTGAGTGTGGACCCTTTCTTCCACCCATTACCTACTCAAATCACTGCAGCTGGCGTCCAGAATCAGTATATGAAATGATGTAGAAGATTAAATTCGTTGAGTCATTCCAGTTTTAGGGGCCTACTATATCCTAGATACCATTCTGGGCACTGGGGATCTAGCAGTTACACACACACACACACACACACAACCCAAAGCATACTAGGTGAGAATACTCACATCTACACTGAAGCAAACCATAATGTGTAACTTTGCCAGGGCGCAGTCATAAAGGAAACTTTCCACCTCCGTGGAATCAAATGGTAAATAAAACATGCTTAAAATTTTTCTGCTTTATAATGTGAGGCTCACCTCTGCAATCAAAGCATAATTTGGAACCATCATTGCAAAGGGTCTAAACAGGGCTTTCAAATTATCTGGCAATTCGGTTCTGCCTGCATATCCAGGATTCATTGTGATAAATGCTGCACAAGTCATGACCAACTTGATTTCCCGCCCCTCAAACATGAATCTAGACAGCTGTTTCAAGGAAAGAGAAAATACAAGTTAACACTTCTCTAGACATTTGGAAATTCTTTCACATAAACACCACTTGAGTACAAAACTGTGTATAGAACATTCAAGCAAAGACTACCAGCCCAGTGAATCCTGCTGTTGGACAACAGGGAACGTTTCTCTCCTGATTATGTACTACCCACTCCCAATCTCTTCTGGGCTCAGTATTTCCTGCTTTTTGCTTCTCTGCCCTTGCTTTGGCCAAACTGTGCCTTCCTTTCTGGCCCAGTCCTGTAATATTTTAGGCCTCAACCCCTTTTGCTGAGACTCCTCAATTCACGTTAGATATAATGGCCCTGAACACTTTTCCACCCCTACTTTCTGGTTCTCCCCAGGAAATTCTAAGGGGATCACAGTCCTTGGGTATGAGTGGCCCCACTATTGCTATGGGCACTCCTCCTCCACTCTCATTCAAGGGCAAACACCTGCTGAGCATCTGCTGCAGATGAGGCACAGGGTTAGGTGGGGAGGTGAGGAGCTCAGGGAGACTCACTGAGGGGGGCGGCCCGAGAAGCTCCCAGGCCTACAGTGTGGAGTCAGATATGGAACTGGGCCCAAGCACTACAACAGATGCCCCACCGGAGGTGTGTGTAAAGCCCACAGGAGGAGCGGGGGAGCCAGCGCCGCCCTGCCGAATGAAGAAGGGCATTTGATGTGGATAAGCAGGGGGAGCCATCTGGTCAAAGGGAGCAATGTGTGTTCAGGAAATGACCAAATATTCACTTTGCTAAAAGGCAAAGTTCCAAGAGGAAAGTGCAGCTAGGCTGAGGCCTGAGCATTAAAGTCTTGCATGCTCGGCTAAGGAACTTAGATTTTGTCCTGTGGGTGGAGGGAAGCAGAGAAGAATTCTGGGCAGAGTGATAGGATCAAAGGTGGCAGTGGAGGGGCTGGACAAACTATAGAGGGGGGACTGGTAAGGAACTGTTATTGAACAAGTGACAAGATCCGGATTTAATGGAGTTACCATCAGGGATGAGAGGCATCTAGCAAATAAAATTAAATGGACTTGATGATGGCTTAGATTCTGGGATCGATGGTAATGGCGGGGAGGGAATCCAAGATGAATGCCAGGTTTCTAGCTGGGCCACGGAAGGAAGGCACTATTAATAGACACAAAGAATAAAGGGAAGACTAGATGTGACATAGCCCGGAGGAGAAAATGCTGGGCAGTACAATGGAGACCCGGCCTATGGCCATTAAATGGCTGTTGTGCTATTCTTCGTCTATTTCAGGGGATCGATTCCACTCCAACTATCCCAGATGTCTTCTTCCCTTCCTTTTACCTCGTGTTATCAACCTCCATTTGGCAATGCTGCTGTCCTGCCTCCATTCTTGTTAGTCCTTCTCTCTTACTCCCCATGTTCTGCTCTCAGTCATGCTTAGCAAGGTAATAGTGACTTAAGAGTTATACTGTATCTGGAGGTCCCTACATTTAATATAGGCCTCCTTTGAGGATGTGGGAGGCAGGAGAGTGCGTAGTTGAAGGAGTTCAGACTTTAGGGTCACAGAGATTTAGGTGTGTATCTTGGTTTGTGGTGTCCCCAGAAATATTTTTAAAAATTTTTTGAATCCTATTCATCTGTAATATTGGGAAAATGCCTTCTACTTCATGTAGGTTTGGGGTGAAAATGAAATAAAATGAAAAGTACAATGCCTTGTACAATTTACTGACTCATTAAAGTCCAATTTCTGCTTTCTTTTTAATTGTTCTGTAATTTGCTTTTTTGTAGAGGTGATAATCAAAACATTTAACAACTCTTTATCATGGCACCTTCCAGTGAGAATGGCCTCCATCCCTAGAGCTACAGCTGGGTCCAGAGCCCTCCCTGCTACACCAGGATGAACCCTCATGGCTGGATCTAGCAAAGATCTGGTACTCTTTAGGAAGGAGACAAGGCAGTGGTGGTGGACCCTCTAGGGACTCAGGGCAGCATGTATTTAAATATTAAACAACTTGCAAGCCTGTTTTGGTTTGTATAGGCTGAGAGCCTTGGGTTATGCAGGGCTCCTCTTTCCTTTTTCTGCCAGCGTTAGGCTGAGCCTGGGGGCCATGATTCCTTAAGAGGTGCAAGGGAGAAACCTAACAGAGCAGTAAATGTCAAAGGCAAGAACAAGAGAGATGAAGAAGAAAATAGGAGGTGGAGGGGACAGGGACAGGGTGTTGACAGGGACTTGGTGTGGGTGGATCGTGTGTGCATGCATGCGTGTGTGTGCATGTGGTGGGGGTGGGAAGAGCAGAGCTCCTGGAGGGCAGAGACTGAGTCTCACCATCTCCGTATCTCCAGGCCCCCACAAAGCATCTCACGTACCGTTGTTTCTGTGTTGCCCGGATGAGGTATTAATTCACTCAACTACGTCTTACTGCTATAGTCCTCACCAATTACACCGGAAATGTGAGTAGACATGCTAAAGTTAGCATTGTTTTTCCTAAAACGCAACGTGCTGTTAGTTATTTACAGACCTGAGAAGTGCTACCTCCCAGGACAACTGCCCCGTAACTTACCTTTGCAGCTTTGGCATTCCTAATGGTAATGAGTTGCTGTGCAATGACCGACAAAACTTCTATGTCAATTCGATTAAATTCATCAAAGCAGCACCAGGCCCCTGACTGTGCCAGACCACTGAAGAAGCGCCCCATCATCTGAAATAAAAATACTGCCATTCAACTTTGTGTTTTACATTTATGTTATGTTTATTCTTCGTTTTATGTGAATACTGGGCTGTGGTAGAAATTAGTGCCTTTATATAAGAGGTCCAGAGTTTCTTCCTCTGTAGGTCTGCTGTGGGGTCTGATAATTTGCATTTCTCACAAGTTGCCACATGATGATAATGCTCGTGGTCCAGAGTTCAGACTTTTGAGAAACACTGCCCTAGAATTTGGCTTTTCGAAGTGAACCAGTGAGAGCTGACATCACCTAGGAGATCTGAGAAATGCAAAAGTTCAGGCCTGCCCCTAGATCTCCAGAATCAGAGATCTTCAGGTGATTCACAAGCACAGTAAAGCTGGAAAAACACTGCCGTAGAAGAAGAAAGCTGAAAAGAAATTGAAAAACAGTCCATTGGTCCCGATGCTTGGAATGTGTTCCTTTATTATTTTCTTTTAAAGTTTTTATTTAAATATCAGTTAGGTTAACAGACAGTGTAATATTAGTTTCAGGTGCACAATGTAGTGATTCAACAACCCCATCCATCACACTGTGCTCATCGCAAGTGCCCTCCTTCATCCCCATCACCCTACCTATGTCCCCTCTGGTAACCATCAGTTTGTTCTCTATAGTTAAGAGTTTCTTGGTTTGCCCCCCTCCCTCTTTTTTTTTTTTCCCCTTTGCTCATTTGTTTTGTTTCTTAAATCCCACATATGAGTGAAATCATATGGTATCTGTCTTGGAATGTGTTTCTGTGAATGGCAGTGTTTATGATGTTTGTATAAATCCTTCTCCGTTGGAACTTGATTATTCCATCAAATTCCATTATGAATCATCCTTGATACTATAAGTGCTATATAATGGGTTTACATTTTTATATTCAACCCCCAGACAAGCAAAGAAGACCTAATTATAGTTCTAGAATAGTGCAACTTCATAAATATAAGATAAAATTGTATAAACTAATGAAAATCAGAAAGTGAAGTTGGAACAGAAAGCTGGAGGTTATATCTAATAAAATCTTGATTTCATAAGTTGGCAGATAATACAGATACTGTAATAGATACAAATTCTTATAGATAATAGCAATCACCAGAAGAAGTAAAAACAAACCGACAAATACAATTAGAAGCCTGTTTTCTGGAGAGTGGAACTTGGTGATATGAATAGAGAGAAAATCCGTTATTTTTAACTTTGGATCTTTCTATACAGTTTGAATTTTTCCACATGTAGATATTTAATTTAATTTAATTATTTTTAAAGATGTATTTATTTATTTTAGAGAGAGAGAGCAGGAAGGGCAGAGGGAGAGGGACAGAGAATCCCAAGCAAACTTCATGCTAAGTGCAAAGCCTGATGTGGGGCTCAATCTCACGACCCTGAGATCATAACCTGAGCTGACCATGAGTCCGAGGCTTAACCGACTGTGTCACCCAGGCACCCTGATATTTCTTTAATTTTAAAAGGTTAGTGTAATAAATCCTTATGGAATAAGGTAGTGTATAGATAAGAATAAATACTTAAATTTCTTGTCATTGAATGTAATTGGTACTTCAGGGATCATCAAACTGCAGACCTCAGCTATCTCTGGCCTGACACCCATTGTGTGGATGAAATTTTAGTGGGAACAGTCATGCTCGTTCACAATATATGAATTTACATACTGTACGTGGCTGCTTTCACACCACAACAGCAGAAAGAATGACAAGTTGCAAGCCTAAAATATTTACCACTTGGCCTTTTCCAGAAAGTTTGCTGACTCCTGCTCTAGAGTCAAAGATAAATGAACCAGGTAAATGCATCCTGTGCTTTAAGTGTTGCACAGCACACACTCATGCCTTGGGGAGTGCACAGCTCCCAGGAATGACTAAGTGATGACTACTGAATCATTAAAAGATGGATTCGGATGTATAAATTCAAATTTTGAGTTGAGAAGATTGAAAACAACCAAAATTATTATGGCCAAAATAAAAAAAATCATCACTATCATAAGACTTGCTGTCTCTCTGCTGAGATAATGAGGTCACTTCATAGTAGTGGGAGCAGATCCCCACAAAGGGTGAGATGAATTCGCCCTTAGATTGCTGACAGCAGTTTCCCAGACTCTTTCCTGTGTGTCCCAGAGGCTGCCTCTGCCACCTGCTCTGAAGGGAGAGGGGTCACCTTTCTTGATTACCCCCTTCCAAGATTTTCTAGTCTCTCGTTCCTCCTTTGTTCTCCTCCTGTGAAACAACTTTCTACCTGGGTTGCACTTCCACAGTGTTTTGTTTATTAATAAAAAGACATTCCCAGCAACATCTTTTTTTTTCCCCTAAATTAAAAAAAAAAAGGATCAGGGTTTTTAAAGAACATGTCCTATGAAACACTAACTTTCGAAGATGCTTCTGAAAAATAAGTATGATTTACTCTGTAAAAATGAATGAATTACAGTTTACTTTGATAACTTAAAACATTATATTCTAAATGTAGACATTATACAAGCATTCATGTAACTTTCAGGAAAATGAGACTATCAGCTCTGTGTGTTCATGGCCAAAAGGCACCCATGGTCAAATATATTCCAGATTTGCTGAATTAAAGCTAAACAGATTTCCTCACTGTGGGACTTCATAAAGCATTTCATATGCTACTCTGTGTTGTGAAAACCTGGAGGGGGAATAAGGCATAGGGGTCCTGTGACCAAAAACTTTGAGAACTACTGTACTGAAAAATCTTACTGTGAATTCTCACCTCCTACATATTTCATTTTCAATACACAACTCTCTGAATTGCTCATCTCTTCCTGTAAGCTTATTCCTTGTTCCTAGATTTCCTTGCTATTATATCTTGTATCTCATTTCACTTTTTTCTACTTAGTGACATGAAAAGATTTTTAATCTTGCCACCATTTAGTAGATGCCTCAATGGCCTTGATTCCCATCTGGACCATTCAGCCCACCTTGTGTGGACTCTTCTCCCATGCTCTTTGTATCCCACTTTGACCATCCTTTGTCTTGTTGGTTTCCCCCTTACTTGCCATCACCCCTTCTTTCTTTTTTTTGTCAGGTAATTAAGACAGCCCAGAAAGCACTTAATGGTAGTATTCAGATGCTGAACCACTACCTTGTAGTCCAAACCATCGGAGCAGTTGAAGACCACGCACTGGATGGCAAGAGCTTTAGCTAGGTCTTTGGTTGTCTCTGTTTTCCCAGTGCCAGCAGGACCAGCCGGCGCGCCTCCCAGGTCGAGCTGCAAAGCCCCCATGAGACAAAGGTAGCAGCGATCCTGAAGAAATGCAGAAATTGTCATTATTGAAGGGAGCTGACTCAATTTACAGGTCCCTTCTTTTCTACAGGAGGAGGGTCATTATTTTCTACGAAAGATTTTACAGCAATTGAGATTTACTCAAAGATCCAGGCACATGATTAATGATGCACACCGCTGCTTCACAAAGATGTACTTGTGGCAGATCCTTTGAAGAATTAAGGTTGGATGGAACTTTTCAAGACTATTTGTTTTTAAAGATTTTACTTATTCATTTGAGAGAGAGAGTAAAATCTTATTCATTTTAGTTATTCATTCAAGTGAGAGAGAGCAGGAGCTTGGGCAGAGGGAGAGGGAGAAGCAGATCCCCTTGCTGAGCAGGGACTCCTCCGACTGGGGGCTCAATGCCAGGCCCCTGGGGATCATGATCTGAGCCGAAGACAGACACTTAACCAACTGAGTCATTCGGGCACCCCTTTTCAAGACTATTTTAAGAAAGCATTTGTATCACGATTAACCTGTCATCACTAACTTACCGTGAGAGGAGTAATAACTAATCTTGGGCATGCACCCAAATACTCGTAGCCATACATGTACTGAGACAGTGCCATCCTTGCCACACAGTTATCCAGATCTACATCCCAGTAATAGCGCAGTTGTCTCTGCCAGTCAAAGGAATCGATCTCCTCTACCTGTATAAGTGATAACAATGATACATATATTAGATGCACTAATTTCAGGAAGAAATATATGATTTTGCTTAAATAAAAGTTACCTTGGCTTGAACAAGTTCAGTGACTATGTCTCTTGCATGTACATCAATAGTAATTAAGGCAGTTAGGATGTTTCTGTGCAATTTTGGAAGACTGCCTCGAACTATCACCGCCAGGGCATTTAATCTCTACAAAGCAAAAGAAAAATTGTCATAATGAATTTTCAAAAATCAGCTTACATATTGATTTTTTTTACCATTTTTTTCTATGTTTTGCTATTAAATTTGGAGTAGACATTTGCCAAGATGATGTCTCTAGAGAAGAATGTTCTCCCTAAAAATTAAATATGATTAAGGAAGTACTCCTCATTTTCAGTTTTTCCTCTGATAATCAGAAAACCTGAACATTTTAATGATCGAATGAGAGCATTTTTGGGCAGATTGTGGTCCCAATTTTCACCTAACTGGTTCAATCTTTTTCTTTTAAAAATTTTTAAAAAATTTATTTATTTGAGAGAGAGAGAGACACGAGAGAGTGAACACGAGTTAGGGGCAGAGGGAGAGGGATAAGCAGGCTCCCCACTGAGCAGGGAGCCCAATGCAGGGCTTGATCCCAGGACCCTGAGATCATGACCTGAGCCAAGGGCAGCCACTTAACCGACTGAGCCACCAGACAGATGCCCCTGTGACACGAAATTCTATGAGGTCCTCAAGAGATAGTGTTCTCTCATCTCAAGAAAGATGTCTCTTCCCTTTTCTGTTTCAAAGGTAACTAAAAAAAAATGCAAACTTGCCTACAAGTAGAATTAAATTTGGTGTTAAAGATTAGGCATAGTTGTAAAATGGCATTCCCAAACTATAGCTTGAAAATTCTTGTAGAGTGGTTTTGGATTCAGTTATTTATTATCTTATTGCTGGCTGGCTGGCTGAGGATTCTCCAGAATAGTAGAAAAACACATCTTGAGCTTAAGAATAGGAATGGCACAAATCCTAGGGTTTTTTCTGGGTTGAATAAGCTTCTGTGAGAGATATCCAAGACCTACTAAATACAAAGTCTCCTTAAATATTGCAAACCACTGTAATCCTAAGATTTTCCTCTGTAAATGGTCCTTTCCTCCTATTTTTATAAGTTTTCTTATAAATATTATACAAATATCAAGGCAGTGTTCCTAAGAAAACCCAAACATAAATGGTTTTTGTAAGAACCCCAAAGTTTTGTAAGTCAGGTCAGATCATTAAAACTTCTGAAATACGTGACTTGCATCAACCACATCAAAAACACCTACTGAGACCATCCTGCACAGCATTATGTTCCGTGTCACCCTGTTAAACATCTCACCTCGAAGTTTACTTTCTCAAACTCCTCCAGGGCCTCTATGTGGTTACCAGCTTCTCTTTCCAGACACTCAGTCAAATCGCGGCACCACATGATTTGAGAAATGGTCAGGATCACCTGCATGGAAACACTGTCCTTAAATGTGTGATGCATCTCACCAGAAATGGACTCAGGGGCTGAAATTTAAGGAGCGCGTTACTTGAGAAGGGTGGCCAGCAATCACCCAGGCTGTCCTTGGTTTCCCCTGATAATCAGCGATGGCAGCTTTGCACAGGCGACGCAGAGACGTGAACATGGCTTCCTCCACCTTACCAAGCCATTCCTCCACGTTGCCCCGGGCTTTTAGGCCTTTTCCCAAGCTAACCTGGAGAAGAGTTGGAGCAGTGATAACATGTTCAGTGTGGCATTTCCAGCCGTACATCCTCTGTACTTCTATAACAGAACCCTGACACACTGAGGCTTAACCGCAAATACTAGAACCTTCTATTGATACCCCACTCTACATCTCTCTTTACTCCTCCCCCCACCCCCGCCTTTTTTTTTAATGCTTCCCTTTGGAGCCAATCCTTGAAAAAAGGAGTATATGTGACTACTTGAATTCCCTCACTTTCTTTTCCTACTTACTGCCATTTGATTTTTGGCCCCAACTATTCCTCTAAACCTGGTAAGGTCATTAAGGTTACCAATGTTCTTTCAGTTGTCAAATCCAGTTGATATTTTTCAGTCCTACACATACTTATTTCTTGGACTTCCAGTGACGTGACTGCCTTGCTTGTCTGGGTCTCTTAGGTCTTCTACCTTCCCTTTCACTTGCATGTTTTCCCTGGATCCTAGCCGTGGTCCTCCCCTTTCTTTTCTTCAGCACTACTGACGAACACATTCTTTTGCAAGAGGATACGTTTAGGACAAGTAATATGTTATAGATTCCTGCCACTCTCATGGATACATCTCCTGCTCTAACTAGACTGAAATCCTTGGCATTTCCCCGCACATTTCCTCTGTAAGGAATGCTTTCCCTCCAATGTCTCTGCTCCATCTTCTTTGGCTGCCTCTGTGTGTGTGTGTGTGTGTGTGTGTGTGTGTGTGTGTGTGTGTGAGAGAGAGAGAGAGAGAGAGAGAGAGAGAGAGAGTTGAGGGGGTAGAGAGAGAGGGAGGGAGAGAGATTTCTCTCTGTGAAGTCTTGTGGTTCTCCGCAGTTTGCTAATACGTTCACTCCCTCACTCCCTCGGTGTTTACTGTATGCCAGGCATTGTGCAGTGTCCTGGATACACCACTGCTAAAAAAGACAACTAACACTTTCATAGCACCTGCTGGGTACAGTTCTAAGTAATTTACATAGACTTATACACACACACACACACACACACACACACACACACACACACACACACCCCCCACATACATTTCGAATACTATTTGAAAATCCCCAGCATCTCATTAATCCGGCACTGTTACTATTCCTCCTTTTATAGATGAGGTTAAAGGATGGGCCTGATTCCAGGTGGCCAGCAGTAGATCCAGTGCTCTTAACCAGCTCACTTGTCTGCCTCTCGTGGAGAGCTGAGTAAGGCTGGGCTCCAGTTATCCTCGCTGTGTTCCCAAGAACAAAGTACATACCTCTGTTACTGCACTTACTGCGGTACTTTTCAGTCATGTGTTTGACTCTAGCTCCACTAGAGCCCTTTCTTTGCGGGCAAGAATCTCATGCTCATTATCTCTGAGACTGCTGAGCCCGCAGAGTACGATGTGGTGGCCCTTGATGAAAGCTTACAGTGACAAAGGGTACCCTTCTACCCTCAACCCTAGAAGGGCAACAAAGCTTTCCTATAAAGAATCATAAACAAAAAGCACCTCACCCGTTCTCCTTCTGGTGACAGCATCGCTAAAATATCGTTGGTGTAAATCTTTTCCGGCTCTCCTTCCACACTGGGAATTTTTCCTTCAGTAGGAGGCATGAGAGCAAATTCAAGCTTTGAAATGGAGTCAAAGCATTTCCTTAAGTGTGGCTGCACAGCTTGGGGATTTCGTGTCTGGGCCAGAATCTCCAGAAGTTCATCATTTGACAAGAAGTAAAATCTGGATTAAAGAAAATACTTAAAATATAACTTGAAAGTGTAGATATGAAAGATAAACCCCTTAGCCATATCCCTCAGTCACTGATTTCCTCAACTTCCAAGAGACCACGTGTCTCTACAGTCGTTATGGAGACTACAGTGGCTGCATCTCAGGCATCTAGAATTAGTGCCTGATACATAAAAAAAAAACTTTTCAAAGGGTTATAAAAAAAATGCCAGCTCTTGCTATGACACTCATTTGTTCTAGAGTGAAGATATATTATTTGTTTTCCCTAGAACCTAGCCTTAGTACCTTACACCTCCCTGCTTTCAATACCTAACGTGTTGGGTAGATGGACAGGTGGTTACAGGAGCTTTATTTGGTCCTGTGAATACCCACATGTGGGCCATGCCAGTGTGATCCTGCATGGCATTTTCTTAGATCTTGCCCACTAGGGCCATTTGGAGGCATGAAGACACCACAGGAAGAGAACTGGAGAAGGGACATACCTGGATGCCCAGGGATGAGGGAGAGGGATAAGGGCCTGGCCAGAGAAGACAGCTCACCTCTGGAGTGGAGGAGGCTGCCTGTGAGAGATCCCTTGGTCTTGAAGGGAATGGATGGTAAATAGCCCACGGGAGGCCCCAAACGGAAGAGAGGGGGCCAGGTAGGTATGTCAAGCTGCTCTGCTGCCTTGCCTCTCTTCTCCTTGCCCCAAAACTAAAGACCTCAGAAACCTCATAGGGAAAGGGGAGGGTTGGTCTCCACATATCCTCATCATCACTAAAGCCTTTAGACCTGCAACAGGCTTGGGCAGAGAAGGGGGAACTTTTCACTTTGAAAGTTCAGAGTTTGATTATTAGAGATCATTTATTGGGTTGGGGTGACAAGAGGTTTTTGTTTGTATTACTATTTGAGAATGACCAGAAAATTCCTTAGGTCTGCTTATGATTTTGTCCAGGGGCAGGAAGAAACCAGCCCCCAGCAGGGAATGCAAAGGTGGTTATTAGTTAGAAATAAAGATGCTTTTGGATGGACTCTAGCAGTCCTGCTTCTTTACCATCCGGGAATAATTAATTTGTGTCCATGCCTCTTTTTCAACTAATGAAACAGACAACTATAAACGTTGGCCCATGAGCCCTGTGAGAGCAGGAACAGTATTGTATTCATCTTGCATCCCCAGCAGCTAATTTGATCTGCAGCTCACAGTAGGTCTTCATGAAAGCCTACAGAGTCAGTCAACACCACACAGAGCCTCCTGACATGACACATATAGCAGAACTATACTATGTAGAACTAGTTCATGCAGTTCTAAGCAAAAGAACAAATAGTAGCAGATGGTTTTCAGTGGTCAATATTATCACCGGTAAGTTTGTTTCCAGCTTTCTTTACGTATCAAAAGTAGTGTACAGATTTTCTCTGGCTTTGGGAGACTCAAGTTGGAAACCACTGGTTTATGAGTGAAACAGACAAAAGGCGCATTCCAAACATCAAGCTCCTTCATCTTTCTCCATGTTGCCTGAATTACATTTTAGTAAGATTTTGCATATTCTTTAAAGCCTGACCACTTCTGTTAAAACTCAACCAAATATTCTGGATCTTGGGTTGCTCATGCACACACATAACCTGTCCTGATCCCCAGCAACAACCCCTCTCAACCAGGTAACCCAGATAAGCACCTATCCCTGGCTGCCACAGTGCTTGTCCAAGGACAGACTTTAATGGCCATTTCCTTAACAACAAACAGGAAATATACCAGGGAAGACGAACCAGTGTCCTCTGTGTTACAGTACAGTGTGCTTTGGCTACCATCACGTAGTTTACCCTGGTGTTAAAAAACTATATTATAATGGCTTATTTACATGACTATCCCCCTGTTAACCATGCGCCCCATTAGGGCAGGAATCCAGCCTTTTCTTCTTTGTATCTTTAGCACTGAGCATAACATTTGTTATGTTTTTGGAATAAAGAGATGAGTAAAAAATTTCATCTGGAGTGAAATGATCTCTTAGACAACTCCAGTGACACCCTTAGGTCACCGATTAATCCAAATAAATCTGCTTAGGCAACAGAGGGTCCTCTGACTTTTTGCACGCACGTCTATGGACACACACGCCCAGGACACACACACATGCACCCAACGGTGAAACAATGCTGAGACCAAGAATCCCTCCTGCCCCTTGGGTACTTACCCACTTAATCCTCCACCAAATATTGTACCTTTATCCTTGAGCCTTACACTTCCCAATCAAGACATCAGCTGGATTGATCAGCCAATTATCATTATCTTTCTTGTTTCTTGTTCTGGTTCCCTGGCGTTTTGAGGTTATGGTTTGTTTTTAAGTATATCCTTTTAAATTGATAGTCTTCACTACTAAAAATATCATAGGTTGCTTTATAAACTTACCTTGGAAAAATAACTCTTTTTGATTCTAAATATGCCTCTAGACACTTTTGAATTTGGTCAAGTAACGCATTATTATTTTGAAAAGTCTCCAGAAGTCCTGTTTATTGGAGGGAAAAAGGTATTGGTAAAATTGTATTAAAAATAAAAAGAAAATACCATTTTAAGTGGAAGTAAAATATGATATTAACATTCTTTAAAGCTTTGGTTTTATTTGATAAAATGGTTGAATAAACATAAATTACGGGAGGTTGACTAACAATGTTAACTACTACTTTTAATAACATTATTTAATATTAATTTTAATATTTACCATAGATGAATAAGTATTCAACCTGAAACGATTTTTAACTGGCACACCCCACTTTTGGGGGTTGGGAGTGAATGAACCAAAGCCAAACCCAAGCACAGACAGTTGTGCATGCTAAGTGTGTCCTTACCTCGGATCTTCACCTTTGTTCTTCTCTCTGCCTTTCATACCCTCCCTCAGATTTGCACATGTGTCTCATTCCCTCTTTCCTGCTTTGTGCTGGAAAGCCACTCAACTGTATCAAAAGAGCTCACACACAGACACACACACACACACACACACACAGACACACACACACACACACACACGGCAGCACCCAGCTGTTCTCTAGCCCTTATGCTGCTGAATTTTCCTTCATAGCTTTATCATCACCAAAATGACATAGATAGGTCCACACTTCTTTGTCTGAAATCCCTAGGACCAGACAGATTTCGGAATCATATGTATTGTTTTAATTTCAAAAGTTATGTAGCAAGTCCAGTGGAGACTATGGCAGCACTCTGTAATCACACACACTAGTATTTTTGCAGCAAAATGTTTGATGATGCATGTGGTAGACAGAATAAAGGGTGATCAGAGATATCTTTGTCCTATTCCTGAGAAATGTCAGTGTACGTGGAAAAAGGAAGTTGGGAGATATGACCAATGATCATGGGATGGGAAGATTATCTTGGATCATCTAGTGGGTCCAGTGCTGAGGGGTCCTTCTAGGAAGCAGGAGGGCAAGAGGCAGAAAAGGTGGTGTAAGGACAGAAGCAGAGGCTGGACTGGTTCAACTGCTGTCTGGAAGGTGGCTGGGAGCCAAAGAATGTGGGTGACCTTCAGAGCCCCAAAGTTTAAAAGTTTTCAATTCTATCACACCATATAGCTTTTCCTTTCTGTTTCTGTTTTTATGTAAGAGTCTTTGGGCAAAGGGCATAGCCCAGCAGGCTGCCTCTGCTTGATAGGGAAGCTGTCTGGAGCTAGTCACCAAAAAGGGTCCTATGTTGCAGAACAACATGCAAGCTCGCTGAGGCTTTGATAAAGTTCAATAACCATGTATGTGCATACACCAATGCTTTGATTCCACATCCCTAGAAACAGAACTTATCAAAACACACTTCGGGTGCCTGGGTGGCTCTGTTGGTTAAGCGACTGCCTTTGGCTCAGGTCATGATGCCGGAGTCCTAGGATCGAGTCCCGCATCGGGCTTCCAGCTCCACGGGGAGTCAGCTTCTCCCTCTGACCTTCTCCCCTCTCATGCTCTGTCTCTCTCTCTCAAATAAATAAATAAATCTTTAAAAAAAAAAAATAAAACACATTTCGATCTTGAGATTAGAATTATAATTTGTGGTAATATTTTCAAATGTTTTTAATGAATCAGTGAAAAATAAGATGTGGAAACTTTTATGGTTATAAGTCGATGAGAGCTTTAGCAGAATGGGTCAGCTGAACGTGAATTGTGACATGCGGGCCTCACCGAAACTCTGCGGCAGAATCCCCAAATTATAAAAGCAGCAGAAAGAATCAGATTCTTGGGCGCCAAAACTATGAACTAAGCTGACACGTAATAATAACAATGATAATAATTAACAACAACAAGTGTTCTACTCACATTTTTCAGCAAGAGTGTCAGATGTGCTACAAATATTCCTGGTCATCAATGCTGACAAGAATCAACAAGGATTGAGTGTACCCCCATATTGCCAGAATCTTATAGGTGCTAAACATTTTAGATGGTTGTGAAGCCTTTTTATTTGTTTTTAAAATTTTGTTTTATACCTGGTTGAGTCGCTGCTCGAAGAGCGTTAGGCAATCGGTTCACCTTCCTCATGATTTCTTTCCATGACTTATCCACTTGCAGGAACATCTTAGCCTCGGCAGGCAATTGCCTCTGAATATCTGGAGCATTAAAAATACTTTCTAGGTAGAGCCAGTTTCTCTGGCAGGTTAGCCACTCTTCCTAGGAGAAAAATATGAGCATTAATCAAATTTTCATCCCAGAAATGCAGTGTCGGGGCCTAGTTCTCACTGTCCTCTGTGCCTCCTGCCAGGCGTGTGTTGGCCCAACATCTGTGAGAGTTTCTCACTTCTCACTCTGGATTTGGGGGTTATGCCTGAGGCCTAGTGTCACAAGCGCTCCCTGGTTTATCTCAGGTCTCTTACTTTCCAATTAATTCTTTGGAGAGTCTCCACTATTCGGCACATTTTTAAGGGCCTTCTATGAAAACATTACTTTGCTCTGTAGTCCCTCCCTTCATAGGGCTCAGCCATCAGAAAAGGAGACCGGATAAGGGTCAGATTATAAGGGGTTCATCAAAGAGGGTGGATTCCTGAAAATGACCTCTATGAAACAAAGTTGGAACAAAAGATCTTTTCCTACTTAGTGTCTTTATTTTTTTTTTTTTTTTTAAGATTTTATTTATTTATTTGACACAGAGAGATCACAAGTAGGCAGAGAGGCAGGCAGAGAGAGAGGGGGAAGCAGGCTCCCTGCCGAGCAGGGAGCCCGATGCGGGGCTCGATCCCAGGACCCTGAGATCATGACCTGAGCCGAAGGCAGAGGCCTTAACCCACTGAGTCACTCAGGTGCCCCCTACTTAGTGCCTTTATTATCGCACAGATAACTTTTCATACTAGAATATTTAGAAACCTGGGGCACCTGGGTGGCTCAGTTGGTTAAGCGTCCGCTTGTGTTCCTGCTCTATCTCTGTCTCTGTCAAATAAATAAAATCTTTAAAAAGAATATTTAGAAACCTAAGCATAATTAAATCAAACTAAAAATCTGCAGTCTAAGAAAGAGATTGGATGGGAACAAAGTAAGGTCAGTATAAGCGAATTCTTTGTTCTACTGTGGGATAATCTGAGGTAGAATAAAATAAAGAGGAAAGGTGTACTACAAGGAAGGGTACCAAGACTTCAAGCAACAGTGTGTTTTTCCAGTAAATAAGAGGTTGTTGAGGCACTGTGAGAGGCTGTCTAAAAGCTGTGAATGCCTGAAGCTTAAAAGCCCAGGTGTTCCCTGCCTGAGCTTAATGCCGTTGCCAGCAAAGGTTTAAGCCAGTTAATAAGGTCCCAAAGCTGCCTGCCATTTGGGGATGGAAACTGGTTGTGGAGAGAAAGTCTTTCACTGGAATGTATGCATAGGCAGATTGTTCTTAGAAGGGCTAATTCTTGTAATTGACAAGAAGAACCTTTCTTCTGCAATTATGAAGTTATAAATATCAACTGGCTGAGGTACTTAGGGAGGGGAAGAGGGTAGTGCGGGGGGAATGAGAGTAGCCTAAGACAAGGGCTCATATTCTTAGGGTGAAAAACTCTTGGAATTTCTGTTTTTTGACCTTTGAATTCTGAAACCATCGATGGCAGGATGCAGTCACTGACAACACAAGTTCATTGAATCATTTCAAGAGTTGAATGATTTCGGAAGCCCTGGTCTCAGGAGAAGATTAAGCTTTCATACTGGGGCAGTGATAACTTTAAAACACAGGAAAAAAGACTTTTTTTAATCTTAAGAATTAATGAATACTCAAAATGCTATCTTGAATCATGATACTCATCAGTGCTTCACCTGATCTAGACCTGCATCTAGGACTCCATTATAAAATCTTTTCAGGCATGTGTTAGTTTTCTGTGAAAACTTTGTTTAAATGTAAACTTCATACCACACCATCAGTTTTGTCTCAATAAAACTATAGATTTATAAGTAAACAAAAAATGTGGGCAACATATAGGAGCTGAGAATAACCTCCACCTGACAGTCAGCAAGAGACTGAAGCCCTTAGTCCCAGAGTTGTGAGGAAATGGTTTCTGCCAACAATCTGAGTGAACTTGGAAGTGGATCCTCCTTGAGTTGAACCTCTGATGAGAACCAAGCCCTGGCCCACATCTTTTTTTTTTTTAGATTTTTATTTATTTATTTGACAGAAGGAGGGAGATCACAAGTAGGCAGAGAGGAAGACAGAGAGAGAGGGGGAAGCAGGCTCCCTGCTGAGCAGAGAGCCCGATAAGGGGCTCGATCCCAGGACCCTGAGATCATGACCTGAGCCGAAGGCAGAGGCTTTAACCCACTAAGCCACCCAGGTGCCCCTGGCCCACATCTTGATTGAACCTTTGGGACACCCTAAGTAGGAGACTCGGTTAAGCCATACCTAAACTCCTGAGCCACAGAAACTGTGGAATAATAATATAGACCGTTTCATATCAACAAGTTTGTGGTATTTTGTTTCATGGTAATAATAATTAATATGAGATGGCATAATCACATGAAGTAGAACTTAGTATATTTACATTTTCTTTACATTTTGAATATAATAAAATGTCAATAATTAAATCTTATCTCTAAACTATATCACATTTAAATGATTGAAGAAATGATTTCTAAAGTACCATGGCTCTCCAATTCTCTGAGTGCATGAATTGAAATTGCCTTCACTCACCAGTGTTTGATTAAATAAGGCAAGTTGTTTCTGCCACTCATCCACTCGAGTTTTCAATGGACCAACGTAACGTGATGAGGCAATGGTTGCGATGTTGATGGTGCTGTCATCAAGAAGGACCTTTAAACAAAGAAGAAAATATGCAGCATCATGAGTTTGTGCTCTCAAAGATAATTACAGATGTTTAATCCCAAGAGTCCACTTAAAGTCCAACTTCTTGAATAAATAGCCTAGTCCCACCTACTGTTTCCCACCCATCCACTTCCCTTCCTCATCCACTTCAGTGGCTCACAACCCACTCTGATGTTCTCTCAAATGTCACCAAGAGACTTTTGATGCCAAATCTTGCCTATTTCTGTAATTATTAAGGGCACATGTTTTCTGTTTGGTTCAATACTCTTCTCCTCTTTCCCCCTACTTTTAGGTATCTGATACCTTCTTTATACCATTTGGTCATCTAAGGCTTTATTTCTCAAAGTACTCAAAACTTGCAAAATTACTATCTTCTCTATCCAATGAAATACTGCTTTATCTCAATTATCTTGAGGAATAGGGAAATTGAACTCATTCATATCAAGCTTAGAATGACTATTAACAGTTTTCCCTCTACCTCCTTTCCCTACTTTTTCATCTTTACACTATAGCAATCCTTACAGAACACATGAATTCTAAAAAATTTGTCTGTTAATCTAAAGGATTTTAATTGCCCTATTTAAATTATAAATTTCTTGAGAGCAGATGCCCCATCACCTAGCATCACTTGGCCTCATACTACCAGACTTTCATCTTGGGTTTGCTGTCCTCTCATCTCCTGCCCACAGTGACATCTGGTCTTGCTCTTCGAATCTACACCTGCCAAAGCCATTTCATCACTAGTTCTAGTGTGGGTACACCCAAATGGGCGGGCTTTGCCTTTTAAATTAGGCTATAAGACGCAGATCCTTTTGTTAAACAAATGTGTGTTTGAATTTTAAATCACTAAGAATATTCCAAACACATAGATTGATTTTCTCTTCTTGTTCATAGAGTATGGCCATCTACTCCTAATCTCAAAAAATTCAAGTGAACTTAGTTTCTTAGTGTGCTATAAACCTGAAATTGCTCGTTTGTGTTTCTTTGCCTCATTTACATGGTTTGAAATGCCTTTCATTCTCATCTATGTCTGTCAAATACCATTTATTCTTTAAGGTCCAGCATGACTTCAAGGTCCAGCATGGCTGGTCTAGGAAGGATTCTGTGATCACTTCAGCTTATAAATTATCTCTTGCTTTTCCAAACTTTTCAACTGTTAGTTACATGATTATAATTCATGTATATGCCACTTTTATTGCTTTGCTAATACTTCATGTACAAGCATTTCTTTCAGTTATTCATAATCATATTTCAGCTTTCCAATTAGATTTTTTTCTTAGCAACTGTCATATTTCATTCCTTCATCATAATCTCCCATTGAAGATTCAGGGGTAGGTCCGATCAATCGTTACCATGGGTTTTCAATAACCCAGTTACCTTACCTGTATGTCATCTGTGCCACCCAGGATAAACACATCTTTGGAGTCACGGTGAGGAAGGACGACGAATTCAGTTGTTTTCCAAGAATCCTCCACCTTAGAAATAACTCGAGTCTTAGGATACCTAAATTCATATCTGTTTAGGTACTCAATAAATGCATGTAGAATAAAATAAGTGAAAACTCTATAATCATCCCATTTTCCTCTTTACTGCCTTTAAAATCCTCTTCTTGGTTAAAGGATACTGATATGCTAAATTTTACTGATGAACATTAATACATATGAATAACTTGTGATATGTTAATGTCCATCCCTTACCACTTTATGCTTTAAATGTAAGGAAAAAATTCCTTTTTACACAGGTGATTTGTAGGTATGTGTGTATTTCTAGGGTAAGGAGGAAAATAGCTTAAGTAGAGAAATCTCTTCAATGTCTTTTGTAGCATTTTTTGCCTTTTTCTGATAGTTTTAAAGATGATGCATTTTGGTATAAAAGATCATTCTTGGAATGTGCTTTTTTATATGTATTAGCATGCAAATATCAAACTTTGTTGTCATCAAAGTGGGCTACAGGCTAAGTGGAAAGAGGATACTGATAAAAGTGCTGCTGATAATAATAATGATAATAAATGTAAGGAAACAACAGAAGGATGATTGATAATGAGAGAGTAAGAGCTGCAATGTTGAAAAATTGAATGTTTTCAATGTTGAAAATCATCTAGATGAATCAAAAGTTGGTGATCTTCATGTTAAATATGAAAACCTATACATTCCTTGATCTTCAGAGCATATTTTTCAGATTTACCTTTTTAAGAATTGTTTCTAAAGCAGCTTCTCCAGAAGCCTGTCCAGAAATATCCTGGATTTCTTGGCCAAAATCAAAAACATGCAACTCAGAGAGCTTCTCCAAGGTTAATGGAATTTCAAGGTCCACTAGAGAGGCATCAACCGTTTGTTCAATAGCTGTCCAGTGTCTTGCCTTCAAAGTTGGGTTCCTCAAGTCAATGATAACTGGAAGCTGGAAAGCAAACACTCTCAAAGCCACCATGCGTTTTATCTTTTCTTTTTAAACTACAGATATACGAGTTTATTTCCATTTTCTTTCTTTTTTTTTTTTTTTTAGTTAACATATAGTGTGTTATTAGTGTCAGTGGTCGAATTTAGTAATTCGTCAGTTGCATATACTACTCAGTGCTCATTATGTCAAGTGCCCTCTTAATGCTCATCGCCCAATTACCCCATCCTCCCACCCACCTTCCCTACCTTAAAAACATAGCCCAAGGCTTCTAGTTTCAATTCAGGAATGTGGAGAACTGGAAAGAATACCACTTGTGCTCTTACAAAAAGAAAATTCTGGACAAACTGAAAATTAATGATTTCTAATGAGCCCATCAAAAAATTAGGTTGTAGGGCAACCAACTAACTCAAAATTTGGGGCGAGACTGGCATCTGTAGATTCTCCACAGCAAAAAACGGACCTGAGAATTTGCTTACCTAAGACAGATGCCTCGGGTTGTCACTTAAGCTAGCAAGAAGATATGCTAAATTTTAAAAATAAATGTTAAAGAGTGAACATAGGGTAGCACAAGAGTGTGAAGTTTACAACACAGAGGTATTCACAGAGAAGACTGGGGAGAATCCTAAAAAAGTCTACCTTATGGTGCTGGCTGGGGGGAGGAACACAGCGGCCACTACTGTAACTCTAATCAACCCACTTCTCCTAGTTTCCCTATTAAAAAAATGACTTAATGTCAGGGAAATGAGCAAGAAACACTGTCATTTTAAGGCATTGTGATAACCCACTGTAAATTTCTGTATATACTGGGAGAGACAGAATTGGAAAAATAAAACCTCTACATCATAGGGGAGGGAAAGAAATACTTTCTAGGCTCATTTCTACAGCTGGAGGAGGGGCAGGAATACCAGTGAAGGTCAAGAACAAGGGACCAGTGCCTTGCTAAGATAGAGGCTTAATCAGAACACAAATGGAATACCCCTCCTCACCTCTCCCATCAGGCTAACAAATATTGAATAAAAATAACAGTGGAACACAGGCTGATTAGCCGCAAGAGAGATTCTCTCTGGGGACAATACATAGGGAGGACCCAAGGTCAGGGAGAAACAAAAATTGAAAAAAATAATCTTTGGCAAAGGAGCCCAACGTAAACACAAGGTATTAAAAGAACAATTTGAAGGCTGTAGTATATTGAGGGTAACCATAGCAACATCAAACCTCAAATCTAGCCCAACTCCCTATTAGATTTAACATAACATGCCACACAAAAAGCCAAGTAGGAGGAAAGGCATGTTCATCTCCAGGCATAAAAATTATTTACTTCAGTATCTACTGTACTACATAAGATGTCTGGCTTTCAATAAAAATGTCAGAACTGTATAAAAAGTTAAGATAAACATACACTTAAGAGACAAACAAAACAAAACAAAACAAACAAAAAAAACCTACCAGACTCAGATATGACACACAATGTTGAAATAAATAGAGAATTCAAAATAATTGTAATTGATATGGTAATGGCTCTAATCAAAAAGGTAGGCAGCATACAACACCAGATGGGAAATGTCAATAGAAAGATGGAAGCTGGGACCCTGGGCAGCTCAGTTGGTTAAGCGTCTGCCTTCAGCTCAGGTCATGATCCCAGGGTCCTGGAATGGAGTCCTGCATCAGACTCTCCGCTCAGCAGGAAGCCTGCTTCTCCCTCTGCCTGCTGCTTCCCCTGCTTGTGCTCTTTCTCTCTCTGACAAATAAATAAAATCTTAAAAAAAAAAAAGATGGAATCTACAATTCCAGAATTAAGTGTTAGAATGGAAAAAGAGAGCAAGAGAGATAAAGAATGTCTTTGATGAGCTTGATACAGCCAAGGGATCTGTGAACTGGAAGATAAGTGGATAGAAATTCCCCACACTGACACGTGAGAAAAAATAGTGGTTAAAAACCCAAATATTTTTGGGATGCCTGGGTGGCCCAGTTGGTTGAGTGTCTGCCTTCAGCTCAGGTCACGATCCCAAGGCCCTGGGATCAAGTTCCACATTGGGCTCTCTACAGCAAGCCTGCTTCCTGCATGCTCTCTCTCTCTCTGACAAATAAATAAATAAAATCTTAAAAAAAAAAACAAAAACCCAACAATATTATTTAGGATAACAAAAATTATTTAATTATAAAACTAACAAAGTACATGCAGAATCTGTTTATTGAAACTACAAAACTTCAATGAAAAAAATAAAGGAAGACAACTAAATGAAGAGATATGCTGGTAAGATACTGGAAAATTCCCTCTGGTTAAGATGTCAGTTCTCTTCAAATTGATCTATATATTCAACCCACTCTTTCAAAAATTCCTGGCAATTTTTTATACATATCAACAACCTAATTCTAAGATTTATACGAAAGGGTAAAGGAATTCAAATAGACAAAATGTGAAAAAGAAGAACAAATTTGGAGGACTTACACCCACCTGATTTCAAGACTTACTAGCTATAGTTATCAAAATGGTACAGTATTGATGAAAGAGCAACAGACTCACAGAACAACAAAACAGAAAAGGGTCCAGAAATAGAATAAAAAATATAGTCAGTTGACTTATAGCAAAGATGCAAGGGCAGTTCAATGGAGAAAGGATAGTCTTTGCAAATAACGGTGCTGGATCCAGTGGATATTCAAATGTAAAAATGTACACCTTGACACATCATATTCTACGCAAAATAACTCAAAATAAATCATAAACCTTAATGTAAGAAAAGCAAAATTATAATGTCTAGAGGAAAATACAGGAGAAAATCTGTCTGACACTTAAGTTTAGCAAAACATTTTTAGATACTAAACTAAAAAGATAATCCATAAAAGCAAAGAACATAAATTGAACTTTATTCAAATTAAAACCGTTCGTACTTTATAAGTCACTGGTGAGGGACTGAAGAGACAAGCCACTGGCTGGGAAAAAATATTTTCAGGTTACGTATCTGAAAAAGGATTTGCATCCAGATTACAAAAAGAACTCTTAAAATGCAATAATAACCAAAAAGCAACCCAATTAAAAATTGGGCAAAGAGCCAGACAGACATTTTGGCTTCTTTTATCTTATTTATCTTCTTTTATCTTTGGCTTTTATCTTCTAATTTTATCTCTAAAATTAGATAGTGGTGATAGTTGCACATCTCTGTGAATTGGGATATTTAAAAAAGAAATTCTAAATTTCTTTATCATTCCAAAAGTATTTTCTTTTATCTTTAGAATGATTTCTAAAATCATTCTAAAGTATCTTCTTTTATCTTTAGAAAAATTATCTTTTATCTTTTAAAGAAGATAAAAGGATGGAAAAACAATTACACTCCACATGATTAGTCACTGGAAAAATGCAAACTTGATGGCCATGAGATACTTCTATACATTTACTGGAGTGACTAAAATGAAAACCAAACCAAACCACACAAAAAACCTCCTGACCAATTATGAGTGCTGGGGGGATGAGGAACAGCTAGGATTCTCACACATTGCCCGTGGGAAGACAAAATGTTATAGTCCTTTGTAAAACAGTTAGTTGAGTTTCTTATAAACAGATACTTACATGCCACCTACTAATCCCACTCTTGGTTTTCCACCTGAGTGAATTAAAAATTCGTGTTCACTCAAAAAGCTGCACATGACTGTGCAGAGCAGCTTATTAATAATCGCTATAAAACTGGTTACAACCGAAATGTCTTTCAACAAGTGAAGGAAAAAAACCAACGGTGATAATCTACATAATGGAATTATTACTCAGCAATAAAAATTAACAAACTATTGATTCACCTAACAACATGGAAGGATCTTTTTTTAAATTTTGTATTTCAATGCAATTAACATTCAGTATATTATTAGTTTCAGAGGTAGAGTTAAGTGATTCATCAGTTGCATATAACACCCAATGCTCCTTCTATCACATACTCTCTTTAATGCCCATCACCCAACTACCCTCTCCCCTCCCCTCTTCCCCCTCCCACCTCCCCTCCAGCAAGCCTCAGTTTGTTCCCTATAGTTAAGAATCTCTTATGGTTTGTCTCTCTCTCTGATTTTGTCTTATTTTTTTCCCACCCTTCCCCTATGTTCATTTGTTTTGTAAGAATTTCTTTTTTAAATATTCCAATTCACAGAGATGTGCAACTATCACCACTATCTAATTTTAGAACTATCACTATGAACTACCTATCACTAGCTAATGACCCCAAAAGGAAACACCATACACATTAGGTTTCATCATCCATTTTTTTCTCCTCCACAGTGCTGGGCCACTAATTTACTTTCTCTACCTATTGATTTCTCTATTCTAGACATTTCTTTTCTATGAAACCATATACTATGTCTTTCTGTGATTGGCTTCTTTCACTTAGTATAACATTTTCAGTGTTCATCTATGCTGTAGCACGTATCAAAACTTCCTTTCCCTTGAATGGGGGGAAACCAGAGGGGGAGATGAACCATGAGACACTGTGGACTCTGAGCAACAAACTGAGGGTTTAGGAGGGGTGGGGGTGGGGGCTGGGCGAGCCTGGTGGTGGGTATTGAGGAGGGCACGTATTGCATGGAGCACTGGGTGTGGTGCATGAACAATAAATCTTGTAACACTGAAAAAAATAAAATAAACATTTTTGGGGAAAAAAAATAAAATAAAATAAAATACTTCAGCAGAAAAAAAAAAACTTCATTCCTTTTTATTGCTGAATAATATTCCATTGTATAGATATACTACATTTTGTTGATTTATTCATTAGTTGATGAGCATTTGGGGTTCTTACACTCTTGGCTATTATGAATGATACTATGAATATTCATATATAAGTGTTTGTGTAAATATGTTTTCAATTCTCTTAGATAAATGTCTAGGAGTGGAATCCCTTTTGAGAAACTGACAAACTGATTTCCAAAGAAGCTATATCACTTTATAATCACTTTATAATCCCACCAGCAACATATATCATATATAAAATGAAGAACTTTAGGGACAGAAAACAGGCCAGCGGTTGCCTGGGGTTGGCACTACAAAGAACAGCATACGGGAATTTGGGGGTGATGGAACTATTCTGTACGGCACTGTTGTGTTTTATACATGATTCTACCCATTTGGAAGAAGCCACAGAACTGTATACCACAAAAAGTGACTTTTACTCTATGCAACTAAAAAAAAAAAATCAACTAGAGCTCTGAAGGAATGTTAGATGAACAAAGACTATGACAAGTAGATATGCTTACAATCACATGATATAACCACACAAAGGGTGAATGAGGAAGAAAGAGGCTGAAATAAGAAACTTTGGGGAAGTGTTTTGACTAGATAGTGTAAAACTAAAAAGGGAGAAACTGCAAAAACGCTCTTCTTGTTGTGCCTAAAGTTTTGCTTACTTTTCCTACCCATGTCTTCTTTTAGTTATTTATCTCATCTTTAAAAAAAAAACTAGGGGCACCTGGGTGGCTCAATGGGTTAAAGCCTCTGCCTTCATCTCAGGTCAAGATCTCAGGATCCTGGGGCGCCTGGGTGGCTCAGTGGGTTAAAGCCTCTGCCTTCGGCTCAGGTCATGATCTCAGGGTCCTGGGATCGAGCCCTGCATCGGGCTCTCTGCTCAGCAGGGAGCCTGCTTCCCCCTCTCTCTCTGCCTTCCTCTCTGCCTACTTTGTGATCTTTCTCCTCTCTGTCAAATAAATAAATAAAATCTTAAAAAAAAAAATCTAAAACTGCTTCAAAGGATAAAACCATAACACCTTTCATTTCCATTTCAAGTACTGGTTCAGCAGTGATAGGTTTCAAAGAGCCAGCCTCACATACCCACTGCTGGGCTTCCCACCCGTCAGGTCATAGCACGTCTGGAAAATGGCATATTTAGTTGGTCCAGAGGTATAAAAGGACACGGCTGCTCTAGCCTCATTTGGCTGTCTAAAGGCTGAGTGGATCAGTATCTTAGCATACCTATAACCCGTTCCTGCGCTAGGCTCCCTACCACTTGGAAAACTTACTCTGAATGCCGCTTGAATCAAGGTATTCAATTGCATGATTTGGCCAGCTGAAGATACAGTCGGCCTCTGAAGAAACTGAATTTGTCTATTCTTTCTTTTCTCTGTGCAAAGCTGACTAATTTAAACAGGGAAGCACTTCTTACTTTAGTCTCATTAGCATCAAGGAGTAGCGGAACTACTACTTTGGAGTTTTTGAAATAATTTCTACCAAACTTACCTTTTCTTTCATTTTTTCCACCTTATGTTTTAGCTGCGGAACTACACTGTTAGGTGGCAAGCCTTTTTCCAATTGAGTCACAAATTTGGCATATTTAGAAACTTGACCATTTAGGAATTCTGGATCCAGGCAGTCAAACTTGGACTATAAAAATTAGAAAGAGAAAAAAATTAAATGATAAAGGCAAAATTATATGATATCATATCAAAATTATATGATAAAGGCAAGCTGGAAATAATAAAATTTTTTACTTTACTCAGATTTTCCAGTGGTTAAATTGTTAATCCAAGTCAACTCTCTACTTTTGGAAATGACTTTACTTACTAAGATTGCTAATAGTGTATCAGACATCACTTGCTTATTCCTTTCATGTTCTTGTCTCCCACATTATCAAATGTAGTATTGCAATCCCTGTAATTTATTCCTGAGGGCCAACTTTAGAAGGAGACAAATAGCTACTTCTTATTCTTGCTAACTAGAACTTTCTAACACAGTAGTCCCCTATTATTTGATTATGTACTCCTTTAATATAAATAAAGATGTACCCCAATATATACATGTATTTATAAATATATTTCTCAGTTCTATAAACAGAGAAAGACAAATATTGTATATATGACAATGGATATTAAGTAGACTTACTGTGGTGATCATTTCACAATAGACACAAATATTTAACTGCTATATGGTACACCTAAAGTGAATATGTTATGTGTAGTTATAAACCATTTTTCTCTTTTTCTTTCTAGGTTCAACATTTCCTCTCTGTCCTCTAATGGGTCTTTTTGTATGTATCCTATGATGAAATTATCCCATTTTAGAAGCTTCTGTTCTAAATTATGGTGGTATTCAGAAAACTCTCTAAGCTTTTTCTTTATACCTCAGGAGCTTTTTCTACTTCTGAGATAAGTGACAAGAGTTATACAAGAGCATTTAAAATTCTTTGATATTATAGCATTTATTAGTTTGTTTTCTATTTTCCTCACCAAAAGGTAAGTTCTGTGAGGGTTTGGACTTTGTCATTTTTAGTATCTACTGGTATACCCAGCACTTAGAACATTACCTGGGAAACATTTTCTGTGTTACTGGTGTTTAAATCAGACATGCGACTTCTAATTACAGGTATCAGCACAAGTAGGCTGACTGAGCAAGTATGAAACAATATTTGTAAAGTTGATGGTATTTCTAACATGTCCATATCACACTTGAAAGGAGAGATGATCATTATTTTGTCTTCCAGATGGTTGACCCTTATCAAGGTCTGAATCTAAGGGCAGATCCTAGAAATCAAACTCTATGGTGGCTGTTGGTAGTTGGCCCCCTAATTAAGGTAATTTACTGTTGAGATCTTAAGGGAAGATCCTAGATCTCATTACTCCAATTCTATTCTATCACAGTGAACAAAATGGCTTCCTTTTTTTCAAAACAAGAACAGAAGCCAAAGTTAACAGAAATCTAAAGTGTGTAGATCACGAATAAAATCTTACAATCGTTAAGAACACTTGAGTGTATTACACCAGTTAGAATGGCCAAAGTCAACAAGGCAGTAAACAACAAATGCCTTACAAGAATGCATTCTGCTCTGTGGTATATAGCAACAGAAAGACTTTTACGCATTTCACTGGAAAGCTGGTAATAATGCCCATAAAACTATAACATTGCATATTTTATAAATTAAGACTACTCCAGGTTGTTAAAAGTAATTCTTATTATTAGGATATTGAATTTAATTAATAAAAAATGATTTCAGGATTGAGAGGTTTTTTTTGTTTTGTTTTGTTTTACCTTTAACCATTCTTTTTGGAGTTTATCCCATTCAGATAAAGAATCCCAAAGCAACTGTTTGAGCTTCAATTCGGCACTAACTTCTTCCAGAGCTTCAAACTTCGATACTTCCACCTTTAAAAATGTAATAAGCAAAATGCACTATTTAGTTTTCAGATATAGAGATCCCATGTTATCCTCCTATTAGTAATTCTTGATACAGTGACTGCTTAGCAGAATATGGGTGGGTCCCAAATGGGGAAATAAAAAGAGAGATAGAAACAAATGAAAAAATAAATCATAAACCTATGTATATTCAAATTTCCACTTGAGTGACAAGATACAACTCTTTACATTTCCTTAGAACTTAAATGTTCAGCAAAGACATAAATATGATGAGTACCTTGGGCATTCTTCTTCCAGTTGAATCATACATGCCCGGCCTTTTTTAGGAAAACAAATGAATTTTCAGAAGTACTCATTTCCTTTGGGGCATGTATAGCTAGATGACAGAAGAGGGAGATGTCTGTGAAGTCGCTGGTGGAGGGGATGGGGAGATTTAACGTGGAAAGAACAGCCCGGTTTCTACCTCTTTCTAACCCCCTGGGCTGTATATGAACCCTGTAAAGAGAAAGACTGCAAGAAAATCTGAAGAAGCTGTTTTCACAGAATCGTTTTAAAACTGCCTTGGCTTAGAAGTGAACAAACCCCCAGGGGGGGTTGTTTGCACAGAAACTGTGAGCCCTGTGATAAGCTAGGGCTTTGAACATTCCATCCAACAGCAGCTGAATACACATTCTTTCCAAAGGCACTGAGAACATTCCCTAGGACAGACCATACGATAGGCTACAAAACAAGTCTTAGGAAATTTAAGATTAAAAACATAACAAGTATCTTTTTCAATCAGAATGGTTTGAAATTGGAAATCTCTCAAGAGGAGAGCTGGAAAATTTACAAGCATGTGGAAACTAAACAGCACACTCTTGAATAAAGGGTTAAAGGGGAAATCAAGGGGAAATTTAAAAAAACTGACAAACTGAAAAAGAACCTTGAAACAAATGAAAACACAGCATTCCAAAACCTATGGGATGCTGTAAAAGCAGTTCTGAGAAGGAAGTTTCTATTGATAAATCCATATATAGAAAAAAAAAAGATCTCGAACAATTTTACACATTAAGGAAGTTGAAAAAGGACAAACCAACCTAAAATTAGCAGAAGGAAGGAAATAAAGATCAGAGTGGAAATAAATAGAGACCAGAAAAATAGAAAAGATCAATGAAATTAAGAGCTGGTTTTCCAAAATAGATGAACATTTAGCTAGATGAAGAAAAAAAGAGAAAACTTAAATAAATAAAATCAGAGCAAACTTTATACCAGATACGACAAAAATAAAAAGGATTATAAGAGACTACTATGAATAGTCACACGCCAACAATTAAATTACATCACTTAAAAGAAATGGATAAATTCCTAGAAACATATAACTTACCAAGACTGAATCAGGAAGAAATAAAAAATCTAAATAGACCAATAATGAATAAGGAGATTGAACCAGTAATCAAAACCTCCCAACACAGAAGAGTCCAAAAGTAGATGGCTCCAGGAGTAGATGGCTTTACTGGTGAATTCTACCAAATATTTAAAGAAGAATTAATGCCAATCTTTCTCAAACTTTCCCCCTCACCAAAACTGAAGAGGTAAAAATACTTCCAAAGTCATTTTATGAGATCAGCATCACCCTGACATCAGGCATCTAACCTTGTCCTCATTAAGAATTGGAAGTAATTTCCTTAGGCCAGTAAGGTCTTCACTCCTATCCCCCAAATGATTGAGAGCTGCAGAAGGAAGGGTACATCTGAGGTGATCATGAAAGAAGAGTTAATCAAGAATGGATACAGAGTGTGGAAAGAAGGGGACATACTTCTATTTCAGGCTCTGGCTCAAGCAGTGCTATCCTTTCTGACCCAAGAAGTGCCCACCTGTTAGTTACAACGTTATATCAAGCAGTGTTTCCTCAATGCGTTACTTCCTGCTGCATACTATCCTATCTTGTAGGTCAGTTAACTCAGCCTGGGAACAACTTTGAACCCCAGTTCTTCAGTGCACAAATCTCAAGTACCGCACCAGTGACATCATCTAGAGTTACACTTGTTATTTTGCAGATTGCCTGCACCAAGCCCTGGGCTCTGGAATGGAAAGCTCCTCAGATCACTTTCTGGCCATTCATTTGGGGCTCGGGAATACATAGGTACATTTCCGTGTGAGGTCCAGCCACTCCTCCAAGACTGCTGGAGAATCTAACAAAACCCCTCATTGGGGGTGGCTCCCTGGGTTTGGCCCTAGGAATCTCTTTTTTTCTATTCTCTCTTTTTTTTTTTTTTTTTTTACCTCCTTAATAACTGTTCAGAGCACTTAAAACTCTTAGTCATTTCTCTTCATTTTTTTTGAGGCATATTGTTTAAGTCTTTGAAACCCACCCTTTTTTGGGATCCATCTGTCCCCTGGCTTAGCCAAATTCTCTTCTTTCACCAAATTAGCACATCAAAGCAGGGCAAATCAGGCAATATTCATGGAATCATAACACACAAATGTAAAAGAAGCTTGAATATTATTTAAGAAAGACCAGAGGGGTTTCAACTGGCCATGTTAAAAAATCCACATACGTATTTTAACACAGCAAGTGTAGTCCCTCGTCTGAGGGCTTACCTATAATTAATCATTATTTTTTATTAAGAAAGATATTTTGTCTCTCATGTGTACTAATCTTTAAACACTTAGAAAGCATAAAACATGCCGTATTTGTATTTCAGACCATTCTGGCACAATGACTAGCACATAAGTGTCCAAACACTGAAGGTTAGAGCCACATTGTTGAGGTTGGTTGTGCATCAAGGCCATTTCTATGCATGTGTGTTAAAAACAGATGTGTAGAGCTGTCCTTACCTTAAAATTCTTCTGGTATGATTTATACTGAAACGCACGTTTTTGAAGATCATCCAAAACTACCTGCAGCTCATTCAACATGAGCTTTATTTTGTCTTGGTCAGCATTAATATCCAAAATCTGTGGATCCTGTAAAATTAAGATAATTGATTAGTCATTCCTACTTTTTGATGTTGACCATTAAATTAAATGAATTCACAAACATTTTTAAAAATGTTTTTCTAATTCTCCTTTCATTCCAATTTTTAGAAAATGTTAAAATGGTCGCTTTTCTGCATTTTAAAGCAATAGATGTACCTTATTAAAAAAGTATAGAAATAAATAAAGAAGTGTCATGGGGACAACATTGTTTTTAAATAGAACCTAATATATTTCCTCCCATCTACTTTCATTCCCTACACTTCCTCAACCAGCATGACTTCAGGTAAGGAGAGGAGCATGCAATAGGGAAGAAAAGGAAGAGGACATGATATAAGGGAAATTCCCATTGTATATTCATAGAAATAGGAAGGCCTTTGATTTCTGAGAGGTAGGAAGAGAGAAGATAAAGAATAAGTGGTCAGACATCAGTTTTTCTGGCTGACCTGTTGAGGTTGAAACCCTACCCAGTGAATGGGAATGGAAAGGTTCAGGAGCAAAGAAGGAACACCTAACTAGGTTTGGGAGAATCTGAGAAATTAGAAGAATCTGAGAACTATTACGAGCATAGCTTGGGAGGATAATCTCTGATTTGTCAGGGTACTACATTCAAAATGACAACATGATCTAGAAAAAGCTAAAGGAAGTATCTAGGGAGAAAGACCTTGTGTTTACACTCTGGTACCTTCGTGGTTTGGTGTAGCACACGGTGGATCATGAATTTCTCATGTGCCTTGATTCTGGCAATGGGAACTGCTGCCAGGACCAGTGGACTAGAAGGAGTCTGAGATCAGGATGAGGAGCCACAGATCACTTGAGACTGTAGACTATGGCAGAAATGATGGATTATAGCAGCAGGGGACAACATGGTACCCAAAGAATCCAGAAGGACCCTCAGCTATCAGCTGCTTGGGACAACCAGGCCCAGCCCACCCAAACTGCACTAGAAGTCCAATGGTCCAGGGAACAATAAGAGGACTGGATGCCCCTTCCCTCCATCCACCAGGAGGAAATGTAGTTTTCCACTTATGGGGCAGAGGTCACGGAGATGATGTTGGCAGGGGTGAAGAAATGCCCAACAGGCATTCTGAATTGAATTAAAATCTATCAGAAAGAGATCAAGCTAGAAAGAAAGAGACATTTCAAACTGAAATAAATTGTGTTATCATCACTTGTCACACAGAGTTTTTTTTTCCAACTCCCTCCATTATCAGGAGTAGAGGTCTTGACAGCAAGATGGTGTCATTTATAGAAATAATAAGGTTGCAGTTCTTTGTTCAAGAGTGATAATAAATTCATTTCAAACCTGCTATGGAAGAAGCACTTGCTGGAGAGAACCTCTGCTGTCATTTCTGTGTGTGTGTCATGCTTTTTACGTGAAGCACTTGCTGGCACTTTTGCTCTCTCTAGCAACGCATATACATGTATATAGTCAATAGCAGATATCAACCATTGGAAGCAGACTGCCTAAGCCTGAATTGGTTCCTCCATCTATTATTTGTGTGACCCTGTGTTACTTTACCTCCTTGTCCCTTTGTTTTCTTCTCTATAATATATGAATAATAAAACTTTATTGGTGTTCTGAGAATTAAATGAATTAAAACATGCAAACATATATAAGAATGTTCCAAGAAGCATTATTCATCATTGTTAAAAACTGTAAACAACCCCAATATCCATCAACCATTGAATGATTAAATTGTGGCATACAATGAAATACTGTATGGCAACAAAGGTGGATAAACTACCTCCATTCACAGCATCGTGGGTGAATCGCAGGAATGTAACAAAAATCAAATAAAGGGTATACTTATGATTCTGTTTAATTGAAGCTCATAAACAAGCCAAACCAATTAATAGCATTAGATTTACGGTAGTGGCTTCCTTTGGGGAAGAAGAAAAGGCTAGTGATTTGAGGAAATTCTAAAGGCACCAGTAACATTATAGTTTTTGACATAAATAATGGACACTTGGGTGTGTTCATTTTTCTGGTAATTCATGAAGTTGTAAAGTTATAATATGTACAGTTTTTTATAGGTAAAAATACAAAATATCTCAATATAAAAATAAAAACAATATGAGGTCCTTAGAACAGTACTTGACACATAGTAAGTGCACAATAAATGCTAGCTATTTGTATGTTTCTGTGTCAATATGTATAAACATATATTATAATCTTTAATGTCTGCATTATATTCCTTTGAGTGAATGTACCCTAACACATTTTATTCATTCTCTGCTGATGGACATTAAAATTTTCCTTTAGATGGTTTTATACTTCTGTGATCAGATTTAATGTTAATAATAAAATAGTATATCATTACAAAATTATATTTTCATGTATGCTGTTAAGAAACACCCAGCGATCTCTGCCAAATTCTTTAAAAATTTTCCTTGTATCTTTTGTATAGTAAAATCAGTGCAAGTTAACCAAATATTCTTCATTATCATTTACTAATGTATATTCTGCTTCCTCCTCAATGGGAATTTCCCAATATGTACCTACACAAATTTTAAAATTGTGACAACAGCTACAACATATGTTAAAAAGTTATAAAAGCACTCATTTCAAAATAATAAATGTAAGTCAGGAGAAAGAAAATAGTACATATGCTCTACTTGCAATGGTCTGGAATTTATTCAGTACTTAGTGGTTCAGAAACATGTTCAGTTTTAAATAGCAGCTCAAAGATACTGTTCATTGATAGAATGAAACCACAAAAACAGAACTTAAGTAAAATTAAAATGAACTATGATCCTGAAATAGCTTAATTAAAATATAATAGTCCAATTTTACAGAGATTATTTTTTTTAAAATCCTGCTTTAGCTTACCTGTGCTTGTAGCTTTACTTCATTCACCTCGTTGGTTAGGTCTTCAAGATCTCTACCCAGATGCTGAGAAAATTGCTTAATCCTTGTTTCTCGGTCACCTACAGATTTATCGATGGCATTCCGAACTGCAACAATGGACGGCTTCATGGTAGCAAAAACAGCAAAGTCTTCCGGGGGTGTGGGCACCTGATATTGTTCAATGAGCTTGTACATCTGAATCACTATATTCCCTTCATCTTCAAGGCTTTCGATCTAAATAGAAACATTGGTTGCTTGTTAAATGTATCAGAGTCCGGTTATTCCCTTTCAGTGTTGTCTACTAGGAGACAGTCGCTGTGCACTGTGAACGCCACACGTTCATAACCAGCACAGGAGGAGGGTGCTTAACAGTACGCTCCCCCTGGCTGAGGCCTGCCGGATGATAAAGACAGTCATTGCTACACTACAGGTAATCAGGCCCAGGAGGTAAGTTACTCAGAGCTGAGCACAGTTAGTATGACTCTTAAACATGTTTACTGTTCTCTTCTTTTGCTCTTTTGGTCTCTAGTAGCATTAAACAATGCCAGTATTTGGTTTTCAAGGACAACATGTACCATGAGGGTGCTCCTCTAGGTGTGCGTTCTAAGCAGGGGTTGTCCCAGGGCTGGCCCAGAGGTGTGCACAGGCCATGATTCTGGCTGCATGTTTCCTACTCTGCTTTAATAAATCCTTTTACTATCTTCAACGGACTACTAAACATCTTCATTTTGATGTCCTACCTACAGTGGACAGTGCCTTTCCTAATTTTCTGGGAAGGGACTCTCCAGTTTCGGGGAAGTCCTTCTCTCTTTCAATCGGCCACATGGCTATGGAGGGAGCAGCCATGTTCATACAACCTGACCCAAATCCTGGCCCCAAGCTGAACCAAGCTGCATAAAACTGGGACCTGGGGAACCCGGTTCAGTCTGCTCTCTCTCTGAACATGGCAAGAGTTAGACTGTAGGTGTTGGCCGAGGCCATTTGCTTCCATGTGGAAACAAAGTATTCCTTGCCATGTGAAGAGAACTGCACAGAGGATTTTATTATTTTTTAAGATTTTATTTATTTATTTATTTATTTATTTGAGAGAGAAATAGAGATCTATGCATGCCTTTGGATTACAGAAGATAACCCTGCAAACTTAGAATAAATCTTCTCTCTCTCTCTTTTTTTTAAAGATTTTATTTATTTATTTATTTAACAGAGAGAGAGAGATCACAAGTAGGCAGAGAGGCAGGCAGAGAGAGAGGGAGAAGCAGGCTCACTGCAGAGCAGAGAGCCCGATGCGGGGCTCAATCCCAGGACCCTGAGATCATGACCTGAGCCGAAGGCAGAGGCTTTAACCCACTGAGCCACCCAGGCGCCCCAAATCTTCTCATCTTTCTAAGCTAACTATGTGAATTTTGTTACTTTCAACCAAAAGTTGAACATCTTAATAACATCTTGAACAAATAATAAATAGAACTAAGTATCTGTACACCAAGATCTGTTCGTCTTCCTGTGTTTCCTATACTTGGAATAAGGATACACCCATGTCTTTCTGAGAGAATCTGGGTTTACACTTATCGTCCTGGCAGAACGATTAATAGTACCTTCTTCACTCTCAAAATTGGTCTGGTCAGACAATGATTACATAGTCTGCCCCACTTCGCCAGGTTAATGATACCACTATCTACCTATTCACTGAAGAAAGATATCCGAGAGTAATCTTAGACTTCTCCTACTGTTCCCAAATTCAGTTGCCCACTTAGTCCTTTCAGTTCTACTAACCTGACTATAATTCATTCCTTCTCTCCTATCAGTGAAAATACCGCTTTCATCAGCTTCTCTACTGAACACCCTTTCGCCACCACATACCAGCTGCCCATCCTGCTCCTGCCATTCTGCCTCAGGCATCTGCGTGTGGCTTCCCCTCTCCCTAGAAGCCTACCTGAGTGGGTGTATTTTAGGACATAGCTTGAATCTCCCATCTTCCATAAAGCCATGCTTCAAAGCCGAGAATGACCACAACCCCCCAAGTCCTCCAACAGCATCTTGTACCTGTACACATTATATAATAATTATCTGTTTTCATTATGGACTCGGAGCTCCTTGAAGGCAGGTTTACTCATTGTCGTAACCCTTGTACTCTGCAAATGGGTGTTCACTACATTTTCTGAATGAATAGATAAGGTTCCAAAGAAAAGCGGTTCATGGGCGGAGAACATCTCCCTGGGGAAACTGCTTCCCCAACACAACACCCAGAAATGCACAGATAACCTCATGGAGATGGGAAGCCATCCGGCTTTTCTGCCTGGCATCTCCTGCTCCAGAACGACAGAGTGAGAGCAGTCCTCCCCTGCGACATGATCAGTCCTTCCTGTCATCATAGTTTATACAAGAGCATGGGGGTGGGGAGGCTGAATGCATTTATGAGACGTGTAGAATTAATATCGGGAGAGAGAGAGCATCTCTCTCGGTGGCTGGCTGGACTTGCAGAATGTAACCAGAGAACTCCTGCTGGCTGTATTTGCTGCTGAGGAATGAAGCAGCAGAAGCAGTCTGTCTGCAGAGGGAGAGAAGTAGAGTAGATCTTCAGAGAGATGCGGAAAGAACAGGGGGAGAGAAGGAACTACCTGGGTTTCCTACGGCCTTCTCATTCCTGGTTCTGGTAAATTCTTAAGCCTACTTACTTTTTTGTTGAAGGGGTGGGGTTCCTTGGAATACTACTGAATCCATAAATAGGGTCCCCATTTGGCCTAAGTTAGCTCAACTGAGCTTTAGTTATTTGTCCAAAGCGCTCTAGTGACTACATCTAATAATAAACACTTGCATCTTTAGACTCCTGCGATAATGTGTAGGGAAACCTGAGGAAAACCACAATCATCAGCGCTTTTGTGATGAAGGTGCTGCTTTTTGAAATGAGAAACAAAGTTGTGACATTTAAGTTAGTGAATTGCTAGGCTGTGCACGAGAAACTAATGTAACATTGTGTGTTAACTATACTTCAATAAAAAATGTCAAAAATTATTGCTTCTATACGCATATGAAATAGCGTTTACTGCTAATTCTGTTAATAGTATATAACAGACTAGCCAGTGGTTAATGACTTATTTTACTCAGCTTATACTTTTTTTTTCAGCTTATACTTTTTATTTGTAATAGATCTTCAATTTCCAGATATTTAAGAGAATAATTCATCTCTATTTCAAATGTCAATTGGTATGAATGAAAGCTTATGAAAAAATTGACAATTGCAATTAAATGTTAGGTTGCCTGTCGCCGGGAACACCCTGGAAGGAGGAAACTAAGTTTCTGGAGAGAAAGAAATAAGGGAGAAAAAGGGGGGAGTGTGTGTGTGTGTGTGTGTGTGTGTGTGTGTGAGCCTGCGCAAGCACGTTGACCCCATCACCCTTGTCATTTGAATCCTCCAGTTGATTCTTCTCTCCCAACTCCCCCTCCCTATTTAAGCTAGTTGAATTGGGTTTCTTTCATTCCCAAGGGTGAGGTTCCTGACTATTATGCAGATATGGGTTACGGGTCAAGACTTACATTGCAATTCCACATTGATCACAATTAAGAATTACAATAAATTGTGACTAACAGCATTGGCTTTGTGGTCAGAAACATAAATTTAAATTCTAGCTCGAACACAAGCTTTGTGATCTTGGGCAACTTAACTTTTTTTAGTCACTATTTCCTCATCTATGGAATGAGAAAAAATTACCTACACTTCTTAAGTTTTTATGAGGATTAAAAATGTAACATATACAAAAAATTTAGTATAATTCCTGACTAGTAGTAAGAGTTTGATCAATGTTAGCTCACATCATTGCTGCGAAGCAGGGCATTCACTTGCATTGTCTGAAAGTGTTTCTGA
>CM053610.1:83424472-83436130 GCA_028646535.1 Procyon lotor | reverse complement strand
AAATATCATTCTCAATGGGGAAAAGCTGACAGCCTTCCCTTTGAGATCAGGAACACGACAAGGATGCCCACTCTCACCACTCTTGTTCAACATAGTACTAGAAGTCCTAGTGACAGCAATCAGACAACAAAAAGAAATAAAAGGTATTCAAATTAGCAATGAAGAAGTCAAACTCTTTCTCTTCGCAGATGACATGATATTTTATATGGAAAACCCAAAAGACTCCACCCCCAAACCACTAGGACTCATACAGCAATTCAGCAATGTGGCAGGATACAAAATCAATGCACAGAAATCAGTTGCTTTCCTATACACTAACAATGAAAATATGGAAAGGGAAATTAGAGAATTGATTCCATTTACTGTAGCACCAAGAACCATAAGATACCTAGGAATAAGCCTAACCAAAGAGGTAAAGGATCTCTACTCAAGGAACTACAGAATGCTCATGAAAGAAATTGAAGAAGACACAAAAAGGGGGAAAAGCATTCCATGCTCATGGATCGGAAAAATAAACATTGTTAAAATGTCTATATGCCCAGAGCAATCTATACTTTCAATGCCATCCCAATCAAAATTCCACTGGTTTTTTTCAAAGGGCTAAAATTATATTTTTTAAAGCAGAATTCAATATAATTAAAGAAACAAACACAAATGCCTTCTCTGTGTTCACACTATGCTTTGACCAAGGGATACATAAATGAGAGAAGATACCATCCTTGATGTCAAAGAGCAGTTAATGGATCCTCTTATGAAATTAAAACACACACACACACACACACACACACACACACACACCTTCAAATCTGACTTTTGAAGAACTATTCCTTATGATTAAAAGAAAGCATATTTATAATCTTTAAAATCTTAAACAATTCCTTAATCCTTGTCTTTTATGACCTTTAAATTTTTGAAGAGTATCTTATTTGTGTGTGTGTACATATATGTTTTATACCTTCCAAAGTTTAGATTCAATTATATGTGTTTGGTAGTAATACCACAGAAATGATTTATGTCTTCAGTGCACCATGATGTAAGGCACATAACATCAATTTGTCCCATTACCTGTGATGTTAACTTGTTGGTTAATCTGGTGTCTGTCAGTCTTCTCACTGCAAACTTACTACTCTCCCCCTGAAATCAATAAATATCTTATGTAGAAATGCTTTAAGACAAAAGTCCTGTTTCTCATTATACTTTTACTCTCACGTTTTAGTATGCATTGGAGATTCTTGACTGTTTCTATGATAGACATCATGGTGATTTTTTTTTTTTTATATCGTCCTTCTACATTTATTAGTTGACATTCTGCTGTAAGGAAAAGCTTTCTCTTCTCATTCAATTCATTCCTTCATTCACAGTATGGACTAATATACTTTCATTTTATTCAAGAGTTTATGATACTTTCCTAATCAATATTTATTTTAATAGTCAATTTGTCCCAGGGAGACCCTTCTATGGCCTTGATACTTGAAAGCTTATCTTGAAAAGATAAAAATTCTTGATTCACACTTTCTTGAGTTTCATTAAGAAATGCTATTTCATTACTGTCTTTCTTTACATATTTTTTTAAATTTAATTTTATTTTTTCAGTGTTCCAAGATTCATTGCTTATACACCACACCCAGTGCTCCATGTAATATGTGACCTCCTTAATATAAGAAGTCTGATGCTGGTCTAATTCTCTTACTTTGTAAGTTATTTTATCCTTGTGCTTTGAGACCAGGAGGAATTTTTCTTTAGTTTTAAAAGCTAATAGTTTTAAGAGGATGTAGGTCAGAATTGATTGTCCTGGTCAATTTTCCAAGGTATTCTGTAGGCCCTTTCAATATATAGATTTAGGCTTTCTTTTCTTGGGACTACAGTTAAAAATGTTTGTTCTACCCTATGTTTTGTTCTTCTCCTTCAGAAATGCCAATGAGCCCGAAGATTCACAGACATGTACCCTGGGGCAAATAATACATTATATGTTAATAAAAATTAATTTAAAACAAAACAAAACAAAAAAAAAAAAACAAAAGAAATGCCAATGAAATGTATGTTATTTCTTCTTTGACCATCTCCTAGCTCAATCATTTTTCTCTCTGTCCCTTTTACTTGTCCATCTCTAGCTTATTTTCATTGTCTTGGTTGTTTTTCTGTCTTTTTTCTATTCTCATTTTTTCCTATCATTCTCCTATAGTGATCATTAAATTTTCATTTGAGCTTATTCTCCTTCAGTCACCATGTAATTTTGTCTTCATTTCTGAGATTAATTTATTTCCCATTTCTATTTTTAATTTTGATTCAAGTTGACTTTACACATATTTAAATGCTTGTTTGAGGATATTTACTCTAGTTGGTAGGGTAGCTTTTGTTTCAAGGTTTTTTGGGAGGGAAAGGAAGGAGTATTCATGAGGTCTTTTAATCTTCGCTGCTTTCTCCTTATCATAGTTTTGCATGAATTTAATACATCTTCATTTCCTCAGCTTATGGGCTTGAAGTGATTTATGAGATTTATAATTCAAGGGTATTCTGTCAGTGCAGCAATGTGCAGATTATTTTATTTAATTTTTTGGTATCAGGGAAAAAGTTGGGTGTACTTTGACTTTTGGGTTCTCTTTAGTCTTGTAGGACCTTAAGTTTTCACCGGTTGCTTCATTTCCCCTACAAAGCCCCAAGTTTAAATAATGCCTCTTCTTTCTTCTTATCTTCTCCCTGGGAGTGAGGGAGTGAGGGAGTGATGCCATCTCAGATAACTTGCTCTTCTAAATCCTTTCCTGTAGTCAGTGCTCTGATCTACTAGGACTTTAAAAAAGAAATCACTTTATCATTTAGAAATTAAGTAGCAATCATGCAGCTTAAGGATAAGAAAAGAAGAAACTTTATTACTCAATTGAGAATATTAAAGATTGAGAATATTATAAAATAGTTTAAGTAAAAGTAAATGTACCTTTATTTGAAGGATAATCATGTGAAAATTTTTATCATCATCAAATACTGCTGATAGGCTTGGCCCAGATCCACAAGTTTTTTCTTCAAGTTTGTTGTTAATGTAAGGTCTAGTAAAAGCATCAAAATATGTATCAGGTACAAGGTTGGGAACTGATAGCACAGTGTTTTGGAAATGGTTAATTGCACCCGAAATACCGTCCTGTTAGAAAAACATAAACATAAATGTAAACATACGTGATTATATTTATGAATAATTTTGAATTTTTTGAAATGCTAAATAACCCATTCAACCATAACAAATACTGTGTTGATTCTGAGTTCATACAAGTCATGTGAAGGACATGAGTTTTCTGGCCAAGAAGGGACATTCAAGAGCCCACAGCCTCAGTGTGGGAGCCTCTGAGTAAGGCCCAAACCAGAGGGAACTCAGCAGTCCACTTGTCCTTATAAATATCCTTAAATAACCTATCTGATAGATTACAGAATCAAAGACTACTGGAATTGGAAGCAACCTTATCTTACAGATGCACAAATTAAACCCTAGAGCAGTAAGTGGTTTCCCAAGGTTAAATAACCCATTAACTGTAAAGCCAAGACTAGAATCTAGAAATTCTGATTACTAGTGCTTTTGTGCTAGAGTATACCAAGAAATGTAGACTCTGATTGGTTTACTAATCTATACATGTACACAAATGAAGACGGCAGAATTCTAAGATGGCCCCCCAGGTACCCTCCCTCTGGTGTACATGCCCTGTATAACCCCTTCCTCTTAAGTATGGAGGGAGGGAGGGACTGTGAATATGATGGCAAGCCACTTCTACGATTAGGTTACGTTATATAGAAAGTTAAAGGAATTTTGCAAATATAAGTAAGGTCCCAAATCAGTTGACTTTGAGTTAACCAAAAAGGTATACCCTCAGAATACCTGACTGAATCAAGGTATTATTATCTCTATAATCAAGGTATTATAAATCTCTCTTAAAAGAGAGATTGGGCCCTTCCCAAAGGAGATTTTCTAACTGGTCTTGAAGAAGCAAATATCCATGTTATAAACTGCTTATAGAGCTGGCCACATGGCAAGGAACTACAGGCAGTTTCTAGGATCTAAGGGTGGTCTCCTCCTGACACCCCTCAAGAAAACAGAATCTCCAGTCCTAAACTCACACCCATACAACAACTTGAGGAACTTTGAAGCAGATCCTTTTCTAGTCAAGCCTCTGAGGAGACCTTGTCACAGCCAATACTTGAATGGCAGCCTGGAGAAGCTTGGAAGCAGAAGTTGAGCTAAGCAGTGCCCAGACTTCTGACCCACAGAAACTGTGAGGTAGCACATGGTTGTTGTTTTAAGCTGCCACATTTGTGGTAATTTGTTACACAGCAACAGATAATTAAAACATTTTCACAGATGCAGCACACCTAAAAATATTTCAAAAGTTGTATTTAGTATAGTCAATTCTAAATTTTGTATAGCGTTTGTTCTCTTGATGGTGTACCCGACCAAGCTCCCCATCTGTCTCAAGCTAAAGAAAATGTGCTCGACTTTTAGGTAGTTTTATGTAGATGCAATGCTGTGCACAGAACAGTACTTTCTTTTCCTTCTGATGGTTTCGGAGGAGGGACAACAGCAAACCTGCCAATTCCTTGACAGTAAAACAGTTGCTTCGTTTCCCAAAAAGGTACTTAGAGAAGGATGGGTGCTCTATGAAGGAACACACACCAGAAAATCTTCCAAAGAAGGTTCAAATAGTAATGACTGGACTGTCAAAATCAGTTCTGTGAGAAACATGGGGATGAGAGACTCGTCTTCTTCCTGCTTTTCTGCCACAGAGGTCCCCTGAAACAAGCGCATTTGCAGTGTTACAAAGATGTAAGAACCAAGGGTAAGATAGAAGATGCCTGTATTACAAGAAGCGTGTAAACTGAAGCATATATGATTAGTTTATTTCATAACATTGGCTTTTCTTTCAACAAATATTACTTAAGAAATTAAAAAATAAAGGCAAACATTGAAAGACTACACGATAGTATAAAACTTCCCTCCTTATGAAAACACTATCAACAAAACGGAGAGGTGAACAACAAGCTGGAAAAATATATCAGTAGTGTATATAGGATATAGGAGATCGATAATATTTAAATAGAAATGGATTTGATATAGAAATTTATACTAATAATAACTGACACATAAATAACACATACTAAAATAGAAATGTACTTAAATAGAAAAATGAGCAAAGCGCATAATCTGACCTTTCCTAACAGGAATATACAAGTGATCGATAAATCTCCTCCTTGATCTCATACTCAAGATAGTTTACTCAGTAACATTTATTGAGTATTTACTGTGTGCCAGGCAGTGCTAATACTCATGGACCCACTTCAACCATATGAAGCAGGTATCATTATTAACCCCATGAGAAAAACAGAATCTAGAGATGGAAAGAAATTTCATTTAGGACACACTGGCTGTTAAATGTCAGGCCAGCACTCACACCCAGGATTTTCTGACCCCCTGATCTATGCTCTTATCCCTGCACTGGGATGACGATTAAAGGAATATGACAATTAAAAGCAGTGATGTACTACTTTACAATCATCAGATTGACCACAATGAAAACAAATGATAATATCTAGTGTGCATGTGATTCATTCTCAAACATTGCTAGGAAGATTGTAAATTGACACAAAACGTTTTGGAAAGTTAATGCATCAGTATCAAAAACATATTTCTGACCCAAAAATTCCATATCTAGGAATTTCTTCTAAGGGGAAAAAAAATCAGAGACATGTGAAAAATGTATGGACAAGGATGTTCTTTGCTTATTTGGAGTAATAAGAAACAAAGATGTCTTTGTTTACTTGGAATATGAGAAGGTGATCAATGATAGAAAACTATTTAGCAGATGTACAGCAGGTATATTTCTATGTGAGAATATTATATGGAAAAATACATATTGCCTTTGGAGATTTTTCACAATACATTGCTAAGTGAAAAAAGCATGTGTTAAAGCAGTAAGAATGGTGTTTTCACTTGGAAATAGTTTTCTTTGGATAGCAGAGGATCCTTTTCTTTGTATATTCTAATTTTCTTAGCATGTATTACTTTTATAATTAGAAAAATAAATGTTACTGTCAAAATGTAATAATACTTAGGAAAAGGAGGAATTGAGACTAGGGGAGGAGAGATAGACAATCAAAAGGAGCATGCAACTAAAATTCAACTTCTGGAGAAAAGGGAAACTACAGCAAAGTGCGTGCAGCCTTGAAACTTCACAGGTGGGTTTCCTGGGGGGGAGGCGGCTCACAGGTGCAGGTAGGAAGCTTGATGAAACCAGATACACATGTTTTGCCATGTTTTTAGATATCTGACATGAAGTCATTATCTGGAATGGAGCTAAGGAAAGCTTACAGGGAAATGTGGCTATGAGAGGACATGATTTCTCTCTTAGCTATGCTAGAATGCAAAGATTGTTAATATTTCATCTCCAACATCTCAAATAGCATCCTCCCAAGAGGTTATCCACCCAAAGCACAAAGGTTTGCTTCCCCGATTTGCTTTTTTCACCCCTAAACCATTGTTTATCTTTCATTTATACTGCCTTCCCTGCTTCTCTCGGCCAGTTCATGTGCATGATGACCCCCAAACTATAAGCTTCTCGGGGGCAAGAATCCTGTCTATGCTTTTCAGCATAGATGTTCATGTTCATCCAACATCCAGCATAGGGATTGGTACACAGTAGGAACTTAAGAAATATCTGTCCTGTGTACACATGAATAGCCTTTAGCAAATTCCTATGAGACAGACAGCAACATTTAGCACAGTGGATGCTTTCCTTTATTATTAGATACTTGATGACATGGTGATTTTCATTCTGCCATTTCCAGTGCATATGGTAAGCTCTGATTGTCCTGTGAAATCTTCTAAGCATTTCTGCTACTTCTTAAGTACACAGAAAAGAGCATAATTCATAGTACCTAGTAAGTACTCCACAATAAATGCTGACCTATGAATTTTCTTAATTTTGTCTGATTATACCTTTTTCTCAGTGACTTCAGGCTTCTCTTCAGTAATCCATTTCTGAATGACATCTGCCGAAGGTGTTCGTTTTAGCTTGTCAGTGAGATAATTTAAAAGAGAGTTAACAGAATTTACTGTTAGGACGTGCATTGTGTTCTCAATTAGATAGTCATTGAGACGGATAAAGCTTGAAAAGAAAAAAAAAATACAGCTTCAGTTTTCCATATTCACTACTATGAAAGTGACACTAAACACAATATTTTTGAAAGTGACACTAAACCAAATATCCAAAATTTAAAATATCATAATTTCTGTTTGAATTTCCATTTATGTAATAATAGCAGAGACTTATTGTCCAGAAGAGTTATTCTTGGGCATTCTTCATTTTAAAACACAAATATATTCAAATATATAGCATCAATTTAGCTGAGTGTCCTAACTATCCAATAGGATATTTAATGAGCAATATAGCTGGTATGGAAAACACACCCAGCTCATCTAGCCAAAAGGGCCATAAGATTTTTTAAAGATGCTTTAAAGAAGAAATCAGAAAATATACAACATCTGTAACTCACATTCTAATGGTAAAGGTGTGAAATTTTTGCTATTGAATAAATGTTGTTTAATAGCAACTGCTAACCCAGAGATGCAGATTTTGTGTTTCCTAAAATTGGGCATTTAGAATAAATATTTATTCTACTCAACTGAAGGCCAAGGGGCCTCTGTGACCTGTACTCTGATGGTGGCCTCAGGGATTGCTCCATTGACCAAAGTTGGACTAAGTTAGTGGGCACTGAGTAGCAATAACAGCGTTCTATAGTGCCACACAAAACTTTTCAGATAATGTCTGGTGATTTTGTTTGCAAGTTATTTGTAATGATGAGGTTTTAGAAGGGTGTGAAATCCAAACTCTGGAATGATGTCAAGATCCGGGTGAGGCTCTGGAAGGAAGACTTTCCACCCTGGTCTCCCAGGTGCAAAACTCGCCTTAGGGGGAGGGTGGAATTTTGTGTGGCAATGCAGCGATCTGTGGTTCTTTAGTGACCAAACCGATGTAGTGGGCTCTCCGGGTGCACGGGAGGAGGCCCACAACTCTCCGTGGACCTGACTTCTCCTCATTGAAGCCTGCCCCACGCTCCAAGGGGGGCTAGAGGGAAACAGGGCTTTAGAGACCAAAGAGGAGCACTCGACCTTGGGCACACCTTCCACTCTCCACCAGCCTGACTCCCAGTGGCTGCTCTGCTGGGTGGCAGTTGGATGGGTGAGCTTCCGGGCCTGCATTCAGGTTACCTCAGCCCTCAAATCTCTAATCACTATTTGTGAATCCTTTGATGAAGGCTTTAATTTTTAATGAAACTTGAGAAGGGTGGATGCTCTAATTTTTCTTGAAGAAGAGAATAATCATTTACCACGTTAGCCTCAGGCAGTGATGCCTTTTGCTGGCCTGCTCTGTGTATGTCATTTTGTCAGAGTCCGCATAAGCAGGCAACTCGATGAGACCTCCACTGTCCTGCACTTTACAACAATCTGAGGACAACAGAAGACACAATGTCAAGATCTCTCGGGTGAAAATTCCATTTCTTTCACTACAGATTAAAAGATAAGTAAAATTTTTTTTATGACTGAATAATATTCCGTTGCCTATACATGTACCACATCTTCTTCATTCGTTTATCTATCGATGGATGCTTGGGCTGCTTCCATAATTTGGCTATTGTAAATAATGCTGCAATAAACATAGGGGTGCTTCTATCCCTTTGAATTAGTGTTTTCACATTCTTTGGGTGAATACCCAGTAGTGCCACTACCGGATCCTAGGCTATTTCCATTTCTTATTTTTGAGGAACCTCCAGACTCTTTGCCACAGTGTCTGCCCCAGTTTGCATTCCCACCAATAGTGCGTGAGGGACCTTTTTTCTCCACATGCTCGCCTACACTTGTTGTTTCTTGTGTTTTTGATTTTAGCCATTCTGACAGGTATGAGGTGGTAATCTCATTACAGTTTTGATTTGTATTTGTATAAATCAGGGAAAGACAAATATGATTTCACTCGTATGTGGAATTTAAGATACAAAACAAATGAACAAAAGGGGAAAAAGACCAAAAAACATTCTTAACTACAGAGAACAAACAGATGGTTACGAGAGATTAGTGGATGAATGGGGGAAATATGTGAAGGGAATTAAGAGTACACTTATCACAACAAGCACTGAGTAATGCGTAGAATTGTTGAATCACTCCATTGTATACCTTGAAACTAATACAACACTGTATGTTAACTACATTTGCATTAAAATGGAAAAAAGATAAGTTTAAAAACAACAAATGCTTGGTTAATGAAATATTTCAAACTCCAGAAAACTGCTCAGTTATCCAAAAGAATTACACATCAAAGGATTTCAAATCAACAGAGGACTGCAGACAGCTCATTAACACTCCCCTTACTCATATTTGATCTGTATACCATACTATCTCTTTCCCAGGAACATGTCTACCCTCCTTTTCCACCTGAATTTTAGTTATTCTTTTACAGTTCATGTCACCTGGGGCCAACTTGAGATCCACTCAGTTGCTTAATTTTAACAGACCTATTGTCTGTACTGATAGGTTGGCTGTACCTTTAAGGAAAGAGGCCCTGATTCCTCTATAAAAATGCTTGTGAAATAAAGGTTCTGTAACAGCTATTCTGTAACCAGTATAAAATACTATATAAAAGCAGTGGTAATGCAAGGAAAATTCAGTATTCATCGTGTTCTCCGCTTCTACAATATATACTGAATTTATAACATATCGAGTAGACATCTGGAAGAACTGAAAAAATAGGATCATTAAACTTAAGAAAAGTAGAAAAGGAGGTAATTTTTCAGAAAGCCATGACTTCTGATCTATCAAAATGTTTTCCCCTTCATACCATCAGTAGATTTACGTGGACAGTCATCAGGAATAAATCCTGCAGCACAAAGAGCATTTCGACAAGCCTTCCTGACCACATTTTTTGCCTCATTTCGAAATTCTTCTAGGCGCTCTATCACCTAGACATTGATGAATATGTATAATTAGTAATACAAAGCAGCAACAATAGAAAAAAATCTTGAAACTATAGACAAAATTCTTTACCTCTTCTAACCGTATGACTTGCGCCACCTTAAATTCTTGCAGAGTGTAGGTATGACATTTTTCAATATGACAAAGTCCCATAAAACTTAAGTGATAGCATAATTCATTTATTTTAAGAAGAGCTGGTCGCAAATACTGCATGAAAATAAAAATTTGTCATTGTTTAGTTAAAGAAGGCCCTGTCTTCTAAAAGAATAAAAATATTTGGAAAGCAAGAATGGTTATTAAGGAAAATAAATAGCTCTATGTGTTAACTGTAGCTACAATTCCAAAGTACATACATTAAATAGGAACCCTTCTGAAATTTTTCTAAAAGCATTCTTTGTTTTTTTTTATTTAAATTCAAGTAGCCAACATATAGTACATCATTAGGTTCAGATGTAGAGTTCAATAATCCCTCAGTTGTATACAATACCTAGTGCTCATCACCCTTTTTAATGCCCATCACCCAGTTGCCCCAATCCCCCCCTTTCCTCCAGCAACACTTAGTTTGTTTCGTATAGTTAAGAGTCTCTCATGGTTTGTCTCCCTCTTAGTTTGCCCCTCCTTCCCCTATGATCCTCTGTGCTGTTTCTTACATTCCACATATGAGTGAATCATATGATAATTGTCTTTCTCTAATCAGTAAGTATTCATCCTTTCTGACAGCTGAGTAATATTCCACTGTGTATGTATACATATATGTATACATATATACATATATATACACACACACATCTTCTTTGTCCATAAACTCATTCTTTGAATTTAATTTGTTTAGATTTCAGATTTAATTTGTTTGAATTCCTTACTCTTCCTTTTGAACATATGTCTTTTAGCTATGAAATTGAGGGCAAGTAATGGAGGACTGAAGAATGTCTTAAATTTCACTGTGTTTGATGAGTGGCTACTACAAGATTCATCGGGTTATCTTAAGGACTTTACAATATCCAGTTGTCCTGGTAACGAAGATGCCCATCTACTGACATAAGTAAGAGGCGATGACATGGGACAAAGACCATTTTGAATTTAAAATTTTTAAAGTTAAATTTTTTAACTCTAAATTTTCAGGAGTGACAAGTTGCTGAAAAGGAAAATTCAGTCACCATTAAGAATCTATTTATGGGGGGGCGCCTGGTGGCTCAGTTGGTTAAGCAACTGCCTTCAGCTCAGGTCATGATCCTGGAGTCCTAGGATCAAGTCCCGTATGGGACTTCCTGCTCAGCGGGGAGTCTGCTTCTTCCTCCACTTCTTGTGCTTTCTTTCTCTCTCTCTCTCATTCTCTAATAAATAAAACCTTAAAAAAAAAAAAAACAAAAAAAACACCTCTTCTTAAAAAAAAAAAGAACCTATTTATGGGGCACCTGAGTGGTTCATTCAGTTAAGCACCCAGCTCTTGATTTCTGCACAAGTTATGATCTCAGGGTCCTGAGAGTGGGCCCCGAGTCAGGCTCCATGCTCACTGGGGTGTCTGCTTGAAATTTTCTTCCTCTGCCCCTCTCCCCTATCTCTCTCTCAAATAAATAAATAAATAAATCTTAAAATGAAAAAAAAAAAACTGTGCTGGAACAATGAGTGGAAGTATTTGTAAAATTATGTTACATAATATT
>CM053610.1:83405772-83424372 GCA_028646535.1 Procyon lotor | reverse complement strand
TTATTTATTTGAAGTGCAAATAAAAAGAAGTTATAATTAGTGGAGTCCTACATGAAGAGTTTCATGAAAAAAACATCTAGGAAGTCAGATAGCTCCTTAAGGTTTAGCCCATGGGAGAATTTGCATGATAAAAAAAAAGCAAAAGTTTAGAGACTAAGTGTAAGAATTGAAATAAGATACTACATAAATTAACATGAGTATAGGAGTGGGGAGGAAAATGCAATCGAAATGGGACAGGAAAAGCAAGGAAGTCCAGGGTGCTCTTGACAAAGTCCTTGAACCAAAAATACAAGTACTATTCAGTACAGGGACAAAGCACAAGGATCCAGATGGAGAGCAAAACTAATATTGATGGTCTGCCAAAATGTGAGAGGAATTTGACAGTGGAAATTTTCTGAAAGAAAAAATATGTAATCTAAGAAATTACTTTGGCTCCACTTAAATATCATCTGGCTGTCTGCAACCAGGACAGTTGTGAGAGCGGCTGTGAATACAAGAGAGACTGTGGGTATTTTGTCTCCCCCACCATTGTTGTTTCTGTTAGTAAATTTCAGATAGAATCTCAGGGTCATTCTCAGGCTGCTAAATCAATAATACCTGTCAAAGGTGATCAGGTACATATTATTTTAAGTTGTTAGCAAGAATGTAAGAGGAAGAACTTGTCACCTTGATGTTGGGTTTCAGTATGTAGACTAAAAAGCTATCATTTTTGTCTGTCCTGGACAGACCTACAGACCTACCTCCAATTCTTTTGGGGGATAGAATCCCTCTTTCTTTTGGGAAACCCATTACCATGTGGTTTTGATAAGGCTGACCCCTTCCTTTCACCATCAGAGGAATAAGGAATAGACATAGACCCAGGCCTGGCTTATCCAAGTATGCCTGGTTGTGCAAGGACTGGTTCAGGAATGAACACAGGGTCAAGCTGAGCCATCATGTTCTCTCCAACACCTCCAGCAAGAGGTACTCTTCTCACTCAAAGAGCCAGCTATGACTAGAGCGGCTGGTGGTGCTCATGTAAGAGCCCAAGTGAGAATGAAACAGAGAAATACAGAACTGAAAGATGAAGAGAAAGAGGAAAAAATAAAGATGAAAAGATATTATTTGAACTTCTGAATTCAGCTATGCCTAAAGGTATGTTCACCCCTTAAACTTCCTTATTATATGAGCTTTTGTTTTTTGTTGTTGTTGCTGAAGCTCAATGACACTGAGTTTCTGCCAGTTGCATTGAAATGAGTGTTAATACTTTCAGAGGTAGAAAATCATTGCCATTAATCTGGGGGTTGGTCACTGGGTCAGAAAGCCCATAGGGAAACTTCCAGACCAGAGCCTTTGGAAGGTAAGTGTAGAAGAGCTGAGTTTATGTAAAAATCCAAGAAAAATCAGGGCCATGCAGAGGCACAATGTCTTTGGTTGGAATGCAGGAATCCTTTGGATTTACTAATCTTGCCTTCACCACACCACCACAACTTTAATTTGCTTAACACCAGTCAACAGAACATTTGGGTGATCTGAGTAATTTGACACTTAAAAGAGCCCACTGGAACTATATAGGTCATGGCCCAGCCAGAGGATCTGGGCTCAAGTTCTCATTATCATTTCTGACCTAGAATAGAAAGGGCTACAGTAAAAGGTACATCCCTTCATAAGCAGAGGAATGGTTATATAGATCTAAGAAATTAAGAGTGGTCTATTTGCAAAGTAATGGCTGATTAAAATTTAAAAGTGGAAAGATTTTACCTACAAAGTAACATTCAAATTAAAATAAATGACAGTGTTTGGGAATGTGAAAACTAAAAAAAAAAAAAAAAAATTGCCTGAAAGTATCACGTGCAACAAAATTACACATTATTAGAAACCAGCAGGTTAAAACCATGTGCAGCATTAAATATTGAAAAATTAATATTAAACACACACTTAAGTCTAAAGAAAAGTGAAACTTGGAAATGTAAGAAACTAGAAGACACCTTTTCTACAAAACACTGAAGAAAAATTAATACCAAATCTTCATAAACTCTTTCAAAAAACAGAAGGAATATTTTCCAACTCATTCTATAAAACCAGACAAACACATCACAAGAAAAAAAAAACTATAGACCAGTCTTCCTTATGAATGTTCATGCAAATATTATTAACATAATACTAGCAAACCAAATCAAGCAATAAAGGGATTATATACCACGACCAAATATGATTTATCCCAGGGATATAAAGTTGGTTTACTATCCAAAGATCAATTATTGTAACAAATCATATTATTATAATAAGGGACAAAAATTGCATGATAATCTCAGTAGATGCAGAAAGAGCATTTGAAAGAATCATCATGGCTTCAAGATAGAAACAATCAACAAACTAGGAATAGAAAGAAACTTCCTTATAGCATCATGCTTGATGGTGAAAGACTGAAAACTTTCCTTCTAAGATTAGGAACAAGACAAGGATTTCTGCTTTTACCACTTCTATTCAGAAGGTTCTAGCCAGGGAACATAGGCAAGAAAATTAAAGTCATCTAGATTGGAAAGGAGCTGTAAAATGATATCTACTTGCAGATAACTTATTCTTGTTCATAGAGTATCCAAGGAATATACACACACACACACACACACAGACCCCATACTAACAGAATCAGTAATAAATTCTGCAAGGTTTCCAAAAACAGGCTCTATATACAAAAATCAATTGTATTACTATATATAACAAACACATATTTATAAATTATATAATTATTATATATATATTTATAAAAATACTATTTATATATTCTATATATGTACTATATATTTATATGTATGAGATGAAAAATCCAAAATGAAATTAAGAAAACAATTCCACTTACAACAGTAACAAAAACAATAAAATATTTAGGAATAAATTTAATAAATGAAGCATAAAACATACTCTGAAAACCACAAAACATTATTGAAAGAATTGAAGACCTGAATAAATGGGAAGGCGTTGTATGTTCATAGACAAGATGATAATATTGTTAAGATGGCAAGAATCTCTAAATTGATCTGTAGATTTAAAGCAATCCTTATCAAAATCCCAACTTGCTTCTTTGCAGAAATTGACAAGATTATCTTAAAACTCATGTGGAAATTCAAGGAGCCCAGAAGACGTACACTCCCAATTTCAAAACTTAAAATGCAGATCATCAAAATTAAGAACTCTTGTGCTTCAAAGGATACAATCAAGAAAGTGAAAAGGCAACCCACAAAGTGGGAGATTTTTTGCAAGTCATATAACTGATAAGGGACTTGTATCCGGAATATTTAAATAACTATTATAATTCAATAGTAAAATGAAAATAACCCAATTAAGAAATGGGTAAAGTATCTGAATATACAGTTTTCCAGATAAGATATACAAATGGTCAATAGGCACATGAAAAGATGCTCACCATCATTAGCCATGAGGGAAAGATAAATCAAAACTATAGTGAGGTACCATTTCATAAGCAGTAGGAACGCCTAAAATGAGAAAGATATAATGGTGAAAACAAAGACAGAGACAGAGACAAACCAAAGCCCTCATTTGCTGCTGGTGGGAATTTAAAATTGTGCAGTAGCTTTGAAAAATTGCTTTGCAGGTCCTCAAAAGGTTAAACATACAATTACTGGTGACTCAGTAATTATACTCTTAGGCATATACCCAAGAGAAATGAAAATATACATCCAGACAAAAACTTGTACACAAATGTTCATAGCAGTATTAGCCAAAAAGTGGAAGCAATTCAAATATCCATTAATAATAGATGGGTGGATATATAAAATATGTATAACCATACAATGGAATATTAATTGCCATAGAAAGAAATGCTATGCTATAAGAGATGAATGTTGAAAATATCATGGTAAGTGAAAAAAGCCAGCCACAAAGAAACACATATTGTACTGCTCCATTTATATGAGAGGTACAGAATAGGCCAATAAAAACGAAAAGTAAATGAGTGGCTGCCTAGAGCTGGGGAGGGGATTGGGAGGAGTTGGGGAGAAATGTAGAGTGATCACTATTGGGTAATAGGGTTTCTTTTTGGAGTGATGAAAATGTTCTAAAATTGACTGTGATGATGGTTAATCAATTCTATGACTATAATAAGACCACTGAATAGTATATGTTAAATGGGTGAATCATACAGTACATTAATTATATTTCAATAAAGTTGTTAAAAGGAAACATAGGCACAGGTGTCGGTAAGTTTCATTACTAAAAAAAAAAAAAAATGAAAAGTATTTCAAGGATCCACATTTGTCCCTTACACCTAGTCTAGGCCAATCAGCCCTCCTAATTAACTAACTGTAACTATGAGTAGTGGTAAGTGTGTGGGTAATTATAGCATCTAATAGATATTTAAACCAACACAATGGGTCTGTTATTTAGGTCAATCTAAGTTTAAATGGATGAGAACTTTCTAGTCAGCTAGGGTACCATTTAAGAGAGGAAATTATCAAGGTCAAAGCACTGTTGGTATAAATGGTGGACAGAGAGAGGGACAACCTCAGCACATAAGAGAACAAGCCTTAAGGATCAATAGAGGTAATCTCAGAGACAAATTCAAGAACTATTTTATATACCTAGTAACAAACTTATGGTATTATAGTGCCCAAGACATGGTGAAAGATAAAAGGTAGTAAAATGTAGTAAAGTAGGTTCAAATGATTGATGGATCCTTAAAGAAATTAGAGGTTTCGAAGTTGAATTTAATATCAAGAAGGACTAGAGTATTTTCTACAACCCAGAATCCTTGATGAGATGATGATCAAGATAGGATCTCTCATACATTTGTTTTGTACTAATATATGTTAGTCTTATTCCTTCAATGTTATTTTACTGTGTGACTGACATCTTGATAATGATCTTTCAAATTAACATATGAAAGTAGAAGAAATGAGCAGTAAGAAGCAAACCTCAGCCTTTTGATTCCAGAGGGTGGTGACTCAGTGTCATAGAAATAGACAGCTAAGGATCATGACAGTAATGGTGATTCCAGTTCATTCCCAGGTGCCAGGCAGAAAACTTGTGATGCAAGTTGAAAGTCAGTGAGTGGGTAGAAATTTAAAATATAGCCACATACTGTTTAACAGTTCTTCTTCCACGATTACCCCATCCTGCGAAGTAAATATTAAAATGTTCCCTTCTGTCTAGGGGCGCCTGGGGGGCTCAGCCATTTAAGCGTCTGCCTTCGGCCCCGGTCAGATCCCAGGGGCCTGGGATCGAGCCCCGCATCGGGCTCTCTGCTCTGCAGGAAGCCTGCTTCTCCTGCTACCATTACCTCTGCTTGTGTTCCCTCTCTCGCTTTGTTTCTCTCTGTCAAATAAATAAAATCTAAAAAAAAAAAAAAAAATGTTCCCTTCTGTCTGAATCCATGGTAGAAGAAAGCATATGGTACATTGGGAGGTACTGACTCATGAAAACAAGCCCCCAGATTATTTTGGACCATAGAGTCCAGAGTCACTCAAAGATGAGAGGAGGTAATAAGGGTTGCCAGCCCACTCTTCTCAAGAGGATGTACTATTTTCCTAATCAACAGCAAAGAGGGTGACGAATCCAAACCTCTGAGGCTGTTTCTAACTGAAGGGGACCTGTGCAACTCTCTTCTTATGCTTTTGCATTCTGCAACCCTAGTTAAAATATGAAAGCTAGGCTAGACTACCATGACAAGACAGAATGAAAGACAGAAAGAAAACTGTGAATTCTCTTTAAAAAATGAAATATTCTATTTCGAGGACAGTCCATACCAATATCTGTAATAGAATCACACTTTGTTTTTCTGTAATTCTTTTAAAGTATGATTAATAGGGGCGCCTGGGTGGCTCAGTTGGTTAAGCGGCTGCCTTGGGCTCAGGTCATGATACCAGGGTCCTGGGATCGAGCCCCACCTCAGGCTCCCGGCTCAGTAGAGAGCCTCCTTCTTCCTCTTCCTCTGCCTACTGCTCTGCCTATCTGTGCTCTCTGTCAAATAAATAAAATCTTTAAAAAAATAAAAAGTATGCTTAATAAATACGTACATGATTAACGATGAACAGATTTTTTTGTAGAGATTTTCGACATCCGCTGATTTTCTTGGAACGGACATTCTTCTTCCACACGTTAAAAGCCTTCCATTTCCGGAAAAGTGCAAATATGGGGATCTTGGTGAGTTCTCTGTGATATAGATACTCCTGTTCCCATCGATCGATTTCAATATATTCAATGTCCTCATTATAAATATGTGTTACTGCTTTTTTGCTAATGGTATAGTAGTCTTGTTTATTGATGTTCTCGTAACTTACAACTCTATGAAAAATAAAAATTGAGGCAAGTGAATAAAAGTATTCAATACAAAATTAAGCAATTGCATTTACTTTTGTCTTCTAAAGAGATAAAACATCTCTAGAAAAACAAATATTATTTAAAATTTTTAAAAAATTCAAACAAACTATTTTTAGATTGAATACTCATGAAAAGAAGGGGGAAGATGCTTTAAAAAAAAAAAAGTTGAACTTATTTTAGGCCTTAAAGATTTCATAACTTTGGGGGCACCTGGGTGGCTCAGTGGGTTAAAGCGTCTGCCTTCGGCTCAGGTCATGATCTCAGGGTCCTGGGATTGAGCCCTGCATCGGGCTCTCTACTAAGCGGGGAGCCTGCTTCCCCCTCTCTCTCTGCCTGCCTCTCTGCCTACTTGTGATCTCTGTCAAATAAGTAAATAAAATCTTTTTAAAAAAATTTAAAAAAAAGATTTCATAACTTTGGCAATATGCTTGACAATTTCCATTTACATAATTTTTATAGAAACAAGTCAATTACAGATTTTTAAAATGTAATAGCCCTATATGAAGGCTACATGAAAATAAGTTTTTATTATTAGCACTTTAGAAACTATTAATAATAATAGTGTAAGATTTTTACATTACCCAGTATTGAGAGAATTATAAGAACAAAGCAAGAAAAGATGAATTAGTTAAGATTCGAATCAAGACCCAGATTAAGCAAAAAAAATATGCCCAGTTTATCACAGAACAAAATAATTATTGTTGAGACATTGTTTATTTCAAGATATTCCTCTTTCAACTGCATTAAGAGCATTCCTCAACCTCCTGCATAACAGAAACAGATCAAATAAGGATGAAAAGCAAGAGAGATAAAGACAGGAGTAAAGATAGGAGAAGGAAATGAAGTAACAAGAATAGAAAGGGCTGATTCTCCAAAATTTCTTAAGACAAGGTCTTGCCTACAGGCACAAAGATTTTTTTTTTTTTTTTGTAATTTTAGCTATAACATTAAAATGCTGGATGCAACTCAAATATTAGTAATATAGCTATTAAACATATTGTGAGGTGTGGGGGGGAGCAGGGAAAAAAACATATTGTGATATAGCAAGTTACTAAAATATATTTTAAAATTTAGGAAAGTAAAATTTATAAAGATTCTCTGGTACTTTAGAATAATAATAGGTAACTGCAAAACAAAACCCCAAGTTGTTTTTATGTGAAAACTATGCAAAAATTATATGTACTGGGGCGCCTGCGTGACTCAGTCGTTAAGCGTCTGCCTTCGGCTCAGGTCATGATCCCAGAGTCTTGGGATCGAGCCCCACATCGGGCTCCTTGTTCAGGGGGGAGCCTACTTCTCTCTCTCCCACTCCCTCTGCATGTGCTCCTTCTCTCAGTGCCTCTCTCTCTATCAAATAAAGAAGTAATATCTTTAAAAAAAAATTACATGTACTAACAAAGATTAGACAGGAACTCTCCAGCAAAAATCAACTGTTTCCCTTGTCTATGATCTCTCCTGATCCTTAGCTCTGCATTTTGAACCTGGAGTTCATGGCCCTTTAGGTCACCTATGGGTCACCTATGAAATCCCTGAAATTGTTGTATGTATACAAATTTATTTACATATTTATGATAACTTTTTCAGAAATTGGAATAAGATTCTCATATGTTTTGGGTCTGTCAAACAATTAAAAACCATTGGAATAAATCACTTATAGTTTTTAATTTCCATTTTTAATAAAACTGAAGAAAAATATTTTTATAATTAGGGCATATAGGAAAAGAATGGAAAAAAAGCAAAAACCAAAACCCTGGGGCACCTGGGTGGCTCAGTGGGTTAAAGCCTATGCCTTTGGCTCAGGTCATGATCTCAGGGTCCTGGGATCGAGCCCCGCATCGGGCCCTCTGCTCGTCGGGGAGCCTGCTTCCCCCCCCTCTCTGCCTACTTGTGATCTCTCGCTGTCAAATAAATAAATAAATAATCTTAAAAAAATAAAAATAAACCAAAACCCCAAGCCAAGACCTATTCATGTGAGCACAGAAGGAGGGCTTGGGGTGCTGGTGGTGTATTGGACAGAAGTCTGGAGGGTCGCTCTGCTATTTAAGTGCTGTTACAGAAAAGCATCAACTTGCTCAGTTCGTATGAATATAATTCCACTGACTCTTTGTGTTCTAATTAACATTTCACATCATAACTGTCTGGGAAAATGCCAGGTATTACATGTTGCAGGTGAGGTAAACGAAAAACGCTTTTTTCCTTTTTTCTTTGTCTATAGCTGAACATACAATTGGGACATTCTTGGGGTGATTCTCTACAAAATGTGAAATTTTAACTTGTCTTTGAAACTATAGTCAACTTCAGATGTTTCATTAATATCAGTTATCAAAACAACCTAAAGACAAATCAAGCAGCTCACCATAGCCGTGGTGCGTGTCTAGAAAACTTGCTCTGCTTTGGTCTATCTGCTACTAAAGACCCTTCCAGAAGGTGGCAGGTATTGTCCATGATGTTGAATTCTAACTTACTGGTACTCAGTGGCACTTAGAAATCTTTTTTATTTACAGTTTACTATCTTAAGATCCTCACTCTCAAGCCCCTATACCTTTTCCTCCATTACATATTTCTTCTCTGCATAGAACCAAAGAACACAACACTTCTTAGTCTTTTTCAAAGACTGGATCACCAGCATCAAAATCATCTGGGGTGCTTATTAAGAATCTAGATTTCTGGGTCCAACACAGAATCAGATTCTTCACGTAGGAGACTCAAGATTCTAGTTCAACAAGCTCCTGGGATGATTCTGATACACAGTAATGTTTGTGAACTCCTGAACTTTATTTGAAAACAGCCAACAAAAACACAGCGGTCACAAGGTGAGCTCTCTCTTCACTTGAATTGAAAATCATCACATTTGTGTGCTCCCACCCCAGACCCCAAGTGTATCTCATGGTTTCCTCCAGAGGAAGAGGTTTCACCCCACTTTTTTCTAACCCTCCTGGCTTTTGGCTACTTTTTCTCTGCTTCAAAAAATGTGCAGAACTTCTCTTTAACTTGGAGAAAGCTTCCCTCTAGAGAATGCTTTTTCTTGGTCCTGCTGCCCATTTAACTTAAAATCCCACGTATTCTTCTTTGTCTAAAACTTTACAATGGTGTGTATTGGTGGGCCATATCCCTCCCATCCATTCCTTCCCAAAGTTTCCAAAAGCCAAAAAGTTTCTCATAACTCTAACAAAATTATTCTCTCACAGATGCGTAGGGACTTCTTTCCAGCCCAATTCTGTTGGTAGATATAAGGGGCAAGCAGGGGCAAGGAAAGCTTGGCAAAAAATAAGAGCGCCTATGCACAGTTCCCTGGAATCCTGTTCTTGCCAGCTTGTTACTGAGGGGGTTACTCTGCAAATACGCTGCCTGGGTCTCCGTGCTTCAGTCCACACACTGCCTCTGACCACGCATCCATTTCAGAAACTGATACACCACACCCCACCTAGGCCGATAACTGCCTACTCAGCATTGCTGGGCATCCAGGATTCAGCCTTAAACTTTGGCTGCTTCTTGGAGAGTTGCTTTGGATTTTTCTTTCATTGAAGCCTTTCTTTGGGGAAATAATGCAAAAATTGACTGGAAGACTTAAAAAGAGAACTTTATTTGTTCAAGTCCTATGCTGTAAAATTCCTACTTTGTTGATAAACCAGACGGTTTCATGATCCAATCAACTGAACAGATTCTTAGTTAACTAATCAGGCTGAGATGACTGTCTTGAATAAGACTATATTTTACTATGCTTTACTGGAAAAAAAAAATCTGGAGTGTATTCTTGATATTCGGTGTAGAACCAGGTCAGTTTATTTTACTGTAGAACCTATATCTGTCCATCTAAAATGAAACTCGGACTCAGGGCTTCTATTAACTTCAACAGCAGGTATGTCTTACTTGAGAGAATCATACGGAATAAGGGAATTACATGACCCTGTGGTAGGTCATAAAATATCCTTGTTATTGCTCATTTCAGTTTTAACTCAAATTGTATCTACTAGGGTTCTAAAAAATGTTAATTTCTTCTCCAAGAATTCCTTGATTTTCCAAAACAATAAGATCTTGATGTGAGTTATTTATTTTTTTTCCCCAAATACCTTTATTTTATTTTTTCAGTGTTACAAGATTAACTGTTCATGCACCACACCCAGTGCTCCATGCAATACGTGCCTTGATGTGAGCTGTTATTTAAAACAGGAGTTCTGTCTGTGACTGAAAATGCTTCTGTTCATCTTTAAACCAGTCTACCAAGACTAACAGTGCAGAAACATGGTTTGTCTACTGCTCAAGAACTTTAAACTTTAAACAACCTCCTACTGCTTATATAACCAAATTCAAATTATTCTGCCAGGTGTTTGGGCACTCTCCTCTTGTTTTATATTAGTTCCTTCTTTGTCTCACAAATTGCCCTATTTCATCAAGCTGATTTATCATATTCACCTTAGGCCATGTTTGAATGCATACATATGTCTTTGTTTACCCTGTTCTCTCTTCCAATCTCTTTCAAGTTTCTGATTTCTATAAGCAAAAAAGTAATTACCCACTTTAAGGTAGTAAGATGTATTAGATAAGTTCACAGAGCCCTATGCAAATCTTAATTCTTTTATTATTTTCATAATTACAGTTTTAATTGTTATGATTTGAGCATATTTATTAGGTGAAGGTAAGCAAGCAATTGCCTGGAAAGAAATTAGCCAATTTCCTATGTTCTGCAATTATAAACCTCAATTTATTTGCTGATGGTCAATATCATGAGTCAGTAGGGATTTTAGATATAATCTAGAGAAGAGAAATGGTTTACTGGGCTTCTGATTTGATAAACCAGAAATGATAAAATATCTGATGAGGAACTCCTTTTTACCTAGAAAATTAAATGAAAGCATAACTAAGAAGAAACTTCCAAATTTCTGTAATAAGAGAGTTCTCCAGGGCCAGTGGTTCTCAGTGTAGGGTCCCTGGACCAGCAGAATCAGCACCATGTGGGAATTGCAATTTCCCAGGCTCTCTTCCCCATCTACTCAATCAGAAACTCCAGAGGTTCTACACTCTGTTTTAACAAGTCCAGAGCTTCCTTGAGAACCCCAAGTCCGTGGTGTGCAATACTGAGCTGAATACTGGAATCATCTGGTGAGTTTTAAAGAATACTGCTATTCAAGCTCCACCACAACTCAATTACATAATGCTCTGGAGCAGGACCTGGGTGATTCTCATTAGTAACCAAGCCTGAGAACCACTATTCTAGGTTCTTCAAATTTTCATATGAGATGAAATTAATACCTATTGAATTGTCATAGCTCCAGAATAGCACCAGGGCACATGTATGTGTGTGTTTGAACGAAGGGTAAGGAGACAATATGAAGCTGAGCATTTTTGATGAGTCCAAGTGAAAATATGAGGGGCCTTTAATGTTTCCACGTGCTGATTGAAATTTGACTCATCAGATTTATTTTTTTAATTTATTTGACAGAGAAAGAGAGAAGCGGGAGCTTCAGAGGGAGAAGGAGAAGCAGGCTCCCTACTGAGCAGGGAGCACAACTCAGGGCTCAATCCCAGGACCCCAGGATTACGACCCAAGCTGAAGGCAGATGCCTCACCTACTGTGATTCATCAGATTTAAATTTCTTCATGGACTAGCCCATTTAAAATTTAAATTTTAAATTTCACACAATCTGTGATTCATCAGATTTAAATTTCTTCATGGACTAGCCCAAGAAACCTGTCATTGTGTTAGGCAACCTGGCAAGTTTTCTGATAAAGTGGCTCCTAAATGATCTGTTATTACATAGCACATATATACCTCACTATAAAGTTTTTTGTAATTATGACTTCACACAGAAACCACAGTGCTGCCATTTGAGAAAGTACCAAGGTGGCATCTGTGTTTTCTGTTTGAGGCCACTAAACAGGTAATCTCTCTGAAAGGACAGGCTAGCTTTAGTTTGAATTTTTTAAAGCTTCCTTAAAAAAATACTTTCAGGGGCACCTGGGTGGCTCAGAGGGTTAAGCCTCTGCCTTCAGCTCAGGTCATGATCTCAGGGTCCTGGGATGGAGCCCCGCATCGGGCTCTGTGCTCAGCGGGGAGCCTGCTTCCCCCTCTCTCCCTGCCTGCCTCTCTGCCTACTTGTCATCTCTCTCTCTCGGTCAAATAAATAAATAAAATCTTAAAAAAAAAAAAAAATACTTTCAGAGGCGCCTGGATGGCTCAGTGGGTTAGAGCCTCTGCCTTTGGCTCAGGTCATGATCTCAGAGTCCTGGGATCGAGACTCGCATAGGGCTCTCCGCTTGGCGGGGAGCCTGCTTCCCCCTCTCCCTGTCTCTCTGCCTACCTGTGATCTCTCAGATAAATAAATAAAATCTTTTTTTAAAAAAAAAAAAAGGTATTTAGAACACTTCTAGAATTTAAAAAAAAAAAGTACTTTCAATGCAATAGGCTTAGGAACCATCTGAGAACCAATTTGATCACTTAGAAAGTAATATGGCTTGAGCTGAACGCAGATGATTATATGGTGTTCACATAACTATGTTTCACAGAGTCCTAATCACTGCATATATCCCTCAAGAAATAGTTCATTAGCTCCACAGGACAGAAATGCGTAATTAGCATTATGTAACTCAATCCCAGCACTACTGACATTTTGGGCCAGGTAACTCTGCTGTGTGAGGCTGTCCAGCACACTGCGAGCTGATTAGCAGCTTCCCTTGCCTCTTCCCACCTGATACTAGTAGCACCATCATCTCCAGTTATGACAAACAAAAATTCCTGTAGACAGACATTTTCAAATGTCTTCTCAGGGGGCGGGGGGAGGGCCAAAATCTCCCAGGTTGAGAATCAGTGATTTAATTTAATGTTTCTTAATTTCACGTGATCACAGAATAATTTTTTTTCAACCATATACCTATTATTACCACTTATATATAATGTTCCTGGAAATACACATTGGGAAAGAGTCAGGTAGAAGAAATACTGTGTCCTCTTTCTTGGCTTTCTACAGACCCTAAAAATGCCTGGGATTTGGGAAGGACTCTGCCATACATTCTGATGTGTCCACTAAATTCTAATGGCTTTAAAATCGACATAGCACAGAGGACAGAATCATAGAGTTGAGAGGTGGGAGTAGCAAACATTATTTTGAATTTCTATCTACAAATCATAAAACAGTATCAAATACCATAGTCCTTCATACATCTCTACCTCAATTTCCTTACCTTTCAACTATAGAGAATGCCCTTCTAATGAGATAATTTTGAGGATGAAATAACATTGAGGTACAGAAAGCACAGTACAGCCTAGCATAGCATGTGTGACCCAAATGGCAGGAGCAGTTGTCATTATGAAGATGAGTACTTTGGGCATAGTGTGTGAGAGCCTGGGTTCTAAAGTCCAACTACATGGGTTTGAATCTCAGTTCCACAATTCACTAGCTGTCTCAACTTCGTCAAGTTACTTAACTCTGCCTCAGTTTCATCATTTATAAAATGAATACATTAATATTAGCTACCTTATAGAGTTGGTATGAGGATTAAATGACTTAATACATATGAAGAATCAGAATGTTTGGGATATCTAAGAGTTAGTATTTGTAGTATCATGGTGCAGTATTCATCCATCACATTGTAAAAGTCTGGTTACCACTATGGCCTTATAGAGGCACCCACAGTCCCTCACCACTGTGATCAAAGTTGGGGTGCCTGGGTGGCTCAGTAGGTTAAAACCTCTGCCTTTGGCTCAGGTCATGGTCTCAGGGTCCTACCATCGAGCCCTGCATCAGGCTCTCTGCTCAGCAGGGAGCCTGCTTCTCCCACTCTCTCTGCCTGCCTCTCTGCCTACTTATGATCTCTCTCTCTCTCTCAAATAAATAAAATCTTTAAAAAAATGTGATCAAGATTATATTTCAATGGCCAAAACAAAATATGGACATATATAAATAAAATAACAGGGAGATAAGAGGTTCTATAGATATGGGAAAAAAGTCCACATCTACTAGGGAGGGAACGGTCAGACACCAACAGTGGGTCCTTTTTCTGGGGCGCATAAAAGAAATACTTAAATATCATCCCACCAGGGGGTCTTCGTAGCTTCAACTAAATGTTCAGGTTAATAAAATTTCCATAGGCTACATTTGGCATGCCTCTACTTAGAAGGGCATAGAGTAGGAACTATTTCTCCCAGTCAGGGCAGCATCAGACTTTCCTTTTCTACGGGACTACTTGCAAGAATCTATCAGCCACCTAGATGATGACTCAGATGCAAGGAGATGAGATCCACATTGGGTGGATATGGAAGCCACCCTGGCTTCAAAGCCTCCTTACCCACAGGAGCCAGTATCTCTTGCAGTAACTCTATAGATTTCAGGATTCCTGCAAGAGACATGCCTAGATAAAGTTATTTTAGAGAGAGACAAAGAGAGAGAGAGAGAGCACATGCACACATGGGAGAGGCAGAGGAAGAGAGAATCTCGAGCAGGCTCCCACGGAGCACAGAGCCAAACACAGGACTTGATGTCAGGACCCCATGATCATGATCTGAGCCTAAACCAAGAGTCAGATGCTTAACTGACTGGGCCATCCAGGCACCTCCAATTTATTTACTTTTTAAAGATTTATTTATTTTTAGAGAGTGCACACATGAGCAGGGGGGAGGGTAGAGGGAGGACAGAGAGAATCTCAAGCCAACTCCCCACTAAGTGGGGGGCTCTATCTCAAGACCCTGAGACCATGACCTGAGCTGAAACCAAGTCGGACACATAATCAACTGAACCACCTAGGTGCCCCTAGAATTCATTTTTAGTCTCTCCCAATGCATATATAATTTGTAAATCAGAGGTCATTTTTTATCAGAAGCAATGTTGCCTAGAAATAACCAACATTCTACTCTGGGAAACTAGTGAAACAGAGCTTCATAGTTAACTAAGCTCAGATTCTTGTGCACAGAAAATTGCTCTACAGTCCTCCAGAGCGATCTCCTCAAGCTACATGTTCTAGCACACCTGTATAATGGTAACATTCTAAAGGCACACTGGTGAAGACATTAATTATAAGTTCTCTATATTATAATAAAAATAACATACAAGGTATTCAGGGAAATATTCATTACTGAATTTGATAAGACTTCCAAATAAAGCATAGCTTATAAGCAACCATAGCTGTGACTAAACTTTTTTGAAGTAGTCACCTGAATTTCTAATCAAGACGTAATGGTCTGTTCAAATTCTTGACAGTCACCACTACTGAGAAACTTTGTTTATAGAAATAGAAGACAAGTGGCAGATTATTTATTGTTTTATCTCTTATGGTTGGAAACTCCCTTTTCCATTGACTAGAATTTGGATAATTTGTTCTCTTGAAATTGTGAACCAAAGGCACCACCGTTCTTTAATTCTTATAGTTTTCCCTTTGATAAGTGCATTGTTGAAATTTCTTGTGAAATGCAAATTGACCTAAAATCCAAACATTTCCATATCAAGTATTTCAGAAACAATGGTGAAACTTTCTCTGAAACACAGATTACTCTAACTGAATTTTTCTTTAGGTTTAAATTCATTACAATCACTAAAAATCACTAGAGAAGCATTTTAAATATCATTTTTCCAAAGCTGAATTCCAAGATGTTTTGAATTCTTAATCTTTGTCAGTATGTGTTGACACATTTTCAGGCAGGTCCCTAATTTTTTATTAAGTTCATTCAGGTGCTCAAATGTCAATTAAGTAATCCAGTTGTGAAACCAAGAACTATCCACTAAACCTGCACAGTTAAATTATTTGCAAAATACTTTTTAATTCATGACAAAAGATTTCCTTTGGATCATCAATGCATTTAAATCTTAAACAACAAAAAATGGTGTTGTGCTCACATTTTGTCATTATATCTTAGACTTTATTGTAGTCACAATTTTGATATTTAATTTGAAATTCATAACTGCAAGGAAACATTTACATATGGGCGTTCCTTTGCAAATAAAATAATGTATTACTTGAATGTAGGACTGTCAGAATAAACTCTAGATATAATATATATTTTTAAGAAGTATTTCCATAATGTCTCATTTGCCTTAAATATTTCTTTGCCAGTAGGGTTTTTCACCCCTCTCCTCACAACAAAGTTCTTCCAAACATTTCACTTCTGTGATTCTACATAGTGCTGTTATCTAGCAGTTACTACTCACTATAGGTTCATCAATATTCAATAAAACTCCTTCTCTGTAACAAAATTTTACTGATGTCTTGGAGTGTGTTAATTAATTTCTGTTATCTGATATGTTGATCTGATAGTCGTTATTTTTTTAAGTCAGGTTTATTGGGATATGATTTACATAGGGTAAAATTCACTCTCTCTTTTTTTTCTTTTTCTTTCCTTCCTTAATGTCCATCACCCAGTTACCCCACCTACTAGTAGTATTTTTGATAGATTTACTTTGGTTTTCTGGTAACAAATAGAACAAAAAAATTGTCCATATAGGCTATTAAAATTGCAATTCTGCAATAGTGAGTTTTTCTGACACTAGATACTGTGTGTTCTTCCATTCCTAGCTTCTTAAGTTTATTGATGCGATAGATGTTAATCTAAAAACAGAATTTGGTTTCATATTTTGTTCTTCAATATGTCTTAAAAAGTTCAAATCCTTTTCTGGGTACGGTGGATATCTTTTGGTAAGGTGTTGATACAACTTGCTTGGAACTACTGATTCATTTGATAACATTTCCATACAAATGAGGTATTTAGGCAAAGGATAGGAACACTATTGTGATTCACAAATCCAAGTTTGAGATAGTTCTAATTACGTTGCCTAATTTATAATTTTTTTCCTTTTAACTACTGTATTTATCTTATAGTTCTAGTAATTTTATAGCTTTAGTAATAAACTGTCAAAGAAGACATAAATAAATGGAAAGATGTCCATGGATTGGAAGAATTAATATTATTAAAATGCTCTTAGATTGGAAGAATTAATATTAAAATGTCCATACTACTCAAAGCATTAATTGATTCAATACAATCCCTATTAAAATTCCAAAGGCATTTTCCACAGAACTGGAATGAACGATCCTAAAATTTGTAAGAAACCACAAGAGAATCCAGATAGCCCTAGCAATCTGAGACAGAGCAAAGCTGGAGATATCATGCTCCCTCATTTCAAACGATATTACAAAAGCTAAACTAATCAAACCAGTATAGTATTGGCATAAAAGCAGACACACAGATCAAGAGGATAGAATAAGAAGTCCAGAGATAAACCCTGTATATACGGTCAATTATTTTATGACAAAGGAGTCAAGAATACACAATGGGGAAGGAACAGTGTGTTCAATAAATGGTGCTGGGAAAACTGGACAACCACATACAAAAGAACGAAATTGGACCACCATCTAACATCATACACAAAACTGAATCAACATGGATTGAAGACTTGAACACAAACCTGAAACCATAAAACTCCTAGAAGAAAACAAAGGTGGTAAACTCCTTGAGATCGGTCTTGGTAATGAGCTTTTGGATTTGACACCAAAAGCACAGGCAACAAAAGCTAAAATAAACAAGTGGGACTACATCAAATTAAAGAGCTTCTCCACAGTGAAAGAAATCATCAAAATGAAAAGGCAATCTACTAAAAATAAAAAAAAGGCAATCTACTTAAAGGGAGAAGATATTTGCAAATCATATATCTGATAAAGGGTTAATATCCAAAATAGATAAGGAACTCATATAACTCAATAACAAAAAGTCAAACAATCCAATTAGAAAATGGGCAGAGGATCTGTATAAATATTTTTCCAAAGAAGACAACAGGCACATGAAAATATGGCCAACATCACCAATCATCTGGGAAATGCAAACCAAACCACAATGAGATATCATCTGACACCTGTCAGAATGGCTCTTATCAAAAAGACAGAAATAACAGGTGTTGTCAAGGATGTGGAGAAAAGGAAACCCTCTTACACTGTTGGTAGGAATGTAAATTGGTACGAGTACTAAGGAAAACAATTGAAGTTTCCTCAAAAAATTAAAAATAGAGCTACCATATGATCCAGTAATTTCACCACTAGATATCTATCTGAAGAAAACAAAAACACTAATTCAAAAAGATATATGTGCCCCTATGTTAACTGTAGCATTTTTTACAATAGCAAGATATGAAAGTAATCCCGAGTATCCATTAAAGAAGATAAAAAGATGTGGTGTATGTAAATACATATACCTCTCTCGGCCATAAAAAAGAATGAAATCTTGCCACTTGCAACAACATGGATGGACCATGAGAGCAAGTAACTTAATCATTTTGTAACTCATTTGTAAAATAGAGAGAATAATTA
>CM053610.1:83390213-83405272 GCA_028646535.1 Procyon lotor | reverse complement strand
GTAAGTTCTTAGAGGTGGTGAGAGAATGGCTGGACCCAGCAGTGGGCAGTGGGAGAGCACTGGCTCTCTAGGGAAAAGGAGAGGGGTCAGCCTCCCAAAGAAGGGGAAAAGAGGGACACTCAAATGAAGCTGTCTTTATGGTTTTGCTGAGGGCTGAGCTTGCTTATCAGACTTTCCTGGAAGAGGAATGTGATGTACCACCCAGATGCCTCTTCAATGAAGGACATGCTGCCCTCCCAACAGGGAATGCTATTGGTAGAGATTCTTTAGCTGTTTCCAGCTCCCCAACACTTTCAGGAATTTCCTGAACACAGATGGCTGCCTCCCCCTCCCCCACGATCATACCCTTCCCAGGGCTGTTCACACCTTGATGACAATCCATGCAGGGGTATAGAAGCCTGACCACCTTGTCTAGTTCAGGGCAATTCTGAAAGGCACTGGGCAGGACTTCATTGAACCCGCACGGAGCTGGACCTCTCCATCTTGCCAACCTTGCTCTCTTCCCCTCTGCAGGAGTTGGGCTTCAGGATACTCTTGCACAGGGTACTCAGGGCACCAATTCTGCAACACGGGTCAAGTATGGGGAAAGGAAATTATATTTGGAAACCACTTCCTCTAAAGGGGAGGTCAAAGCTCTTGACACTCTTGTAAGGATCCAATGCAGATGAAACCACCCCTTTGCAGGTACTGAGTGGAACGGTTATTGAAAGAAGTGTAAGAGCTTTCAGGAGGGCCCTACAAGTGCATTTCAGAAAGTTCTTTGTCCTCGAGACAGTCAAGGTGGCAGTGCCCATCCCTGTATAATGCTGGTTCGTTCTTAGAACTGGGCTGTGTGATTCTGCCTCTCTTTGAAGCTGCACTTGAGATGGAAATAATCCCGTCTTTCTGACTCATTTCTTGTAGTTTTCTAAGAGCTGAAGCTGTGTCTGAGGTCAAGTGTTTCTGATTTCTTTTGTACCATCTTCCCTAAGTAAGGCCAAGGATACAAGCTCCAATTCCCTGCATTTGTTTTATGAAGGGATTGGTCACACCTATAGTGGGGCGGGGAGGGGGAGGTGCTCAGGCTGGCTCATCAGCCTCTCTTGGCTACTGTACATTTCTCTGCAAGTGTGCCTGTACCACTGAGGAGGAAGCAGCTTTTCTCCTTTCGGAAGGTGGCTGGCAGTTTTGTTTTTTCCCCAGAAAGATGTTGGCAGAACTAGGCCAAGACCTCCATTGAGAGCTATCCCCCAGTGTGATGGTAGGAGGAGGTGGGGCCTCTGGGAGGTAATAGGTCCTTATGAAAGGGACCTCAGAGCACTGTCTTGCCCTCTTTCTGCCAGGTGAGGCTCTAACGAGGACAGCCCAGAAGAGGGCCCTCACCAGAACCTGACCATGCCGGCACCATGATTGATCTTGACGTCCAGCCTCCACAACTGTGAGAAATAAATTTCTGTTGTTTATAAACTCCCCAGTCTGTGGTACTTTGTTATAGCACCCTGAGCTAAGGCACTAGAGAAGGTTCCTTTTGTTCCTTTTCCACATGGCAGAGTCAGACTGCCTAGGTGAATACACACAAAGCTTTGGCATAACCACATTGTAGCAGGAAGGTAATGTGTAATATTAACCGATGTTTTTCCTTCCAGTATCTCCTGTTGTTTGACCCTGTTCTCCCTGATACTTCTCCTTCCCCTTCCCCTCACCAATTTCTTTTTGGCCTTCTCAGTCCATTGCCCCAGGAAAGGAATGTGTACTTAAAAGCCCCAGAAAATGACAGAAACAACTTACATTTAGGCCAAAAAATGTGAGTTAATGTTTCCAAGACCAGAAAAGGATCCCAGGCTAGGAAAGAGGCAGGGAGCAGGAGAGCTTAGGTGTTGATTTTCCCCCTGCCTCCCCAATTGCATGTGGAGAGAGGTGAGTTGTCAAAAGAATCACCAAAAAGGTTATATGAAGCAGGATGTATTAGTGTGTTCAGGTTGCCATAAAGAAATACTACAGACTGGGTGGTTTAAACAACAGAAATTTCTTCCTCACAGTTCTGAGGTCTGAAAGTCCAAGATCAAGGTGCCGGCTAATTCGTTTCCTGGTAAGAGTTCTGCTGGCTTGCAGATGGCTGCTTTCTCACAATGTCCTCAGATGGTGAAAAGAGAGAAGTCTCTGGTATTTCTTTTTATAAGAACACTAATAATATTGGTGTTTGACCCTAATTTACTTAATTTAATCCTAATTACTTCTTTACTCTGAACACAGTCAAACCGGGGGTTAGGACTTCAAAAATACAAATTTGGAGGTCATTAACTCAGGAATTCGCTGCCCCCAACAAAGAGAGATGGAGAGATAGAGAGAGACTGGTTATAAGATTCAGCTAAAGGACACGTGTATCCAGGCAGCAGGGATATTTGCTGTGGTCCAACATAGAACCAGCGGGGCTGAGTGGTTCTCATGCATCTGAGAAGAGCCCAGAGATGGCTGATGGAACCCGATCAAAAGGAGCCTTGCAAGTAGGAGGAAGGCATGATATAGCAGTAGCTAAGAACAAGACAGAAGAATGCACATATGAGGGGCTGCTGGTGTGGACAGAGGAACGAATTTCTTGTATATCCTTCATCCACCTTACCCCAGCACAAATCCAAATTCGGACAAAACTCTGGTGAAAGGAGATGGATCTGAAATCCTGGCAGAATGGGGGCTTATAATAAAATCAAGGTAAAATACAAAACTATAATTCCTCATATATATATATATATATATATATATATATATATATATATATATATATATAATATATTTCATTTATCAAGTAGAGAATCTACCAGAGTCTTGGTCAGATTCTCATTTCTCGTCTGATTGGATTATAAATATGGGTGACTATAGCTGATTTATTTCCTCAAAGGCAATGCAAATGAAAGACTTTGTTCCAATAGATGGAATCTCTTAGCTTAGATCTGTCAAGATTCTTGGTTGCAAAGAGCAGAAACCACTTCAGGTGAAGTTAAGCACAAAAAGACACTGCCCTGGGGTAGTCAGCATGGACGCTAATTATCTTGACTGCTGGTCACCCGACTCCCCCACCAGCCCTGTTCTTAAGTCCCAGTTGCTTCCTTTTCCTCCCACGTTGGTAGTAACATAGAAGAGTGATGTGGGGGGTGAGAGGATGGATGCATGCCTGTATATGTGCAAAATAGATCTGGAAGGATACACAAGAAATTGGGAAATTATGATTTCACCTCAGGAGAACCAGATGGTGGGGAAACAGGTAGAAGGAAGATTTCTCACTATATAAATTTTTTGTAACTTTTGATTTTTTATTCATTGGAAAAATAGCCTATTTTAAAAACTAATAATTCTAAGTCCTTGTTCCATCCAATTCAAAACATAAATCTTACACCTAATTCAAAGCTCCTTATTTGCTCTGAAGTCTGGAGTGATTTGTGGCTCCACAACCTGCAGCTGGAAAGGAGTCAAGGTCTGTTTTCTCCTTCTTTTACTCCTCCTCTTCTTCACTTTCCTTGCTCTTGGCTCCAGCAACGGGGGTGGGGGTGGGGGTAAGGTTTGGATAAAATCTCTTAAATGGTGCAATCTGAGGTTCTCTCTGATCCTCACATTCTGGAATGCTGGCTCTCTGTGGGTTTTCCAGTGGCTCCTCTCCTCCCTACCCTGTGTAGGAAATTCCATCTGCATGAGTTAATTGTTCTTTTGTAAACCCCTCCCCGCCATCGTCTCCTTCCTATCCCTGGGGGGATCTTCCATGGTCTTTTATGCTATAGTCCCTTGCTGCAGCAGAGGATCCTTAGAGGATCCTCTCAACTGAAGCTCGGTTTTCTTTTCTAAAATCAACTGAAGCTCGGGTTTCTTTTCTAAAATCAATTTTACCCATGTGAATATCACACATCTTGCCATACCACACAATGCCCTGCCTGCAAACAAGGGTTGCTCCAACCAACCTCCTGCCCTGAGTTCTCCAGACAGGAAAGAGGCATTAGTCTTTATGTGTAGGCCTGAAATCCAAACTCAAATTTGCCCAAGCACTCTTTGACTATATCTGCTCTGGGACACTGAGGTAGGCTCATGGATTTCTAGGGTTCTGCAGGGATTTAGTCCAGACTTAATGCCAGTCCTTTTTGTAAGAAGCCTCTGCCACCAACTTATCTGGGAGTGAGGGGGGAGGGGAACAGTCAGGGGACAATTCATAACTTGGCATTCCCTCGTTCAATGAATTCCAGTCTTTTGCTTATTTGAGCTCTAAGGGTGTAAATATGAGAATTCAAAGACAAGTTTGACCTCCTTTTATTAAAATCTGGAGGGGGCTAGCTCCTAGGCTGCCCACCTTAGAATGTGGAGTTCTAATGATCTGTTGCCCTCAGCTTTGGGGCTTTAGCCGAAGTTTTGCTACGAATGGAAATGTCCTAGTTCACATCTGGTTACTCATATCACTAAAAACTTCAAAACATCATCCTGCCACGTAAAGAAGAAAGTTCTTATCTTTAATAACTACCATTTGCTGAATGTTTACAAGGTACAAAGAACTTTACATATTAAAACATTAACTGCTTACAATATTATTATTATATAGGGATTTTCATGCCCATCTCAGTGAGAAAACCTGAGACCCAGAGGTCACATATGCCAGCATCAGAATTGGAATTTGAATCCAGATCTGTTTGACTTCAAAATCAATCTGCATACAAAAATGAGTAGTATAATTAGTGTCTACTGCAACTATCTCCTACCAATGAGCTACAGAATTACAGTGGAATTATAGTTATTGTGAGTGACTGAAATACCCTTAGGTCCATCAAACATTGTGTGTGGATTCAATAAATAAATGCATATGCTATTTCTAATCTATCACTTTAACAAATAATGCTCAACAATAGAGTTCTCTTTTTGTGCCTGGTGGGGATACATCAGTGTACCAAACAAGCTAAAATCCCTGTCCTTATAGAAATAAAAATTGGTTAAAATCATACCAGAATTACATTTTTGTCATCAAGCATTTTATCAATTAACTAAAACTGAAAATATAATTTATCATGTGAAGGCTCAGGAAGAACTTTGCTATTGAAAATAAGTCTTCATACTGGGCCTATGTGTAAGCCACTGATACTATTTAAATAAATGATTGCAAGGACACAATACATTAGATGAAGAAGGGATTTGTGAGTAGTCAAGTCCAACCCCGCGCTGACAATATCTGGGTCATAGAAGAAATATTGGGCAATCTCCTTTGGGTAATCCCACTCATACATCAGACAGCTCAGTGTGGTAAATTATAATTACTACTTCAGTAAATTAGGATAATTCCACTGATGAAAATGATGAGGAATCTCAGGAACATGGTTGGAGGCAGGGAGATGGATTACTTTATCTCGTGTTTACCCTTTGACTCTGGGACTCTGAGGTTTCTTCTAAAGCTCTTACAGGAGTGACCGGGTTACTTTAAATAGGGAGCAGTCACATTTGATGTGACTACAGTTCTCTAGGATCCCAGAGAAGAGTCACTCATTCATTTAGTGCTACCCAAAAGCTGTATCATAGCTTGTTTAACCAAAAGATCCGTATTCCAAGAAATTAAGTGTCAGTAAGGTAGCTTTTGGTCTTTCTCATCACTTCCTTACCTTCACCAGACAATAGCTTGAACGTACTTGTTACCACCGGTAATTCTTGAAGGTCCTCACAGCCGGGGGCCGGTTATGAGAATTAGCCTCTCCACAGGCCCGCCGAACTAAATGAAAGAGCAGATTGGTTTAGGAACACGGAGAGTTCTGCACTGCTCTTCCCATCTCGCCACGATTTCCTTATTCCTCTTGCCACCCCATCCCCGGGGTATGAGTACCCGCTTTGCCGCTCGCTCCGCTTCCCGCAAGTCTCCACTTAAACTACGATTTGGTCCAAGCCAACAAACTACATTTCCCATAATTCTTAAGGGCTGACCGGCTTCGCGTGGGGTTTTCCCTAGGCTGCCATTGTAATTAATGTTAGATTAAAGCTCCATTTCCGGGGAATGGCCGAGTTATCATCCACTTCTTCGATCAGATATCTGTTTTCCCCTCCACCTGCGATCCCCAATGTTCGGCGAAGAGGTCTCTGCGGCGGAAATTAATTCAGGCGACTGCTATGGCCACCCATTTCCTCTTGGAGCCTCGGCCCCTGCCAGGTCCACGGGGGCTTGGGGTGTCATTGGTGGATGACCGCAGCTCTTGCTGCTGCCGCTGTCACCGCGACCATGGCCTCTGGCAGCAGCGGCCTGGCTGCCGCCCGCCTCCTATCGCGCTCCTTCCTCCGTGAGTCCAGCCGAGACTCTCTCCTCCAGGCCTCCGCGAGTTCTTGGCCTCGCCGGGCCCAACGTCCTGGTCCAGGCCGCAGCTGGGCCCTCCGGGGCCGGACCTCTGCGGGAGCCTGGAAGCCGCGAGAGTGCGGCCCAAAGCCGGGGACCCCCTGGGGTGGAAGGAGCTTTGCTGGATTTGTGGGGTGGGGGCGTGATCTGGGCAGCCGGCTTAAGTAGCATGGCCGAGTCAAGATTCGGGTGTGGGAGCCCTGTAGACGTGGGGGCGTGCTCTACCCCCGCGATGTTAAATGACCGGACGGGGGCGGCATCTCGACTGTCCCTATTTGGGAGTGGGAGGTGAGGTGGTCCAGGATTAACTCAGCTGGGAGGGCGAGTGTCTGGATTGAGAGGTAGGAGGAGGAATTCCTCAGTAGCAAATTAGGGGGAGAGGGTAAGGCTGTCCCTTGGGCTTTTTTTTCCCCCCTTTAGATTGTAAGCTTAGCAGAAAGGTGGGTTCTACACCCCAGACTCAGAACAGCCCAGAATACTCCTAGAAGTTTAGGATTGGCTGGGACTTTAACCAACTATTTGCAGTGTCTCCACCAGGCGGTGCGAACTCCTCAGTCCCCGAAAACTTAATACTCAAGGTTGCTAGTTTTTGAATAACGCTGACTGTTGAAAATTCTTGCTATGTTCAAAGTCTCTGTGTTAGGTAGGCTGTATAGAAAGAGACTTTGGAATCAAACCACATCACATTTGACGTCTGGCTAGTCCCTTACAGTCTGTGTAATAACCCTGGGCACTTTCTTAATCGTGACAAGCCATTAGTTGTCAGATGCTTAAGAGATGTTAAAAAGTGAAAAAATGCACATCTTAGAGTGGTACAGGATAATCTGGGTTTACTGTACAGAATAAGTGAAACAATTTACATAAGACACATGGGATGTAATACACACTCAACTAAAGTTAGTTTTCTTCTCTTTTCCTTTCTTACACTTTACTCCTAATTCTGTTTGTACTGAATATTGGACAGATATAATTCATTTCTTGAGAAGATCACATTCCAAAAGTGTGCAAGGATAAGTATGCACTCCATAGCTGCACTTATTTATCAAACCACATGAGGACAAACCTCTGGCTAGATAACTTTGGCAAGTAGGAAAAAGTTGGGTTTATTTGGGAAAATTTTCTTGAGATTCTTAACTGTATAATTTAAAGGATAGTTGAAGGTGTCCTCCGCAGAAGGGAGAAAGGGATTAGTTATAGCCATGTCATTCTCACCTGGGGTCCTGCTTATCTGAGTTTCTGAAAAATCCTAGCCTCAGATAGGCCTGCTGTCTTAGTAGGAGGAGAGTCTAGCAAAGTGTCTAAAGAATCATGATGTTTAATCTGCCCTTTGCCATATTTAGCAGTCCTTTGCTTACAGAGCAGGAAGTTCTTTTTTCCTAGACTCTCAGGACCGTGAGACCTTAAGGGATCATCTAGTTTAGCTTTGTGTTGCTGGAGTGGTCTTCATTTATCCTAGTCATGTGACTAATCTGTTATTAAGGATCTGAGAGGCGTGAGATCTAAACCAATTATCTCCTGTATTTATGCAAGACTATGGTGTGTAATGCAGAAAAACCAAGTTCCTGAAATCTTCTCATTCTCAAGCCACATGTTTAAGCCCATTTCTACTCCCACTAGAAAAACAGCCACAACAATGTCACCTTGTAAACTTTTTTAAAGGGTGGTCACAAATTATTTAGGCTCTAAGATTAGTAAGATTAGTAATAGACCTGAAGATGGCTAGGAAATTTTGTTTCCTCTGTTTTCTTAAGTTTCAGTTGATGGCACATTTGTGCTAAGGGTCACAAGTGTTGCAATATTGATTTGAGTTAGGAAAAACAAAACAGAAAAAACCCAAAACTCAGACACTTAGAGACGTCTACCAGAGCCCTGTTGGAATGCTGAGAAATTTTTGAGCCAAAAAAAAAAAAAAACCAAACCAAACCAGTTTTATAGTTTACGAAAAAAGGGAAGGAGTCCAGGTGAAGTAGGGAGAGAAAATAAAATGAAAAATAAGGAAGATTTCTTCCATGAGAAAGTTTAAGGATTTTATAAGCATACTTGAAATTGAATAAAGGTTTTCAATAAATATAAAGCTAGGCAAGGTTATTTTATTTTATTTTTTAATTTTTTTAATATTTTATTTATTTATTTGACAGAGAGAGAGAGATCACAAGTAGGCAGAGAGGCAGAGAGAGAGGGAGAAGCAGGCTTCCTGCTGAGCAGAGAGCCCGATGCGGGGCTCGATCCCAGGACCCTGAGATCATGACCTGAGCTGAAGGCAGAGGCTTTAACCCACTGAGCCACTCAGGTACCCCTAGGCAAGGTTATTTTAAATATAAGCCGGGGGCGAGAGATAAACAAAAAATTAAAAAATTAAAAATTAACATAAGTCAGGAATTCTTTTAAATTAGGCTTTGTAAAGTAAATGGGGAACAAGAGCCAGTATTTTTGAGGCTCTGAGTTATGATGTTTTAATGCTGAAAGTGAACCTTACAATCCAACTGGTCTCATATCTGTTTGGCATATGAGGAAATAAACCCAGAAAGTTTCCTGCCCAATATCAGAATGGGTACTAGAACTCAGATCTTCTGACTCTGCAGTATCCTTTCTACTGGTACATAATGTGTGATATTGTGAGTCTTCTTTTTTGAGGTTCTGGTCTTCTCTTTTTCGTTCTTTTTTTCCTTTTTGGCCACCTTGTTGCTTTGTTGAGGTGACTACCCTGCTCAAAGTTACCATCTGCCTTTTCCACGTGTTTGCCAAATTGTGTAGGCCACTCTTGAAGTCAGGCATTTACAAGTGTAGGTGGGCAAAGGGGACCCTCAACGGTGATGCATTTGGTACTACTATGTGTTGCCATTTCATCTGAGAACCAAATCTCTTATTTCAGAAATACAAAATGGTCTTGATCTGAATGTACCAGTGGAACCATGAGAAAGCAATTTGACTTTCTCACCTCACACTTATTCTTCTGTAGAAACATAATTGGGGCTGTTCAAAATATTTTCTGTAAGTATAGGAGAACAATTTCATTTTACCAGAGGACAGGAATGTTGTTACTATAGACCTCCCTCTCTTTTTTTTTTACATTATAACATAATGATGATGATGGTATCTATAATTGATGGTATCTATAGTAATTTGGCAGCATTTTTTCTTTCTTGCTAGTACTTACTAGTACTTCAGTGGTATTTTAGATTTGATGAAATATGGCTCTTCTAGCCAAATAAGCTTAGTTTGTAAGTATATTAAATTAATATATAATTTTGCATTTGAACAGTGGATTGTTTGGGCTTTGGGAGTAAGTGGCTGCTGAGTTACTCTGCTATAAGGTTCTATAGGTAGGGACTGCACTAGCCTATATATAATATATGTACTTAATAAATAACCATTTATTAAATTGATGAGTGCACGTATAAATAAATGAGTAACAAGGACACAGTTTGTGCGAGGTGACGTTGGAAGAAGAGTATTTTCATGATCATAGTCTCAGATTATCTGTTGGGAGTGTGGTACTGATCATACAAGGCTATGGTTTGAGTCACATCTGCGCATGTGCTCTCTGGCCGGCCCTCCCATCATGCATCCCACAGCCATCTCCTAAATGCTATGATTGCTTTCTTTGGGGAAGAGGACTCGGCATATGGCTAACTGGTACAAATTTATCATCCTTTTTGAAGGTGCATGTCTCTCACATTACTCAGCCTCTTTCCTTGGTAGCCTTTGTTACAGTTTGCAACTTTTGTAGTTTTGTGTTTCTTTGTTAGCTGTCTTACAGGGTAGGATGCTTCATGTGGGTAGGACCTGAGTCCATCTTGTTTGCTCCTGAATTCCTAGTACCTGGCAGATAGCTTGGCACAAAGAATACTTCAAAGCAGTGCAGTCTTTTCATTCTGCATTGGTAATCATAATGATAATAGATGGCTAATAATGAAATAGCACTCACTGTAGGCATTGTTGCAATCTAGGCATTGTTCTATGTGCTCTTTATATTATGAACTCATTTAAAATTTCTCATATTGCCTATGAGGTACATAGTATTACCATCCCCATTTTTTTTTATAGTGAGGCTGCTCCTTTAAAAATGTTTCATATGGTAAAAATTTACAAGTATATGTGTACACACTACATATTATATGTAGACATGGATTAGTATATTTATAGATAAACATAGGCTATGCATGAGGACATATATAAAACATTTCTCATTGGATTTCTTTTTTTAGAGAGAGGGTGAGAGAGAAGGAGGGGAAGAGCAAAGGGAAAAGGAGAGAACTTTAAGCAGGCTCCATATCAGCGCAGAGCCTGACACGGGGCTCCATCTCAACCCTGAGATCATGACTGAATGGAAATCAAGAGTCAGATGCTTAATGGACTGAGCCATCCAGGCACCCCAACGTTGGACTTATTTTAAAATATGAATCATATGTTCTCTCTTTTTAGGAAATGGTTTACCTTTGTGTTCATGCAGGATGAGAACCCAATTTTGGGAGCATACCAGCTACTTTGCTACTCAATTTACCCAAGTGTCATCTCATATCAACATCACAGAATCCTTGTGGGCAGCTGTTATTCCATTTATAGATGGGAAGACTGAGGTTAAGGGAGATCAAAAGACCTGTCTCAGGTCAATGGTTGGTGAGCGGCAGAGCATAAACTCAGGCCCAGTCCTGTGTGATTCCTCAGAGCAATTATCAGATGCTCCTGGGATACAGTCCCAAGGTTAGATGGGCTGATTTCTAAGAACCTGAAGAGAAGGCAACATGACCACTTTCCCTGGAGGTGGCCCAAGGTGTGGCAGCTAAGGCTTTCCATTGGGAAATTCTTCCTGGTGTCCAACCTCAAGCCTTCTCACTGCCCTAATATTTAATTTAAAATGCTCATTTTCTTAACATTAGTTAAGTTAGGTATCTCATCATTTGTTGATTTATCATTTGTCTGTCTTTGGTTTGTTTCTTGTTCATGGCCTTTATTCCGTTTTTCCATAAGGCTTTGGGCTCTACCTTGTTGGCACTTCCTGTTGCCAAGTTAATTCCTTAACTGTTATATGTTATGAAAAGACTCTTCCTGGGCTGTTACTGCCTTAACTCTCCTATTGTGAAATAGTCTATTTATATTACATTAGTGCTTCTAGATTTTATTTGTTTTTTTTGTTTTTTTTTTTTAAAGGTTAGTATGGAGTTTGTACTAGATTAAGATAAGAGCTTTGAGGACTGCTAATAGCATTTAGGGCTGGACTTCTGTACAATCTTTGTAAGAATTTTAGGGAAACCTATGATCTTTGCATGTACAAAAATGGATGTAGGTTTTTCTCCTAAGTGGGGAAAAAAGAGATGGAACTTACGACATTCTGCTTGATATAAGTGTGTTTGGTTGTTTTGTTTTTTTTTTTTAAAGATTTTATTTATTTATTTGACAGAGAGAGACACAGAAAGGGAACACAAGCAGAGGAGCAGCAGAGGGAGAGGGAGAAGTAGGCTTCCTGCCAAGCAGGGAGCCCGATGTGGGGCTCGATCCCAGTTTCCCAGGACCATGACCCGAGCTGAAGGCAGACGCTTAACAACTGAGCCACCCAGGCGCCCATAAGTGTGCTTTTTATAGACTGTCTCTTGTCCTGAAATTTAGTGAAACATTTCTCATACCCCAAATCCATCAGGCACTGTACCATATGGGAGACACCACAGTGTACAAGACATGGGCCTTGCCTTATAGCCCTGACATTTACAGTTAGAAGTTCTAGAGTATTTAGATGGCACTTGAAATAATCTTGAACTAAATTTAACCTTAAATAATTTTTCTTAGAAATAATGCAGTAAACAAAGTAGCAAAATGTTTGTACCCCTCCATATACAGCATGTGGCGTAAGTACTATATACCACATAGAAGTGTTTGCAGGTTCCATTCTTCTTAATCTCAGATCCCCTAAACATTCCTCATTATATTCACAAGTCATGAATGTCATGTGAAGATTTAAGGATTCCTCACTCTGCAGTGTTTTATTTAAATATGAACTTACATGAATTGATGCCAGTGATATTCTCAGGGAGTTGTTGAGTACATTGACTCTGTCATTGAAATGTGAGAGATATTTGCAAGATGATTTGACCACTATCGTATGCCCTATGTTCGTGATTTTAACTTTACGGAATAATTTGTTCTAGTTCCTGGGTAGTTTTATCCTAGAGTCAGGTTGGTATTTAAAACCAAAATATGATTGAGCATCTTTTAGCAGTGGACAGACGATTGTGAAGATTTGTACTGTAAAACAGTTTGCATTCTTCAGCAGAAGTGGAAGAGGCTATTTTTCATTACTTAGAGCATTTGGTTTGGGTGGAGAGGAAATCAAGTGAGGAAAGAAAATGTAAAAAGCTGGTCTCAAAGATTTAAAGTTTACAGCAGCTTGGAGTTTGAGCTCTACCAGCCTACATGAAAGAGAGCAGAGGGTTTGTGGAAGGGAAGGTGAAGAGGTGCAGGAGTGGGGTTGAGAATAGGTTGCTTTCATGGGGAGCCTCCAAACTGTGATTCTGGACCTTGGATATTATAAAGTAGGGAAGAATGAGGTAAATGATAACAGTAACTTAGACTTTGGTGGCTTTGACTTGGAATTTAAGCATATTTTGCATTATTTCCATCCCAGAGCTATAGAGGAGGCAGAAATTAAGGTGAGGAGAATTAGAGTGTACTACAGACAGCCTGTGTGGTTAGGTCTTCCTCACAGCTGTGGTAGCTGGGAGAGTGTGCTTGGTGTAAGGGCCAGGGATAGGGCAGGTTCATCTGGTATGGGGCGAGCTTCTGGGATTAAAAGAGCATTTGTGGGGATTATAGAGTACTTAGTTATGAGAGTACTCATAGCTTGCTGGGGGCAGCTCAGGTTTTCCTTTGGGTTTCAGAGGACATTTTTTCTTAAAGATTTTATTTATTTATTAGAGAGAGAGAGAATACACAAGGAGTGGGGGAGGGACACAAAGAGAGGGAGATGGAGAAGCAGACACTCCACTGAGCAGGGAGCCCAATGAGGGGCTCCATCCCAGGACCCTGAGATCATGACCTGTGCTGAAGGCAGATGCTACACAGACTGAGCCACCCAGGCGCCCCAGAGTGTATCTGTCCCAAATGTCCATAGTTCATACTGTGCACTTATGGCCCATTTTATGTCAGTTCAGGTGGATTGTGAGTTCCTTGAGGGCTGAGACTCTCTTATTCAACACTTTATCCTTGATCCTTGGCTTTGTGGTTTGTCGTAGGTGTTCCCCGATGTTGATTGAATAAACGATTGATGACAACTCCAGGAACTGGAATATGTGCTTGATTATTCTAGCATCCTCTCCTTTCAGTACCAATGATACCTGGTCTGGCAGCATATAGATTTCTTGTCAGGCCCAAATATGATCGGGAATTTTTTATGTTTGAATACAGATTTTGGGTTTGGCCTAAAGCGATGAGAAGGTATTAGTTCTAGCTTACCTGCAGCTGTAGCAGGGAGATCACGCGTACATGTGCACACACACACACACACACATATTCACGGCGAGTCTCCCTAGGTCGGCTTCCCAAAGGCTTCAAATGTCAGGGTCACTGCATAGGCTGAGCAGTACCGAAGGGCTAGGAAACTGGCAGGTGAATTGCTTGTCATCACACTTCCTGATGCAGTTTTTATGGGCACCAGAGATCTTGGGTTGTGAAGTTCTGAGCTCCATAGGGTTGATCTAGGAGGTCTGGAGAAGAAGAGTGCTTAGTTCTGCTATTGAGCCATGCTTTATGGATGTAGGCAGACCTGTTTTTTCTCAGGGTGTCCAGGCCACTCCTGCCCATGTGGAAGGAGAGGTGAACTGTCTGCTCCTTTCTTAAGACTGAGTATAAGAATACTTGTGGAGGCCCAACTTTACCTCCAAAAAGCAAGGATTTCCTTTTAGCAAGTGTGGGCTCCCAGATATCTTAAAATTGAATCTTACAATCAGATCTGCTATCCTGTCTGAAAACTTCTGATAGATGGACCATGTATTGAAGATTCCAGGAATAGGAAGGACTGGTGGAACAGATTCTGCCAGGAATAGCAGCAGAAATACTTCCACAAGTATAGTGATTGTGGATCTCTAGCTGGGAGAAGTAGGAGCCACAGCCAAGAATGAACCTTAAGTGACACCACTGGCTGGGGTGGGCCTTGACGTTGTAAATTCCCTTTGTAGTATCTGCTGTCCCAGGGTTCAGGTGCTTAGCTGTGCCTACTGTGGCAGGACTTGACCCTCAGTGCCCCCTCATGGCCCCCTGTTCAGTATGATCTAGTCCGAGAATGCAGCTGTCTGTTACTCAGCAGATCTATATGCACACAGAACGCTCCACTTCCCTTGGTAAGGGCGAAATCTTGGCCTGTCTCTTCCCTAGAGGTACAGGGGATTCCAAAATTCAGAGTTGTTAGAAGCTGATGGTAACAGGGGAGTGGAAGACAACTCAAGAGATGCCTGAAGGGCCAGATACAATCAATTATGAAACTAAGTTCTAAAGATTTAGGAGGGCATGAGGCAGCGATTCAAGACAGAAAGCATGAATGGACCCTGGACAAATACGTGATGGGAGGTTCTTTTCTGTAGCTTTTATGGGCTACCTCAGTGGTAGGAGAAAGGCCTGACACTTTGAAAGGGCCAGGGATGGGCCACAGAGACAGCAAGTTGGGGCTGAAATGAATGTTTAAAAGTAGTCAGAAAGTAGCCCACAATTTTAATTCATCTATGCCCTATTTTCTTTCTTTTTTTTTTTACTT
>CM053610.1:83355263-83390113 GCA_028646535.1 Procyon lotor | reverse complement strand
CCTAGCTTTCTCAGTTTTTGTTGAGGTAAGTTGCTGAAAATAAGTTAGGTGTTGATTACATTTTTCCCTCATCTATTTATTTTATTTTCCCTATTTCATCTTTATGTAAGGTCTGGTGTCTTACATCAGAAGATATCAAATTAAATAACTTTGCATTATATATTAGACAGGCTTTATCTCTGACTTAAGGTTTAATCTTAATATTTAATGTTAACATATGATATCATTTTGGGGAATTTTGCAGAGTAGTTCCTACAAGTTCTCCTAACAAAGGTTATCTCTTAGCTCACCTGCTATGTACAGAAGTTGAGCTTAAACAGGTTAGGTAAAGGATGCCTGCCGGGCTTGGTCAGAAAAGGATGTGACTCTTGATCTTGGAGTTGTGAGTTTGAGTCCCACATTGGGTGTAGAGATTACTAAGAAAATAAATAAACTTAAAAAAAAAAAAAAGGTTGAGTAAATTGGGCAAAGGGTGTGGCTGTTTAGCAAACATTTTTAGTACAAGTGATACCTAGTTTTCCATCCCTGGATTTAATTTGAGCCATTTGTCTTTGAGCCCTGGTTTTCATTCTGAGGAATGAAAGTTATAACCTTAAGCTTTTCTTTTCTCTCTCTCTCTCTCTCTCTCTCTCTCTCTCTTTCTTTCTTTCGATTGTATTTATTTATTTGACAGAGAGAGACACAGCGAGAGAGGGAACACATATAGAGGGAGTATGAGCGGGAGAAGCAGGTTTCCTGCTGAGCAGGGAGCCTGATGCTGGCTCCATCCCAGGACCCTGGGAGACCTTAACGACTGAGCCACCCAGGCTCCCCCTTAAGCTTTATACATTTAGAACAAGCTGCAAAATTGTGGTTCTCAGTAAAGAGGGAATTCTGGGGGCACCTGGGTGGCCCAGTGGGTTAAGCTTCTGCCTTTGGCTCAGGTCATGGTCTCAGGGTCCTGGGAGCCCTGCATTGCACTCTCTGCTCAATGGGGAGCCTGCTTCCTCCAACTCTCTGCCTGCTTGTGATCTCTCTCTCTCAGTCAAAGAAATAAAATCTTTAAAAAAAAAAAAAGAGGGGATTCTGCAAAATAGGTGTTTTTTGTTTGTTTGTTTCTGTCTTTCTGTAGTTTTTCTGTCTCATCTGAAGTTGCCATGACTACAAGGTAGCCCCTATAGTAGCGGATTTTTTTTTTTTTTTTTTTGGTCGCTGAGTTCAATTCATGGTCCAGAAGTTTGAAGAAATTATAATGTGACTTATTTTCTTTACTTTTCAGTGCAACAGAATGGAATTCGGCATTGTTCCTATATAGCTTCCCGGAAACATCTCTGTATTGATAGAAATACGAAGGTTATTTGCCAGGGTTTCACTGGTAAGCAGGTATGTGTCAAGATGTTTTATAAAGATACATATTACAGATACAGAAACATTTAACTATTTTCTATTTTTTTAATAATCACAGAAGTTATATGATTGTTGCAGAAAAGTATACAGTACAGTGATAGAATTGTATCTTAGGAGGGGGTTTGGTGTGACAGTCAGCCTGTAAGATGAAAATTGTGTTTAAACTTAACCTTGAAAATCCCTTCCTAGGAGCATGTTATGTTGGAAACCCACATACTCTCTTTAAGCAAGTTTAACAGCACTGATTTTCCTCCAGCTTTGGAGTAGATTACCGTTCATTTAATTAAAAACTAGGTAAAGTAAATGGCTTGTGTTTAGGTCCTTTCCAAAAACATGTCCAGTTAAACACAGATCGGTGTGGGGAAATGCTCCAGGCCAGACAGGCTTATGGGAACAGAGATAGAAGAAGGCAGAAGAAGCAGCATGCTAACTTTTCTCATCTTATATTCTCTCTAGGCAATGGTCTTTGAGGGAGCTAGCAAGCAAAATTGCCTGAAGTATTTTAATTTGTTCTCATTCATTTATATTCATTGTCTCTCCCTATCCCTGCTTATATCATAGAATTTGCTAAGTTTTAAATATATTTGCAATGCGATTCCACAATAAAATGCAACATAAGAGTGTCCTTTCCCTCTTTCCTATCGTTTTACTCCATAATGTATATGCTACATTTATATATAATCTATAAAATAGATTCATAAAAGGAAAATTGAATTTCAAAGTTCTGTGTATTTAAAATTTTAACAGCTATCGCTAAGTTACCCTTTAAAACATTTGTACAGATTCGTAGTTCCACCAAAGTAGATGTGGATTTTTTTAAAACAAAGGAATACTACCATATCAATTAGAAGATAGCCATGAGCCTTAACCCAGAGTATCCCTTTCACTATTAAGAGAAGACACGGCAAAATAAAAACAGTTAATGATTTTTTTATGAGATTTGAAAGTTAATGATTTTTCTGTAATTAAAAGAATTGTCATGTCCATCTGTGGTATTTGGGTAATCTAGAGCAGGAGTCTGCAAGTTTATGCTGGAAAAGGACCAGACTGTAAATGTTAGGCTTAGGAGGCCATGCAGTTTGTATCAACGACTCAAAAGCACTATAGCAGCAAAAGCAGCCATGGACAGTATGTCAGTGAATGGGTGTGATTGTGTACTAGTCAAACAGTTTCTAAAACCAGTGGGCAGACCAGACCTTTAGGCTATAGCTTTTCAAACTTTGATCTATAGGACAATACCTAAATATCCAAATTTCTATAACTTGTATTTTTAAATTGCTTTAAAATTCTGTAGGTTTTTTTCTTTTCTTTTTTTTTAAATGAATGTGGTTAGAAGATTGTTTCATATAAAATGTCCTTACACTTTTTGACTTTTTTCTGAAGTAATTGAATACAAAAATGTGTTATTTTTCTGAAATAACTGGACCTTTTTCTTTTGATGTTCCTCAACTATCTTAAAAAAAAATCCATACCAACAAAAAAAGGGACACCCAAAACTCTGAGATTTTGTTCATAGGTAAAATTGGTTTCATTATTTTGATAGCCATATATTTTATGGGTATCACTTCCACATCTATATATGCTAAAGAAAATTGATGCTCATTGAAGATTTGAAGTACATTGTCATTCCTCTTCCAATCAAAATCATATTAAGTTCCTTTTTGGTTATAAATTAATTGTGTTAATGTGTAATCAAATGTTTTGATTAATCCAAATTCTCCACATAAGTTTATTATATGTGTTGTTTTGTTTGCTGAATTTTATATGGTACTGTGACATCTTAACCTCTGACCTTTTTTAAAAGAACCATTGCCTATGGTGTAAGCAATATTTGGAACTGTTTTTGCTTTCTGAAGTAAGTGGTAGTTTGCCTAAATATTGAATATCTAAGGTTGGTTTCAGTGTCTTTCAATTACCTTCAAGTACATTGTTTCTCATTCACTTGTCTCAGATTTGTAGTTAGGATTCTATTAGTATAGAGATAATAGTGAGGTCTGAAATTTAGAGTTTATCTTCATAGGAAATCTACATTTTTGTCTTGTTAGTTCTTATATTCAGTGTATACGTTGTTTCTCATATGAATGAGGAATATTTGTATTTTGGAGTAGATTTCAATAATGCAGGTTTCCACTGGGTGTAATTTCTAGTACTGGCTTTAAACTGATTTGAGCTGCTGAAACTATTTTTGTTCGTAACTGAATGGCAATAATGGGAAAACTAAGGAAAATAAGCTTACTAACAAGAAATGTCCTTGTTTACCCTGTTTACCCTTTTATTAGGACTAAAAAATTGGTCCATTTGAATTTATCTAACAGTAGTGATCTAGGGCAGTGCTTCTCAAACTGTCTGGAGTGAAAGACCAATTTGGGTGTCTGCTTTTAATTTCCAATCTAATGCAGATCAATTTTTTTGCAAAGTACAACAAAAGTTGCAGCAATATGATATTGCTATGAAAGTTTGCAAACATTTTCACTTTTGTTTTAATTAATTTTTCTCATTCTTTATTCTTTCCCTTGTTTTTTGTAATTTTTTATTCTTTTTCTTTTCGTGTTTATCTCACTGCAGATCAGCAAGAGTCTACAGATGACACTTTGAATAGCACTGCTGAAAGAGAGAGCATTGGCTTGTGATTCTTTTCAAAACTCATTCATTGACTTTAGACAAGTTAGTTAGCATGCTTGGGTCTAAGTTTACTGTTTTGAAAAATGAAGAAGTTGAGTCAGGAAATTTCTGAAATCCCTCTTAGCCCCAACTATTACACCTTTAATAGAACTTGAGTAGTTGAGTCAGCATTTTGAGGTCCCTATAGGATGACCACATAGATCCATTCAGTTTCAACAATTGCTTATTGGATGTCTACTATATGTCATGTGTTGGGTTAGGTATCACCTCTCAGTGAGCAAAGTAGACAGAAATCATTGCCTTCGTGGAAACATACCAACAAAGTTGATGAGTAAATTATGTGGTGTATTAGAAAGTATAAATGCTATGGAAAAAATAAACCAGAGATAGAGGTGTGTGACTGTGTGCGGAGTGGTGGTGCTTGGGTTGGGGAAGGGGGGGTTTTATGTCAGGTGGTCAGGGGAAGCCTGACCTTAGTCAAGATCTAAGGGAGAGGTGGTCGTAAAGCATGTGGATATAAAGGGAAGTGCATTCAAGGCAAAGGGGGCAGCAAGCCCATGAGGCAGGACTGTGCCTGTTGTGTGTGGAAGTCACAAGGCCAGTGTGACTGGAGTGAATAATGAGCAGTGGGAGAACAGTAAATGAGGCCAGGCAGGTAAGGACTTTTGATGGGAGGGTGTAGGTTGAATGTTGACTTAGGAGCCAGTATAAGGAGTTTGGCTTTTACTGTGAACGAAGTGGAAAGCTACTGGAGAGTTACGATCGGAGGAATGATATGATATTGCTTACGTCTTAACAGGATTACTCTGGCTGCTGTGTTGAGAATAGATGAAAGGGAGCCAGGGGCAATATTCTGTCAAGAGGTGATGATGACTTAGACCAAGGTGGTAGTAGTAGAAGGGATTGAGACATTGTCAATTATATTTTGAAGGTGGTGCAATAGTGTATCTGATGTGAGATATAAGAGAGAATCAAGGATGACTTCAGTGTTTTTGGTCTGAAAATCTGTTAAGAGTGGAGTTGTCATTAACCAAGATGGGGTGGAGTATGGGGAGGAATGATTAGGAATTTAGTTTTGGGCACATTAAGTTTGAGATGCCTACTAAGTTCTCCAAGTAGAGATGTGACATTGGCAGTTGACAGTGTGAGTTTAGAGCTCAAGGCAAAGGTGGGCTGGGTATGGGTGTGTGTCTGTGTGTGTGTGTGTGTGAGGAGTCACCATGTAGATGGTATTTATTGCTGCGATAAGGGATGAGATCACCAAGAGCACAAATTTATATGAAAAAGAGAAGTCTAAGGTGAGAAAAAGAAAAAAGGAAAACCAGGGGAGGTAGAGCCCTTGAAGCCTAGTGAAAAATAATCTTTCAATTTGTGGAGATATTTTGGATTGTCACAACAGCTGATGGGGGTGGAGAGGAGGGCATGGTACCGGAGTGTACTGAGTAGGGGCCAAGGATGCTGCTAAACCTCATCCGAAGTGCAGGACAAGCTCCCATAACAACGAATCCGTGTGATTAAATGTCTGTAGTGCTGAGGTTGAGGAGGGAGAGTGATGGATAGTGAACTACAGGCTATTGGCCGGGCAGCATTAAAAGCTCACCTAATGTTAGTGATCATTGATTTAAAGTGAGACCAGTTATCCTGGTTCTGTTTTTTCTCCAGCTTCTGCTTGGCTGCACATGTGCAGTCTTAGAGTAAGTAGGGGACTGGGATTTAACCAAGAGAGTGGTTTTGCCAGATGTGGAAGTTGAAGTGAGAGAGAGCCAAGGTTGTTGTGGATTTATAATGACTGCCAATAGATTTTAAACTGCAGACAGGAGGACATCAGGAGTTGACAGAGGAACTGTGATAAGGGGGCTTTTTTAAGTAAACACAAGGGTGTTTCTGACCATCAGCCACATTTGAAGATGGAATGAAAAAAGACCCTCCTTTAAAGAAAAAAAAAAACCAAACAACTCCTATTTTGTCTTTGCAGAGGATTATATTGTTTCAAGGTTCAAACCTGGGTTTAGCAAGTTGTTGAGACTGCTGGATGTTTGTATCTATCACATTCTGCGAAATAGTTAACGTATTTGTTTTTCTTTTCCAAGTTGCTGAAGATTGCTTTCTGGCTTCCCAGACTGTCTTTTCTCATGAGCCTTGTGTTTTTTCCCCATAGGGCACCTTTCATAGCCAGCAGGCATTGGATTACGGCACCCAGCTAGTTGGAGGAACCACTCCAGGGAAAGGAGGCCAGACACATCTGGGCCTACCAGTCTTTAATACTGTGAAGGAGGTAATGGATGGTACTGAGTTTACTAAGCAAAGAAAAGCAAGCATACTTTGTTGTTGTTTTTAAAGATTTTATTTATTTATTTGACAGAGAGAGGTAGAGAGAGAGGGAACAAAAGCAGGGGGTAGCGGGAGAGGGAGAAGAAGGCTTCCTGCTGAGCAGGGAGCCTGATGCGGGACTCATCCCAGGACCCCAGGATCAGGACCTGAGCTGAAGGCAGACACTTAATGACTGAGCCACCCAGGTGCCCCAGAGCAAGCAAACGTTGAATAAAGATTTTAATTGTGTCGCTTCCGGGAGAGTCACTTGCTATCTTAAAATCCAGTAACGTAAAGAAATTTGAATCCCAGTAAAAACCTCTGCGTTTACTTTAGTCACACAGACTCAGGATGCCTTCCCCATGCCTGTGTCCTTTTGTTTATAGGCATAGTTCAGCTGTGAAGAGAAGAGCTATAGCTTGGCTTCCATTTGGCTTTTTCTCCTCTCCTTACTCTTCTTCCAGGATGTTAGCAGTGCACATGTCAGCATCCAGCCCCTAACACTGACCGAGAACGGGCTGTGTGCCAGGCCTCGTGCCAGGTGCTTCACTGCCATTGCTTCATCCAGGCCTCCCCGAGGCCCCCTGAGGTGCAGGTCCTATCTCCATCCCCATTCTGTAGACAAGGGTACTACGAAAACAGAGAGGTTAAGGGTCCTGCCCATTGTTCATAGCTGTGAAGCGGCAGACTTAGCATGGCTCAGGGTAAGTAGGATGGTGATCCTGCCTGAAAAAAACTGAGCTGTGAAGTCAGACAAATCACAGAGCCCTGGTCTCTTCCCCAAACTGTCGATCTCTTAATACTTTTTTGTTTTTGTCTTTGTTTTTTGTTTTGTTTTGTTTGATCTCTTAATACTTTTTAAAGTATTTTGAATGAAACTTTCATTCTGTGTTACAAAATTAATAATGTGCTTATTATAAATACTTAGATGAGGGGCACCTGGGTGGCTCAGTCATTAGGCGTCTGCCTTCAGCTCAGGTCATGATCCCAGGGTCCTGGGATCGAGCCCCACATCGGGCTCCCTGCTCAGCGGGAAGCCTGCTTCTCTTGCTACCATTCCCTCTGCTTGTGTTCCCTCTCTCGCTGTGTTTCTCTCTGTCAAATAAATAAAATCTTAAAAAAAAAAAAAAATACTTAGATGATATAAATATATGTAAAGGGAAATTTTATGGTGCTTTCCATATCTCAGATTTTGCCTTTTTAGAGAGCTTGTTTAAGCTCCGTGTGTGTTCTTTCATTCTCTTTCTACACTTGCATGAATATATAGAAAAATAATAGTATTATAAAAGAAACTATGGTACAGGGGTGCCTGGGTGGCTCAGTGGGTTAAAGCCTCTGCCTTCACCTCAGGTCCGGATCTTGGGGTCCTGGGATCAAGCCCCACATCGGGCTCTCTGCTTGGCGGGGAGCCTGCTTCCCCCCCGCTCTCTCTGCCTGCCTCTCTGCCTACTTGTGATCTCTCTCTCTGTCAAATAAATGAATAAAATCTTACAAAAAAAAAAAAAAGAAACTCTGGCACAAAATCTTGCCTATATAATAAAAAGGATTCTAGGAAATAAATTTTGTACTTGGGACTGATGTATTGATGATAAAAGATGTATCTCTCCCCCTCTTATTGAACAGTTTTAAGGCATGTTTTAAAGTATCACATTTTTTTTAAAGTACAAATTTATAGACTTAATACCTTTTTTAGAATACTAACTTCAAATTGAAGTTAATTTGTATTCTTGATCCTAAAATGTAGGAAAAAACAAATATTCAAATGTGGAATTTTCATTTTACTTTAAACTTGAAAATAGGGTGTCCTATATGTGTGTATGTATAAGTGTACTGTATTTTAAAGAGTAAAAAAAAAAAGTTAAAATCGTATATTCTGTAGAAGAATTTATTTAAAGTCTTTTTGCTTTAACTTTTGGGTGTTTCCCCACACTCCTTAAGTTTTCCTGTGACTGTCTTCATGACCTCAAAATACAGAGAAGAGCTGTTTTCATAATCCCTCTGGGTAGATTTGACTTTTTCATGAGCCTTTTTTGCTTTCTTTTAAAGAAAGTTTTTGTTGCTAAGCAACTCATTTATTATTCATCATGACACAAATGGATATGACAGTGGCAATATTTTGTAAGTTCTCTACAGATACTATGTTTTTCACCTGTTTAGCACTTACAAAAAGCTTTCTGAATGAGTAGGATGGATACCTTTCATCTGGTATCCCTTGTTAGCACAGACCTTCTTGGCATATCAGCTTCTGGCAGTATTTGTAGCCTTACGTGGTAGAAAACTGCAGGCTCTATTTTCCAAAAAAATACCTACATGCCTATGATCTGACTCCTTTTGGTTCCAGCCTACGTTTTATTTTATTTTTTTGTACCCCCTTCTCTGTTATCACCTTGAATAGAGTTTTTAGAAAAATTATTTTTAACCCCTGGCATCGTTTGTTGATGATGTGACTCTGTTCTTCTGTCAGTGTCAAAATACCTCTTTTTAACAAGGCTGCTGTAGAGAAAGCTCCTCAGTCTCTGGGGATGGGGAGTCATTCAGGGAGGCTTCTGAAAGACACCGTCTTTTACTTCTGCTCCTTCTAATCGTACCTGTATGCTCCATAGTTTAGTGTTTCTATCCATTGTAAAATCCCATGGCACAGCCTTCCTAAAGGTTTTGATTTTATCTTGATTAAGTTATATTTTAGCATTTATAGGGAGGCAGCCTGCTGTCACTGAAAAGAACAGACATTTTGGAATCAGAGATACTTAGATCTGAATCTTGGCTCTGCCACTCACTTCCTAGCTATGTGACCTTGTGTAAGTTATTTACTGTCTTTTGGCCACAGCATCTTGATTTGTAGATGGGGATGCTAAGCATACAGGGTTGTGGTGAGGCCTTAACAAGATCTGTCTTGAGCCCTCTTGCAGGGCCTCTCAGAGAACAGGTACTGTCTCTCATGGAGAGTCAGAGATCACTGGCAGTCTCTCTCTCCAAGGAGCTTCTGTTACATTGGAAGAGACGTGACCACACATAGAGGTGGGGAAGAGACATCGTATGGATATATGTGGAGGGTATGTGGAGACCACGGAGAGAACCATGGTCAAACTGGTGGTCTTTTAAGTGCTTTGCATTTGTGGGAGGGTGATGTAGAGTAGACTCCAATGCTTATTTGGCCCACATTCTCGTTCTATGGCCATTTATGCATTTGTATTTTAGTTTATTTTTAATTAACATACATTTAGATAAAAATTGTGAGTGTAAAAACCACATCATTTTTGACATCTCTCTCTTTTTTTTTTTTTTAAGTTTTTTTTATTTGTTTGACAGAGAGAAACACAGCAAGAGAGGGAACACAAGCAGAGGGAATGGTAGCGGGAGAAGCAGGCTTCCTGCTGAGCAGGGAGCCCGATGTGGGGCTCAATCCCAGGACCCTGGGATCATGACCTGAGCCGAAGGTAGACGCTTAACGACTGAGACACCCAGGCGCCCCATGACATCTCTTGATAATATTTATCAAGTGTGATATGTTTTGAAGAGGTGTTTGAGAGCTGAGTTCTGAGGCTTGGCGACTTCCTCATCCCCTTTCTCCTGGGGAGGTATAGGGTCTTTGGTACCGAACAGGTGATACAGTGTCTCAGAGGGCAAGAAAAATAAACATGGCCACAGGAATGAGAGGACACAAATGCAAATCAGCAGTGCTTTCGGGTTTCCTGACTTACCATCGCCTGAGGGAACAGGGCATCGCAGAACCTTTCAATTCAGGCTGGCAGTCCATGGGGAGGTGGGCAGAGAGGAGGCCCTCTTTGGTTCTGCTCTTTTCTGACAGCACAGTGAACTTACTAATGGGAAGAATGAAGATATCCAATGTCTCCTGGTGGTGTCCTTTCCTGATCCCAGCACATTATTAAAATCATGGTATTGAATGTGTTTTACAGTGTTTACAATTTAACCCATAATAAAGGGCTTCATGGTTAACGTTTCAGGCCAAAGACAAGACAGGAGCAACAGCTTCTGTCATTTATGTTCCTCCTCCGTTTGCTGCTGCTGCCATCAATGAAGCCATTGAGGCGGAAGTGCCGTTGGTCGTGTGCATTACTGAAGGTATTCCCCAGCAGGACATGGTACGGGTCAAGCACAAACTGTTGCGCCAGGGAAAGACGAGGCTGATCGGGCCTAACTGCCCTGGAATCATCAATGTAAGTGTCACAAACCAAAATGGGCCTGGATTTCGGCTTTCACAAGGCTAACCAGCTTTCAGTCAGTCCAGGGGTGTTTGTGTGTATGACCTGTTAGATACCGGTTGTGTTTTTTTTCTCTTTCACTTTTCTGAAACACTTATTTCCTTTCCTTCAGCCTGGAGAATGCAAAATCGGCATCATGCCTGGCCATATTCACAGGAAAGGAAGAATTGGTGAGTATGTTTCTTATAGATTTAAAAAAAAAAAAAAAGAATTCTTTATTCTAAGCTCAAAATGCACCAAGAGAATTTGTGACTGTGCAAATGTAATTAATTCTAATTAACTGTAGTGGAATTTACCAGGGAAGTCTATAGTGAATCAGTTCTGTATCCTGAGTTGGATGAGATTAAGAATCCATAATAGTACTGCAGAGTCAATGTAGATATTTTTTGGAGTTTTTGAAGATTCTTTTCCTGCTCAGCATGTTGTGGATTCTTCCATGTGTTTGCATGTATCAGTAGTTCATTTCATTTTACAGCTAAGTAATATTTTGTTGTGTGATTCTACCACAATTGTCCATTCTCCTGTTGATGAACATTTGAGTTGTTTCCAGGTTTGAATCGTTATGGATAAAGCTGAGGTGACTGTTGTGTAGAGACCCTTCTGTGGACACATTTTCATGTCTCTTGGGTAAAATACTTAAGAATGGAATCACTAAGTCATAGGTTTGAAGAATGTGCAACTTTTTAAGAAATTGCCCAATAGTCCTGCGAAGTGGCTATTCATTTTATGTTTCCACCATCAAAGTATGAAAGTTCCAGTCCACATTTTCACAAACGTTTAGTATTCTCAGTCTTTAATTTTAGTCATTCTGCTAGGAGTGAAATGGTCTCTCATGGTTTTCATTTGACTTTCCCTGATGACTAATGATGTAGAGCACTCTCTCATGTGCTTATAGGCTATTTATATAGCTTTTATGAATTATCAGTTCAAGTTTTTTTGGACATTTTTTATTGGGTTATCATTTTGTTGTTGATTCTGGTGAGGGGTTCTCTAAATATCCTGGATATAAGTCCTTTGTATGTGCTATATATATATATATATATACTTTGAATATTTTTATTGTTAAGTCTTTCTATAATCCTGTCTTTCAATGACTTTGCCCTCTAAGATATCACAAACTTTCTCAAAATGTCTAGTGAAAATTCTGCTACTTGTTTAGTTCCTCAAGGAAATAACCAAATTAACATTGTGGGGGTGAAGAGGAGCTCATTATCAGCTGGCATAGATGAAAGTCCTAACTGCCTGCTTGGCCTTCTCTTTCACCAATCTGGCCGGCATGTTGGGGTGCTTCAGTGCAGCCTCCAAAGTGTGGAAGTCTAGGAATCCCTTTGGCCTTTGCCCGTGGGAGTGAGGGTGGAGGCACAGTTATTTTCTGTAGTGTTTAGTTAGTATAGAGTGGTTATTGTCTCAAAAGTTTTCTGTTTTGGGATCCCTGGGTGGCTCAATTGGTTAAAATGTCTGCCTTCAGCTCAGGTCATGATCCTGGGGTCCTGGGATCGAACCCCACATTAGACTTCCTGCTCAGCAGGGAGTCTGCTTCTCTCCTTCCCTCTGCCTGCTGCTCTGCCTACTTGTGTTCTCTCTCTGTCTCCAATAAATAAATAAAATATTAAAAAAAAAGTTTGCTGTTTTGCTAGGCTGTCCTTGGTTCTTTTGCTAGAATGAGCAGGCTTTTGGGGGAATGTTTTTTTTCTGTATCCTTCTGTTTCTGGGATGGTGGCTTCTTTTCTCTATATCTGGGATGCATGAAGCAAAACAAAACCCAGGGAACTCACCAGTGTATCATTCCTTGAGTCTTGAGGTCCTTAGCCACTTTGCCTTCTTTTATCTCTTAGCAATTTCTTATATTTATTTTGTATATAATGCCCAGGGTTTTTAGTTGTACTTAACAGGAAGAAGAGAGGAAAGTACTTCTACTTTTCAGAAGCAGAAGTGTCCTTGTGAATAGGTATTTTTATGTGATAGCCTCTTTAATACTTTAAAGGATGACAGGTGTAATATACCCTAAAAACATGATTTTCATTACCTTCAGTGTATGCAGTTTGCATTTATGAAATTTACATATCATTTATATAATCAGATGAAAGCCCCTTAAAAGAACGATAACATCCTGGTTAGTATTCACTGGTTATTACACTGATCCACCACCAGACTAGAATAAATAATTGTTTTTCCCAGTATTCTAGGATGTTGAGTGGACACCTAGCCCATAATTGCACCACAAGAGTCAAGTAGGAAGAGTGGAAAGGAGACTAGATAATCACACACAAGACGTACAACTAAGAAATTGCCAACTTTGTTTAAACAAAGCTAAATGTACTGAATACATAGGTAGCTAGGTATTATTACCTACCCAACCTTCTAGGTTATGAAACGTCCCACAGAGAAAGGACTGTAGTAAGGAGACAGTATGTAGATGGAGAGAAAGCTCAGAAAATAAAGCAAAACTCATGAATGAGATAGATGGGGGATGGTGGTAGTGATTGTCATTTGTCATAAATTAGGGTCCAGTGATTGAATGGCCTCAAAACTGTTGGAATTAGGTTTTGCTTAAGAGGAAGGTTGTACTCCATTGAAGGGTTTTCAGCTGTGAGCCATTCAGTTAAGTATTGAGCTCCTTCTGTGTGGGATCTGTGTTCAGTACTGGGAACATAGGAATGGGGAGAAGCAGTCTTATTCTAAGAGAGCAATCAAATAGGGTTCTATAGGGTACTAGCAGTGCCAAGACACACACACTGTCTTTCAGTTTGACCGATTGGTGCAGAGAATTTGGTTACGTACACCCGAATTCAGTGAGAAGCTAGGTATTTGTGTACTGATCATACACTTGTTGATTTGAATGACAAATTGTGGAATGAATTTTTTTAATATACTTGTATCTTGTAGCATGATAGTCTATGATAGGGACACAATCTGATATTTTTAAATTCTCTTCCTTTCAGGTATTGTGTCCAGATCTGGCACCCTGACTTATGAAGCGGTTCACCAAACGACACAAGTTGGATTGGGGCAGTCTTTGTGCGTTGGTGAGAGATTTTTGATACAATCATTTAATTATAATGCAGTATCTTCATTGAATGAGGACAGTAATAATTACTGTTTTGGTTATTTGCAAGAGGTTTTGATAACCATTTTATTAAAAAACCACCCTATGTTTTAAAGATTCACAGTCCAAGGTTTGACTCGCATGTTGTGGAACAAGCATCGTGGGACACTTGCCCTGAAGAGCCTTGGTGCCTGAAAACATCACTTTCTTCACTTATTGTGAAGAAATGGTTCTTCATGTTAGGGCTTTGGTTACTGTAATTATCATTTTGTTATCATTATAAGCTATCATTCAGTGCTTCCTAGTTACTGAATTCTTTGCTGTTTGTTATCTTGTTCTTAAGGCAACCCTGAGGCACTTCTGAGCTGAAAAGTTCTACTGTTATAGCTTTAGTCATGAGAAAAATCTACAGTTGAGGTCCTCAGAATTTCTCTTTTTTGCTGCATTATATCGCCTTCCACTTTTGAAAGTTGCTAGAAGTGAGGCAGATTTCTCATTTTTATTTTTATTTATTTATTTATTTTTTAAAGATTGTATTTATTTGACAGAGAGAAACACAGCGAGAGAGGGAACACAAGCAGAGGGAATGGTAGCGGGAGAAGCAGGCTTCCCGCCGAGCAGGGAGCCCGATGCGGGGCTCGATCCCAGGACCTTGGGATCATGACCTGAGCTGAAGGCAGGGCTTTAACCCACTGAGCCACCCAGGCACCCCAGATTTCTCATTTTTATAAATATTTCTTCAAATTTTTAGAATACCTGTTAAAAGACTTTCAAAAATAGCTTCTCATAGTAAATTATAAAATAAAGCCTTGGACTATTTTTATTAGGATTCAGATCCATAAAATCAATATTGGAAATAGTAACTGTGCTTCTCTATGTACAAAGCACAATCTTAGCCACAAAGTAACTTAGTGTGATGGGGAATAAGAAGAGGTTTGAAACAGAATTGCAAAATTCATATTCTCCAGCTTCTGTCTTTAATTTGTAAATTGCTGATACTAATGCTTATTTCACAAACAGGCTGGATGAATTAGGAAATGGCAGGTCTAACGTGAATTGGGGCGTAATACGTGACATACAGTTGGCACTCAATAAATGCAGCTTCTCTTCCTCAACTTGGTTCTTCAGAGGTGCATTGAAACATAGGAAATCGATTCTGCCTTCAATAAGTTTATAATGTACAAATATGAGACTGATGTGGGGCCGGCTGCACAAAGAGGGCAGCTTTATAATGTAAAAATAATTTTAAAAAATAGTGGGAACCAGTCTGTTGGAAGCATTTCCTTTACTATCCAAGTATTGATCCTTAAATGTTTGTGTTTGTGGTCTCACTCACTCTGGATCTAAGGGAAGAGGAGTCAGTGCACCCTCAACTCTGTCCCTCATTGGGACTTAGGTTTTAAAACTTATGTGTGGTTTCTCTGCATTGCGCCACATCTATTAGTTACTTTGTGCAAAGACATTTGTAAAATGTTTAATCAGAGAAGAGACAATCTTGCTTGCCTTCAACATAAACACACTTTTTCTTAAAATGCCTATTTTAAAAGAGTTGTTTGGGATTAATTTCGTGGGAGGAAGGAAGTTTGATGAAAGAGCTAAAACAAAAAGAAGGTTGTCTTTGTGAATATCCGAAATCAGCTACCATTTAGCATTCATGTAATAATTAGAAACAAATAAATGTAGCACTTTGTGATTTTTTAAAATATGTTAAATGCAAGAGTGATGATGCATTTTAAAACATTGGTGAGAGGGGCACCTGGGTGGCTCAGTCGTTGGGCGTCTGCCTTCAGCCCAGGTCAGATCCCAGGGGCCTGGGATCGAGCCCCACATCGGGCTCTCCTCTCTGTGGGAGGCCTGCTTCTCCCGCTACCATTCCCTCTGCTTGTGTTCCCTCTCTCGCTGTGTTTCTCTGTCAAATAAATAAAAAAAATCTTTAAAAAACAAAAAAAAAAAACAAAAAAAAAAACATTGGTGAGAGGGGGAGGCAAAATAAGAAATGAGTTGAAACATTTCTTGGCCTAGTTTTTATGGTTCATCCTTAAATTTTCAACTAGTGTTGATATTCTTTGACTTTTTCAGGCATTGGAGGTGATCCTTTTAATGGCACAGATTTTATTGATTGCCTTGAAATCTTCCTGAATGATCCAGCCACAGAAGGCATCATATTGATTGGTGAAATTGGTGGTAATGCAGAAGAAAATGCTGCAGAATTTTTGAAGCAACATAATTCAGTAAGTTTGGGTTTGGGTTTGGAAAAATACAGCTCTTCACACACAGTCAGCACTTGGTGAGCTTGTCGGGCTGTGCTGCTGTTGAATCTCACTCTCCTGCTGTGGCTTTCGCAGAGGCTATCGGCAGTCTCCATTTCTCCTTTCTCTTCTCTAGCCTTTTGGTTTTTCTCCTGTTTCTTCTCATCTTAATTTTCCCCTGGATGTCCTTGCCATGGTCCGTTCCTTCAGTGTGAATGATTCTTATATATAAACATCATACTTCATAGTTTCCAAGGAAGAAACTTCAGAAGCATCTTTTACTTCTCTCTCGTCACCTGTTTCCACTCGGTTACCAAGATCTGTCTTCAGTAGTATGTTGAGATTCAGAGCATCTGTCATTCATCCCTCTGCTCTGGTTCGAGCTGACGTCTTCTCTCCCCTGGACCATGTCAGTAGTTTCTTCTTGAAAATCTCTACTCCCATTGCTTAGCCACCACCCCTTCCTTCTCTTCCAGACCATCCTGCTTCCGGCCACCCAAATCATCCGCTCTTCTGAAACACAGATGTGGATGCTTCATACCCCTGGTTTTAAACTGTGACAGTTTCCCATCACATGTAGGACAGAGTGTGGACTTAGCATGGTATTCTAGTGCCTACACACCTACCTAACTCCCTTCTTCACATCCGTGTCCCATTTGATCTGCCAGCTGTTTACATTCTCCCTTGCCTTTGCCTATTCCTTCTGTGAGGCATGCTTAATATCCAACTCTAGTCTGTATCAGGGACAATGGGTACTGGTACCTCGGTGCCTAGTCCAGTCCCCTCGCACATTAGACACCAGTAAGTGGTGGATAAGGAAAGAATAAAGTAGATTGTCAGGAGTTTGGGGTAAAATGTTACTAGAGTCTCTTAAATTCAGAAAAGTTGTCAAGTTTGAAATTCAAGTAAAAATTGACTTCCTTTCAGGAAAAATTTAGGTTAATGTGACAGTATGCTATGTTCAGGTAAATTTTAAAACGTATTTAGGCCCAACTCTGGATTCCCTGAATAGCTTAGAATTTAGTGGGGAAAGCTAAGCATATATATTTTATTTCATTTGGCACATGTTTTCCTATTCCTGGTTAGTTCTTTTGGGACTAATTTTTTCTTTTATTTTTTTTTAAGATTTTTTATTTATTTGATAGAAACACAGCAAGAGAGGGAACACAAGCAAAGGGAATGGAAGAGGGAGAAGGAGGCTTCCTGCCAAGCAGGGAGCCTGATGCAGGGCTTGATCGCAGGACCCTGGGATCATGACCGGAGCTGAAGGCAGATGCTTAATGACTGAGCCACCCAGGCGCCCCTGGACAAATTTTTATTAAGGACTCACTGTGTACAAGATTCTAGGTTGAACAGGTGACATAAAACACTTAGCACAGTACCTGGCACAGAGTGAACACTAAGTAATGTTATCTGCTGCCACCATTACTGTTTTTATTATTATCATCATTATAATGACAATACTTATTTGTAAAAGTGGTGTTGTTTAATCTTGACCCTTTGAGTAAGGTGTTTTTGTCCTTTTATGAATAAGGTGACTAGCACAGAGAGGTTAATGACTTGCCAGTGGTAGGTATACAGCAAATGAACTAAGGGTGAGATCCATCCCAGGTCTGCCTGATGTCTCCATTGCACTGTCAGGATGACAGTGGTGCTCCATGGCACTCCATGGCACTGTTGGGAGGCAGAATGCAGGGATTCAGGAAGAGGGTCACCAGCCCTGGGCCTCTGCTTGGACTATACTGACATCATCCTAACTGGTCCGTTTTTCATCATTTCCATATCCTATTTTCAGATCATACTTCCTCATAGTCTTTTTTTTTTTTTTTTTTTTAATGATGTAGTGGGACTTCCTCAAGATTTTTTTTTTTTTTTTTAAAGATTTTATTTATTTGACAGAGAGAAACACAGCGAGAGAGGGAACACAAGCAGAGGGAATGGTAGCGGGAGAAGCAGGCTTCCTGCTGAGCAGAGAGCCCGATGCGGGGCTCAATCCCAGGAAGCTGGGATTGTGACCTGAGCCGAAGGCAGCCGATTAATGACTGAGCCACCCAGGCGCCCCCCTCATAGTCTTTTTAATTGTATTTTTCTCTGCTTAAAAAATTTCAAGTGACTCTCTTTTGGTAATAGGACAGAATATAAACTTGTCTGACATTCTAGGTTCATTGAAATCTTATTTCCTTCTAGTATAATATTCTTTTTCTATGGAGACAGAGGGATCAAGTAGAAATTAGTGCCACTTAAATATGGGATGTTCATAACTCTCCAGAGCCCACGGGTGAATGAGTAAGTGACTTGTAGAGTCTTTTCTTTTGAATTCTGTACCACAGTCGGTGCTGGGCATATGGAAATAAGTGAGAACATAGTTCCTGTGTTCAGGGAATTCATAGTTTGGGAGGGGAACAGCCCCTGTACTTAGTCTAATAGTAGGAACTTGTCAAAGGCAGCTTTGACGTCCCTGAACGGAAGATGGTCACCACGAGCGCGTTTGTGGAGACGTGGGGAGGAAGAATCACAAAGGCTTATGGGTGAAGAAGAGGCTTGAGCCAGGTCTCAGAGTTAAGTAGAAATTGCCCAAGTGCCCAAGGAGGGTGGAGAATATTCTCTGCAGAGGAGCAGAGGCAGAGCCGCCTGGAGTTACTGGAAGATAAGGAGCAGGGAGGAATGGTGGGAGATGAGGCTGGAGTAAGTGTCAGCCCGCGCAGAACCTGGCATGCTGGCACATAGCACAGAGCGGGGCAGTGGAAGCAACCGTTCTAGATCATTCACTGGCACATACAGTTAGAAAAACAAACCAATTTCATTTAAGACTGTCCTTGATGAAGCAGTAAAAAGTATTAATTTTATTAAATCCTAACCGATGAGTCTGTATTTTGTGATAAGTGGGAGGTAAAGCACCTTCCCAGTTGAGCTGTGAGCTGAACTAGCTGTTTTTTTCATGGAACACCATTTACTCTCAGGAAAACTGGCAAACAAACAGGTTGTTCAGACTGGGGTATTTGGCAGAACTTTTCTCAAAAACGAATAGAGTGAACCTGCCATAGCAAGGAAAACTACTTATGGTATTTATTGGCAGTGATAAAATTTGAGCTTTCAAGTGAATATTCATAAATTATAAAAATTGTTTCCTCCTACTAAAGACTTTGATTGAACTTGATAATGATGACTATGATTTGTTGATATTGAATAATGAAATTATCAGCATTTAGAAGACGTGCATAACTCAGTAAACCTGTATTTTTCATCTGACCAATGAATGTTACAAAATCATTATAGGTAAAAGATCCATTCAATGGATTTTAAAGTAACAAAGGACAGAAAATTCATTGCTATGGTTTCAGATTCCAGCATTGCAACTAACCTTTAAGAAATTACCACTTGGGGCGTCTGGGTGGCTCAGTTGGTTAGGCATCTGCCTTCGGCTCAGGTCATGTTCCCAGGGTCCTGGGATCGAGTCCCACATCGGGCTCTTACTCAGTGGGGAGCCTGCTTCTCCCTCTCCCTCTGCTGCTCCCCCTGCTTGTGCTCTCTCTCTCAATCTCTCTCTGATAAACAAACAAACAAATAAAATCTTAAGAAAAAAAAAAGAAATTACCACTTGAAGAGGTTCATGTAGTATCAAAGAAGAATATCCACAATTATCTGACAGGCTATTAAAATTTTTCCCCTTTTCCAACCATGTATGTGTGTGAGCCCAGATTTACTCTTAGTTTAGCTAAAATAACATATTGTATATAGATTGAATGCAAAAAGCAGATATCAGAATCCATTTGCCTTTTGTTAAATTTGACATTTAAGAGTTAGAAAAATGTAAAATAATGCCACACTTCTTACTAGAGTGTTTTTAAAAATAGTTTTTAAATTTTTATTTTTAAATGAATATTTATATAATTTCTTTGTTTTCATTTCTAATACAGGAAATATCAGATATGATCTACATAAGCAATTCTTTGGGATTCTCAATCGTTTTTGTGAGGGTAAGGGGTTCTAAGACCAAGTGATTTGAGAATTGCTGGCCGAGGGAAAGTGATGGTGCCTGAATAAGGCATTCAGTTTCTGCTTGTGTTCAAGTTCTGCTTTGTACAGGCCTCTCTGGATACCTTGCTGCTTCCGGACTCCTATGGTGAACATGATATTTTCATTCACTCTGAAATTTAGCTGTAGATTCAAAAAATGTTTTGATATCCCTTAACTAATCGATAATATATTATTTCTTTAACTGTATTTTAAATCTAGAGCACAGGAATCCTTATATTTCCTATGTGGATTTTTATTTTTAGCCGCAGAATCTAGTACAGTGCTCTTTATCTACATAGAGGTTGCATATTAGAATGGATTTTTATTAAATAAAACTAGTCCTAATCTTCCTTAGACTTCATAGAACTTTAGAGGAGAAAGGACCCTTGGCCATTCTGGTTTAGCTATTTCATTTCATAGATGAGGAATCAGAGGTTTACAGAGCTGATATGCCTTGTCCAAGGTCAACCAGCTTTAGTCAACAGAAAATTGGATCTGATGACTTCCAGTCCTACATCTTTTACCTTCCCACCTCATCTTTTCCTTCTAGTAAATTTATTATGGGTAAACTAATAATGACTTAAGACATAAAATCAGATTGAAATAAAACAAACTGATCTAGTGTCTTAATTCATTATTATCACAAATTACATGACATGTTTTCAAGTGTGCTTTTGTTTTTCAAATGGAAGAATCACATATATGTTGGTAAAATAGCTTATGGCCCGTGAAGTTGACATTTAATATCTAAACAGACAAAAACATTGCTCAGGATTGTTTTCCTGAGTTCGTATGAAAAGTTGAGTCATCTCAAAAGTGAATGCAGTGGTTTCAATTATAGCTTCACGTGTGTGTTGATTTTCTCAGTGAGGTTGAGTAGTGGGCCCTGCCCATGCCATTTGCCGTTTCCTTTCAGAGTCGTGAATTTGAAGTCCAGTTTTGGGCAACTTCTTCATTAGAATGTTTAAAATATCACTTTCCAGGGTCCCAAGGCCAAGCCTGTGGTGTCCTTCATCGCCGGTTTAACTGCTCCTCCCGGCAGGAGAATGGGTCATGCAGGGGCGATTATTGCTGGAGGAAAAGGTGGAGCCAAAGAGAAGATCTCTGCCCTCCAGAGTGCGGGCGTCGTGGTCAGCATGTCTCCTGCACAGCTGGGCGCCACCATCTACAAGGTGAGCTGCAACAGTGGCTGGAGCGCTCTGAAGCTACGGGGCTTGTAGCGCGGGGCCACACTGGGTGCCCAGAAACTGTGGTCCTTTCTTCTGGGCCTTACTGTTTTTCTTTCTGGTGTGCAGCCTAACAGTCTGGCAGTTTCATTCATGTCCCAGGGCCCTAATTGGGCATGACCAGGAATAATATTCTGATTTTAAAAAACTTCTTTCAACTTTGGAATTTGCTCTTTTGTGAGAGGCAAAATATGATCTGCGATACAGTGTTTCAGAGGCTGTAAGTGCCATGAATTCCTTCTAGGGGGAGTGTGGGGCATTGCTTTGAATTTCATTTTTTTTCATGGAGGGCCTTTGGGATAGTAGCTACCCTGATCTCATAGGTTTCTGTTTCTAGGGAGAGGGGCTGAGTGACAAGAAATGAAAACTGGATGACGAGGGAGTTGATGAAGGAGTTGATGGGGAGCGGGGAAGGGACATCAAAAGAAGAGGGTGCGGGTTTCCAGCCTGTAGCTTCTGACCCTGGCTGTGCTGGGATGCCGTTGTGTGCAGGAGGGAGGAGCAGGAGCGACCTCTTAACCATATGCTTTGCTTTTCCTTTTGTAATAGAACATAATGGCTTAAATTGTTCTGAATGACTCGGTATCTTCTATAATCTCTTTACAATGAGTTTTAGCCTGTCTCTCTAAGTGATCATTTAAGGAAGGCTCTCTTTCTTTTTATTTTTATGACGGTTCTAGCTTTGACAAAAAACAAAAACCAGACATTATAAGCAAAAACCAAAAACAAAGATAAAGCAAAAACCAGACATCATAAGCATGTTGAGAACAGGCATAAATTGTATCCCCGGGAGGGAAACACATTGTGGCTTCATCTTTTTTGCCCTTGCCTCTCTCTTTGTTTTATTGACGCTTTACGTGTGATCCTGTCTTTTGAAGTAAGACAGTGTGCCACAGTTCTGGGTGGTTAGTGTGTGTGTGTGGGGGGGGGGGCAGGAAAAGGGGGAGAAGCAAATGCTTACATTCACTTTGGAGACATGCATTACCATTTTGCTCCAGTAAGTGGCAGCAGGCAACTACGTATTGGTCGTATTCTAATTTCAGTCTAGAGAGATGGGATTTTTCAGTATTTCCTTTTCAGATGTTTCTGAGGTGCTTGACATTCTGTTCAAATCTTAACTGAATCGGCGTTTAGTCTCTTTCTTTTTTAAGTTTCTTTCTTAGAAACTAAGCAAAGCTGTTTCCATTGCCTTATTAAAAAGGCCAGTGTGGTTCATGTGTGGCCTTTTAGGGTTTGCATAAGTAGTCAAGTTTGTCAGCTTTTAATAATAATAGTGCTGCAAAAAAATAAGCACAGTTCAAAGCCTCGCGGCCTCTGTGCTGGGGAGACTTAAAGTTGAGGCTGTGCATCTAGCTTTGTGAAATTCAGGCTGACACAGCCTAAAGTGAACGCTGCTCTGTCGCGTGTAGGCACCCTCAGCCTGGTACATTTCACTTCTGTCATTTTTGGTTGTTCAATGGATCCTGAAGATAAGAGGTTTCAGAATCACTTTGACCGGGAATGTAATTTGAATCTTAAATCTTTTTATCCCCCTCTCTTCTCTGCCTCTGTTTCTGAAGGAGTTTGAAAAGAGGAAGATGCTATGAAAAAGGAAACGAGAAGTTCCCTAACCTTATGGAAGGAATCATTATGGAAATGTGAAGCAGCAGCGGTTTCCTTCCTGGTCCCTAATTGTCAGCCTGTGTGCCTGTTGCTGGTCTGCCAGTAGCAGGAAGCCAAAAGAAGGTTCAGAACGTCCTCAACGGAGTTGTTTCCACATCACTGTATAACAGACAGCCAATAAACCTACCATTTGATTTGAATATGCTTTTGCGGCTTTTCATTGTTCCGACGAGGCGGAGGAGAGGGAGAGTGGGAGAAATGGAGGTGTGTAGGGGGTGCTGTGTGGGTTTTAATGGGCTCTGTAAAGAACAGTGTAACAAAATTTAGAGAGAACGAGGCTGTAAAAATGTCAGGGTGGCAGTGGTCTATTTATCTCAGGTGTAGAGTGACTTTAGTTCTCTTTTGAACCTTCCCTTTCCTGCGGGTTTGGCTAATGGCACTGTGTTGCAGGGCAGTTTCGAGGTTTAGAGCACGTAATAAGCAACGTCATTGTCCACGCCACCGGCAGCAGCAGCCCCAGCCGGACTCCAGGCAGAAGCTCACCTGTGTTTCAGCTGAGGCACAGAAGGTTTGCAGTAATGCTGTGTTTTTCTGAGGTTCTGCAGAGGGCCCTCCCCTTCTCCATCCAGAGCCTATTTTCTTTGCTTGAGATTTAAGACATCTGCTGCCAAAAACCCCCAGGAAACTGGTTAGCCATCCTACTTTGGCTTAAAAGGGAGCTTGTTAACAAGAAGCAATTCCAGTGGATGTTTTCAAATTGTGTAACTGCCCCGAAGGAAACAAACACAATATTAGAGAGAAGGCCCTGAAGAAAGACTGTTTGGGGGAGGCCTTCCTGGGGAGGGGCTATGAGTTGGGACCTGGAGGCTGGGAAGGTACAAGCCACACAGCAGGCCAAGCGCCCAGGCAGAGGCAGCAAGAGGGGAGGGGCTCACTTGGAGGAGGTAAAGGAACGCTGGGTCTCCGTGGGCAGTGAGCCCTGGGAGGGGCTGGAGGAGATTTGGGGGGCAGGGGAGACAGGTGCTTTTGGAGCTCCCATGACCATGCCCAGGCTGCTGAGGGCACAAAGGGATTTTCCCTGGACCAAGGGACCAAGGTGATGGGCTTTGGATCTGGTAGTCTTCAGTTCCCACTCATAGCTGTTTTCTCATCTTGAAAGTGGGGCTGATGACCCCCAATCCCACAGGGTACCTCACGGGATATGTGAGGCTGCTCTTCATGCGGGGGGCTTGGCTGGGGTTTGGTATTGCTCCTAAACCGAACCTGTCTCCTGCTGTGCTGAGTGAGGGCAGCCCAGGCTGACACCCATGGCTAGGGAGGAAGGCACTTCCTGTCTTCTTGGTTGGCACCCCCACCCCAAGGTCCCTGTAAGGCAAACATAGCCTTCTTTTGTCTAACTGAGACTTTGTGACAGGAACACAGTTCAGACGAGGGGCAGGTGCCCCTACCACAAGAGATGCTTTTGAGGGTCCACTCCTGATTCCAGGCTGCTCTGGGCCTGGCTCAGCCCCTGTCCTGTCCCCTGAATATCCAGCCCAAGACAACACCTCTTGCCTCACATCTCTGTTCCTGTTGCCTACACCAGCAAACTCACTGTCCTCTTGACCCTTTCTTCTCTCCCAGCCCCATCCTCCCTCTCCCACACCTCTCTCCACCCCTCCCAGGGCCTTGTGAAACCACTTCCTCCTGACCATCTCTCTGTTCCGGCCACTGCCACCACCTCTGGTCCCAGCAGCTCAACAGTCCCAGGAGAGATACTTGGTTCTGTTTTCTCTGATTTCATCACTGTGAAGCCAAGAATGAAAGTCTCACTCATGAACCCAGTGCATTATTTTTTTTTGGAAGAGGGGGGAGAGGGAGAGGGAAAATCTTAAGCAGGCTCCATGCCCAACATGGAGCCCATGTGGGGCTCAATCTCACGACCCTGAGATCATGACCTGAGCCAAAATCAGGAGCTCAGATGACTGAGCCACCCAGGCACTCCCTCAGTCCATTTTTAAAAATTATTGTTACAGAAACTTTGAAGCATTTACAAAACAATTATGATAAAATAAGGAACCCCTTCTACCCATCACCCAGCTTTGAAAATTATCAACATTCTGCTCTTATCCTGCTATTGTCCTATGATCTGTACCTCCAGTCACCACTCCCCCCATTACCCCCAGGGCTATTGTTACAGTTGTTTTATGGTGGCAAAAATGTACTTAGGCTGAAAGGGGTAAATCTCAACTGAAGACATCTGACAAATGGATGAAGCTATGTAACCACATCCTTCTCATGACACAGAACATTTCCATCCTCCCAGAAAGTTCCATTCTAGCCCACCCAACAGGTGTACTGTATTCATCTTAGATTACTTGTGTCTGTCCTAGACATTTAAATGAAGGAAGTCTTTTAGTGCACCATCTTTTATATTGGCCTCTTTCGTCCAGCATAATTTCTGTGATGTTCACTGGGTCAGTGCATGTGGCCACAGTTCATTCCCGTTCACTGCTGCCATCCACTCCCTTGCCTGGATATACCAAAATATGTTCCTCTTCCCTCTATTTTCTGAAATGGACCAGGGTGAAGAAATGTGCCACCGACGAAGCTGGAGAATTAAAGTGAAAAGAGATCTTGAAGGCCAAGTTGAGAATTAAAAAAAAAAGAAAATTATTTATTTGACAGGGACAGAGAGAGAGAGAGAGAGAGAAAGGACATACAAGCAGGGGATGTGGGAGAGGGAGAATCAGTCTCCCCCCAATGTGGGGCTTGGTTCCAGGACCCTGGGATCATGACCTGAGCTGAAGGTAGACACTTAACCGACTGAGTCACCCAGGTGCCCCCAAGTTAAGACTTTAGCACTTTATTCCAAGAACAGGAAAAGCTCTTGAAGAGTTTGAAGTAGCAGCATCTGCATTTTTGAGAAAGCTTTCTGGCTCCCGTGTGGATGCAGGAGAGTGGACAGCAGTTTATTGCATTAATGCCGCTGAAGGCTGATGGTTTCTTGGGGGCAGAATGGTGGCAGGAGAGAGAGAGAGAGAGAGACGAGGGTGGCTGCTCAGGTCAGAGCAGATCAGATCTGTAAGGAGTGAACTGGGCAGTACCTGGTGAGTCATTGGACTTACGGGGGCGGAGGATGAGAGATGAGGCAGTTTCCAGCTTGAGCAGCAAGACGTCTGAGGCCCTGGCTTGATAGAAAAGGAGGAAACTTGAGATGAATTGTTGAATTTGACATTTCCTCCAGGTGACAAGGCCAGGTAAACCATGGTACATGCAAGTTCTGGGCACCCTGGCTTGTCTTTGTGCATGAATCACAGAAGCTACAGGAATGATGACAAGCATCTAGGGAAAGAGAAGAAAAGGCATTTCCACACTGTCCGGAGGTCAGACCCTGAGACGGAGCTCAAACCTACCAACTGCATGAAGAATTTACAGCATGCCTTCTAGAGGATGCGGCCATAACTGAAGCTCCTTTTTGATGCTAAAGCTTCCTGTGCAGAGTTCAGACTCCCAAGACTTGTCGAGGGGTGGGAGCTCAGTGATCATCCCATGAGTGCAGTCCTTCATGTTCCACATCTTTACGAGAATTTTCAAGGGAAAATAGAGCTGACGATGTGAAGGCTCCAAGTGTCCTTTGGAGCCCGTGGAACTCTGACATATAAGGGGGCACCCAGGAGGGCTTTATCATCCTGGACTGTACTTTTGAGAGGAATAGAAACATCTTCTGTGGAGCTATGAGGATTTACCAGGCTTGGCCTCTGTTTTCAAAGTGGCATTCATCCTAAATGTTACATATTTGAATTGCAAGGCCTGCGCTGCGGAGTAGTATGGTGAGGGAGCAGGGCCTTGTGGCCTTGTGGAGAATTTGGAAAGCGATGGGAAATTAGTACTGATATAACAGAAAGCAGTTGAGACTTTTTTTTTTCCCAAGAGAAAGAGCAGTAAATGGATGATAAGGTTAACTGGAAATGATGACCATTTCTGACCCTAGATCCCTTGGTGAATTCAATGAATGCTGTGGCCTCTGCCCAGAAATACATACCCTCATATACAATGGTCGCCATATTGGAGCCCTGGACTTAAACTCTTCCCTAAGGCATTCGTGTGTGTGTGTGTGTGTGTGTGTGTGTGTGTGTGTGTGTGTGTGTATTTTGCATTTGTATTTTAATGTTAAGCTTTTGGAGAAGGAACTTTTACATGGAAATTACAGATTTCATTGTGCCCTTCCTCCTCGAAGCCAGTCTATCCTATGCAAGCAGCTCCTACCTGCTGGCTAGAAAGTTGAGCATGATTCCCATTGGTGAGCCCCTTGGCAGCCCCTTTGCTTGTTTCTGACCAGGCTGGTTCATTTGGTTCTGTCTTCTCTGGGTCCTGACCTTCTGACCCTGCACTTCTACCTTGATTCCTGGTTTGTACTCCTGGACTGGGCATTAGAACCTATTCTCTTATGTATTTGAACATTAGTTCCCTTCAGTGAATTTTGCCTTGGGTATCCCTTTGGCTTTTAGCACTCTGCCCCGAGTGGTCCCTGGGAGGCAGCTGACAGATGGCACATTCAAAAGTAAAGTGCCCTGGGCTCAGAAAGATCGAGAAGTCATTACCACTTTTATATCTGAGTAGCAAGGAGAGGAAGCTGTTTTCCCAAGGTGAGACCAGTAGCTCTGTGGGAGTGCCAGGCAGGTGCTATGGCCTTGACGAGGGGACCCCAAACCACTACCCAAGTTCAAGACCTGACATGGTAAAAATAAGGGGAATGAATGCCCTGATGTCACACCCCTCCTGTTCTCTCCTCTCCTGCCGGTACAGGGACTGGCTCGACCCATCTGGAAGGCAGGGGTGGGCAAGTCCTGATGATGCCATGCATTGGGCAGCCTCCTGGGGGCACAGAGCGGAGCTGAGCAGGGCAGAAAAGGGTGGAAAAGGGATACAGAGAGGTCTGTGGAGAAACACGATTTTACCTACCCTGGCTTCACACTTGGACAATATCCCAGCCAGGGCAGCTGCAAGTCTTGGGGGGGAATTGATGTCAGGTTTGGTGGCAGATCAGCATGGGCACATTCGGGGCAACACCTGACAGCCCCAGGGAATCCTTTAGTGGAATTTTGCATATTACCCTAAGTAGTATTCCCCAGGGAAAAAACCAGTTAATTGTGTGCTCTCTAAGGTGTCAAAAGAAAAAGGGGCATTTTTGGTGGGTAGACCATGGTATTGGATTTGGTGAGTGTCCCATGAGACACGTGAAGGGAGCTTTAGGATGTTCAAGGAAGGGAGGATGTAGGGGCAGATGAGCACCCTGGGGCCTTGGAGGTAAAGGGCCTGGGACCCGGGAGGGAAGAGGACAGGAGGCAGGGCCAATGCAGTGTTTGCAGAGAGCTCAGGACTCCTGCTCTGTGGTTTCCCAGCTTCTGGAGGCAACGACTATTTATATAGCTTCTTTTGTGAATTATCATCAGTTCAAGTTTTTTGCACATTTTTTATTGGGTTGTGTTTTTTATTGTTGATTATGGCAAGGGGTTCTGTAAATATTCTGGATATAAGTCCTTTGTATGTGCTATATATATGCTTTGAGTATTTTTATTGTTAGTCTTCCTATAATCCTGTCTTTCAATGACTTTGCCCTCTAAGATATCACAAATATTCTCAAAAAAAACCTTTACTTTTGACACCAGGGGAGTAGTGAGAGCCTCAATGTGATCTGGTTGGTCTTTGGTGATTCCTAGCAGTGATCCAGAGAAGAGTGTGAGAGATGCCTGTGACAGGTTTGTGGTGATGGGGTGGGAATGAGGAGATAAGACCCTCAAGGGAGTAAGAGTCATCTACAAACATCATCCATGACTGGACTCAGCAAAGCCAGTTTATGATAGTGTTGGTCAAGTTATAACTTGCTTGCTGTCCTACACTGACCCTGCAAGGGTGAGAAACAGCAGCTGGAAAGTGGTGAAGATGGTGGGGAGGGGGGTAGGGAAGAAGCCAACTGTGCCCTGTCTCTGTCACCTGGCTTTCTGCCTGAGGTAGGCCCTGGGCCCTGGTGGAGGCTGGGCCGAGGTGGGGAGTGGGAGTAGGGATAGTGACGGTGAAAGTGGTGAGAAGCTCCACCTCTGAATGGACATTATTATTACTTGAAATTGGAAATATTAAATTCTGAAGCAGTTGGTGATTTCAATTAGTATTAGGATTTTGAATCTTCTGTGTGGGAACAAGTAAGTCATTAGGTGTAAGAGAAATAAGCAGCCCTGTTAGTTTCCCGGGACTGCCACAATAAATGACCACAAACTGGGCAGGAACACAGGAGGAATTTATACAGTTCTGGAGGTCGGAGGCCCAAAATCAAGATGTTGGCAGGTCTGCATTCCCTCCAGAGACTCAAGGAGACAGTCACCAGCTTGCGGAGGCTGGTGGTGTTTGTTGGGTTTCCTTGGCAGTTAGGGCTCCCCTGGGTAATCCAGGATAATTTCTTCATCTCAAGAGCCTTCACTCAATCACCTAAGCAAAGACTCTTTTTCTAAATCAGGTAGTATTCGCAGATTCCTGGAATTAGGATGCAGACATCTTTTAGGGGGAGCAGGGCACCATTCGATCCATGACACCTCCCAAAGTTGTTTGTGTTCATGTTCCATGAGTCACGCTTGTTCAGTGAGGCGGGACTTGGACACACAGAGAAGCCAGTGCCTGAGGTGCAGGTCTGAATTTGCACTTTCTTCTGGAAGCTCCAGGATGGATCTCCAGGGATGGGATTAGGCACATTCTTTTAGCAGGAGGGAGACAAAATTCAGGGTTTATTGGGTGCCATGTGGGAGCATGCCAGAGGTGGTAGTTGTCTCTTCTTTTTAGAAAACTCTCAATGGAACGCAGAGGTGGTCATCAGCTGAAAGTGAAGGGGAGGTAGAGATTTGATGGAGCCTTGAAGAACAAGGATAACATGTGATCTGTCCTCGGGAGACTAGTAAAGCAACCAGTTTAGGTCTTCATCACACTTTAGCTAAGTGCTCATAACTGTTCCCTGCCTCAGATCTCTCTACTCTTTTTATCTTCACGCCTCCCCTTCCTGGTTCTTGCTGAACAACCTCCAAAGAATCCTTATTGTTAAGACAGTGGAGTTGAATGTCTGCAGGAGGTAAGATCCTCCTCAACCTGGACCCCGACCGTTCCTCTGTTCCTCGATCTGTTTAAGTGATTCCTCCTCAGCTAAGCAAGGAGGAGTCAGTTTTTTTTTTCCTATAATGAACTACATAGTAAATATTTTAGATTTTGCCAGCGACAGTGTCTGTTTTGACTCCCCAACTCCGCTGTTGCCATGAGAAAGTCAGAAACAATACTGCGTGAATGAGCATGGCTGTCTTCCAATCACTTTGTCGGCTCTGAAATTTGAATTTCATAGAATTTTCATGTGTCACAAAAGTTCTCTTTGACGGTTTTTCAACCATCCAAAAATGTAAAACCCTTTCTTTGCTTGCAGCCCTTATAAAAACTTAGAAGTCCAGATTTGGCCAGTGACCCACAGGTCATTGAACACTGACAGAAGCGTGTATGTTCTTTCTTTCTCTCAGACCACCCTTCCTGCCTCAAATCCATCTTCTTACAAGTCTACATCTGTCCTTTACTTGAACCTCAGCACTTCCCACTCCTTTTCCTTCAGTGTCCTTCAGTCTCCTATTTGCCCCAAAGCTCTTAGGGACTCCGCATGGTATTTGACTCTCTGTAGCCCAAACTGTCCGTGCTTCTCGTGATATTCAGCTGGGCCCGTTATTTGTCTTTTCTCTATCTATCTTATGCCTCCCAAGCAGACTGTATATTTCTGGAGGGAGGGCAGAGCCAGCATTTTATGTCTCCATGTGTCTCATAGAATCATGCCCTACACCTACTTGGTGTTCAATAAATATTCAAGAAAAAAGTGGTACTTTTTAGCCCCTACTCTTTCGGGCTCAACGGGATTGTTTTATGCACTAAGTTCAGAAATAAAAAGCCAAACCCCAGCAAAACTGCTTCCTTTTGCATTCTTCATTTTGATGATGTCTCTAAGGTGTGGTTTTCTAGATTCTTTATGCCCCTAATATAGTCCAAATTACCTTATATTTCTGTTGTCTCTAATAGATACGAGGTGACACATAAGGGTACAGAGCCCCAGGTCACCTAAAGTCATATCCCAAAACCTGTCAGTAATGTAAAGAACAGACACCAGACATTTTATTAAAGGTTTTTACCTTGTACCAGGTAATTGTGCACCGTGAAGTTAATTCATACTGGAAAGAAGCAAAAGGAATTTGGGGTGCGTTGAATGTGGTTCAGCCCCTTAGGACAATGATTAGGATGACTCTGCCTGAAACTATGGTGTATCATTCGGATAGGGGCGTTATTTGTAGGTCATTGAACAGATGTCATTTGAGAAACTGCTCTACTCTGGGAAGGGAGGCTAGGGAGAAAACAGCAGATTCTGAATGTTCCAACTTCTTTGCCTCAGGTATGCCCTACCTCCACTGCGGGAACATTCCACAGTCCATCTGTTGAAACTTCAGCCTGAACTCAAGATAGCCACCATGCTATTTTTGCAAAGTAGAAAATAATAATTGTTGAAGTTGTGTCTCCGCAAAGGATTTTTTTTTTTTAAATAGGGGCTGACCTAACATTTTCTCTCCTCTCTCCAAGTTCATTATTCCCTGAGTTACCTGGGGAGAGCCCATGGGCATCCAGCCTTTGTCACCACAGCAACATCCTGCTCTCAGACTTCTCTGGTGGGCAAGACAAACACCACAAACTCATGTGCAGAAATTCTGCCAATTCCTTCCTCACCAGGCTCTACTTCTACCCACAAAATCAAATTGCCTCATTGCTCGGTACACCTATCATATACAGAGGAGCAGTTATATATGGAACCTGCAAAGATGCATGAGCAGCAGATCGCTGGTGATCGATCACTCCCACCCATTGTTCTCACAAGGCAGTCTCTTGAGAAGGCTCTTGGAGATTGTCCAACTTTTATAGGACTTTATACTTTCTGGGAGGTCACTAACCATGACCAACCAGGTCATTAGCCTAGACTTACAAAGGAGGCTGTTGATCTCTTAAAAATTGCTCAATCCATAAGACCAAGTCGATCTAATTCACAGCTTCATCCCTGAAGTCCAGTGTAATATTTGGTACAAAGTAGATATGAAATACATATGTCCCTTGGGTCATGCTCATAACCTATTAAGTGCTCTATAATTTTCAACAAAAAGTGATATACTATGGGTGTAACCTAACAAATACATATATATTTGTTAAATGAGCGAATGAATCTTGACTGCCCACATTATTGCTTTCTTTGGGATGCTGGCCTGAATGAGAATGAGTGTGATTAAAGTGGGGGTGGAGTGTGAGGTTTTTTTTATATATAAAAATTTTATTTATTTGACAGCGAGAGAGGTAACATAAGCAGGGGGAGTGGGAGAGGGAGAAGCAGGCTTCCCACCGTGCAGAGAGCCCAATGTGGGGCCCAATCCCACGACCCTGGGACCATGACCTGAGCCGAAGCAGACGCCCAACGACTGAGCCACCAAGGTGTAAGTTTTAACTAGTGAACTCCATGAGAGGCTATCCCGACTCCAGGCAATGGGAGGCACAGGACTGAAATGGAGATAGTTGGCAGACTTCCCAAGGAGCAAATCAAACTTAAGCTTCCAGACTCTTCTTTGCCCCTGCCCTTCCAAGGCTATGCTAGGGGCCCTGGCTTTTTCTATTCCCTTTCTTATATGCTCTTCCTTATAGCTTCAAAAGCTTCAGGCCTCACAAAACTCAGACCTGTCCTGGGAGGTTCTCCTTAGAACCCTTCTTTGATTTCCAGGAGACCTGTTTTGATCAACATGTACTTCAAGCCACAGTTGAAGAGACCCTACTGGAGTATTTCCCAGACTCCTGTAGCTTCCCCACTCCCCCACCCCTACCCTACCTCGCTCCCAGCAGCCACACTCACCTTCCTTTGGTTTGTGTAAGTCGTCAACCTGTTTGCCACCTCCAGGACAGCTCACGTCTTATTCTCTCTGTGCCTCCTGGCCCACATAGACACAACTAGCCTGATGAGGTCCTTGCCAGCCAGTTTACAGGTCTATCTTCTCAAGCCCCTCCTTGCTCTCGTTTATTCTCTTTGCAAGCAGCACCTGCAGCCTTCCACCCTTGAGATCATCACACATCCTCGGCTAACAGTGATTTGCATGCGTCTCTCTGCTCCATCTGTCTCTCCGCAAACTCGAGGGCGGGAACTTGTGTTCACCCACGTTCGCCATCTTTGACTCTGCCTGGCCCCCAGTGCGCACACGCTGAATATTTAAGGAATAAGTGAGCAGACGCTTCCACGGCGCGGAGTGAAAAATCACGTCGCTTTACGGCTTCGTTTTTATTTGCTTATTTTGCTTATCTTTACGTTGTCTCTTTCACTGCACGTGGCTGTTCTTAGAGGACTGTGCGTTTTTATTATTTGTGTCAGGCACAAAGATAAGTGCTTAAAAACATAATCACAATCAGGAAAAACCCTCTTGTGCTCTCCCTGGCGCTGCGCAGAATCCGGCGGTGATTTTGCGACGGTTTGCTCTGCGGTACCTGGAGCCCATGTTGCTGTCCTCGCTTTGTTTGCGGAGGCGGTAGCTGAGCTGGACGGAGAATCTCTGAGCCCATTTTGTTCCTGCTTTCTGCTTCCCCGTCCCTGTTGGCGATAGGCTTTAGAAGTAAGAGGCAAGAAACCACGTTCACTTTATTTATTTTTTAAAAAACATTTTATTTATTTGAGAGAGCATGACGGGGGGAGGGTCAGAGGCAGAAGCAGACACCCCCCCCCCCCCCCCCCACCGCTGAGCAGGAACCTGAGGTCGGACTGGATCCCAGGACTCTAGGATCATGACCCGAGCTGAAGGCCGTCGCTTAACCAACTGAGTCACCCAGGCGCCCCACGTTCCCTTTGTTGGCAGGTCTAAAGAGCGGCTGAAATACCAGAGCGGAGATCTTGAAACTGCTGGGGAAGATTTGAAAGAGCACGGATGTCTGGGCCCCACACTCAGAACGCTTACAGCAGGATCTTGGTGGTGGGTCCTCCACGGAGATGTTTTAAAAGCTTCCAGGTGAGACAGAAATTCAAATACCACATGGTCTCTCTTATTTGTGGAAACTAAAAACAAAGTGGAAATCACAGAAACAGCTGCCGGTCCTGGGAGGTGGTGGGGAGATGGGGAGCTGTTGGTCCAAGGGAACTAACTCTCAGTTGTAAGATAAGTAAGTTCTGGGGATCTAATGTGCAACATGCGGACTGCAATTAACCGTACTGTATTGTATACTTGAAATTTGCTAAGAGAGTAGATCTCAAGCACAAAGGGAACCGGGTAAGGTGATGGATGTGTCGATTAACTCGTGGTAATTATCCCATAATGTATATACATATCAAACCATTACATTGTCTGCTTGGCATATATCCAGTTTTGCTTGTCAATTTAACCTCCATAAAGCTTGGGGAGAAAAAAGCCCCCAGGGGATTCTTTTGTGCAGTGAGGGCTAAGAACCACTGGCATGGAAATGCAGTTAGGGCATTGGCTGAAGAGGGGTTCCTAGAGTCTTGACTGTAGCAATGACAAGCTCTTGGAGCAGTCTTAAGTTTTTTTTTGTGACAGACAAGCAGAGAAGCCTTGCTCCCAGGCTATAATACACTTCTTTTCTCACACATGTGTGGACAGAATAACCCTCAAGAGTCCATGTGGCCTGGAAAACTTTAGAAGGGAAATAATTGGGACCCAGAGATTCTCATTTAATTCCCTATAGTTTTTCTGCTGTCGGTGGGGCAGGCAGGATTTATGAGGTCTGCAGTGGGGCTAAGGTGATTTGAAACTTGATTATTTGGAATGTCAGGGTATTCAGGAGAGAAAGATTAAGTTCCAGGTGATGATGCTGTTGGTCTGAGAATCACAGTTGGAGAAGCTTTGGTTTATTATCCCAGGATCATTCTGTCTTTGGTTCCTAATGACTGATCCTTTTGAGATAATTGAGGCATTATTGAAATGGCTTTCTCAGAGGAAGGGGCAGGTAAACAGCAGTCTACTCTGATCATTCTGCCTTTCTTCATCCTCTCCAGCAACTCAAGACTTACTTCCCAGAACCAGCTTTAATTCAAGCCTATGAGCAAGTACCAAGTGCTTGATGTGTACTTTGGCCCAGAACTATTTCGGTAGAG
>CM053610.1:83296875-83354763 GCA_028646535.1 Procyon lotor | reverse complement strand
AGGCAGACATGGCCCCATGAGACTGGGAAGGCCCTGGACTTAGGGAGGCGAATGCCTCCTTTCTGGTAGTGCTGATCACGACAGAGGCAGTGTGATCCCGGAGGCAGCCAGTGTGTAGGCAGCTTCCTGATTCCTCAGCTTTCTTTCTGAAATGGCTGAGGCTCCCTCGGAAGGTGAGTTCTGCTGTATGATTCGGAAAGTTGCACCTACAGTCTCAGCCTCAAGCCTGCTTTCCAGGTATTTCTGCCAGCCACCTAATAACACATGATAAATTCCTTTCTGCTTAAAGTAGCCAGAGTGAAGTCTGTCCCCAGTAGCTGAGCCCTGATGTGGAGAGGTAATACGTCAAGTCATCCACAGCCTTCCTAGCTGCTGTGGAAATGGCCCTTAACAACCATAAGAAAAAGGCATGTGGGCTCTGCCTGAAACTCTCTAGGGACAAGTTTCTTAGGCAACTCATTCCATTTTGAACAAATTCCAATTATCAAAAAAAATTTTTATAGTTGTCTGGAATCTATTTGTAACATGGTCCCATTGATTTGGTTTCCTGCTAGCACATTTGTTTGCTTTCCTGTTAGTCACTTGGATAAGCTAAAAACTCAAATTCCTCTACTTGTTTTCTCTGTGACAAGTTTCCCAGACTCCACCACACTGTGTACAACCAGCTGAGGAAGAGAGAGAGGACAGGAGAGGTAAGGAGAGGAGAAGAAGAAAGGAGAGGAAAGGAGCAGGAGTGGAGAGGAGAGGACGACAGGGAGGGGAGGGTGAGTTAGTCCTGGTGGGGACTGTTGACCCTGAGTGTGGAGACACGTGCAGGTATAAATCTTTATGGAGAAAAGAAAAGCAAAAAGGTGGAGAAAGTGTATGTGATTAAAATCTTCTTATTTAGTAAGAGTCCCTGTGCCAACTGATGGTTACTTTGTCAGCCTCATTGGAGCATTTTATTTGCACAGTAATTTATCTTTCATCTATTAGTTCATCTTTCTTTTGGTAAATTAGTGACTCTTGGTTCATCTACTCGATAGCATGAATTTTACTATTTTACCCAAAGGGGAGTTGCTCATATTGAAAAAAAGATAGGAAAGGGGAATAGAAATTAAAAATAATTCTAAAGTAATGGGGAATTAGATAATATCTAAATATTATAATATAAAAATATCTGATTTTTATTTCTCAAACTAGTTACCACTATCGAAGAATAGTTGTTTTTATGGTTACTGTTTGTGTTCTTTTGCCAGAACATAAACTCTAAGGGGGCAAAGAATTTGTATGTTTTGATCCTTGCTGTATCCATGGACTCTGGTGTCTCTCTCCCAATCTCTCTCTCTCTCTCTCTGCTAATTTAATGAATGCATGTTAGTGCATACAATGATCGAAAGAAATGGGGGAGGTGGAGGAGCAGAAGGGAGCCTGTTAGTTTCCTATTGCTGTATAACTAGTTATCACGAACTTAGTCACTTAAAACAATGTACCTTTATTATCTCATAGTTCATATCGGTCAGGAATCTGGGAGGCATTGCTTGATTGGGTCCTCTGCTTGGGGTTTCACCAGTCTGCAGTCAAAATGTTAATTGGCTCCATTCTTAGCTGAAGTCTCATCTGAGAAAATACCTACTTCTGAACTCACTCGGGTTGTTGGTAGAATTCATTTTCTTGCCATATAAACGAGGACCCAGTTTCTTACGGGTATCAGGTGTCGGCTGCTCTCAGCTTTTAGAGACTGCTCCACAATCCTCTGCCACGTGGTTCTCCCATAGGCGATTCACAGCATGGCTGTTTGCTTCCTCAAGGCCAGCAGAGGAAGTCTCTCTTCACTCTGCTAGGAGTCTTATATTATGGAATGCCATCATGGGAATGATATCACCTTTGTCATATTCTATTGGTTAGAGGCAGTCACAGGCTCTACCCACACTCAATGGGAGGGATTTATACAAGGTTACTTCTTGGGGATCACTCTAGGGTGTGTTTACCACAGAAGCCCAGGAAAAATTAGAAATGGTCAAGAACAGAGGAATTTGACTTTTGTTTCTCAAACGTGTCTTTTTATGAAATTCACTCTGTATTTTACAATCAAAATATAGTGCAGCTCAGGGATTTGGTTTAGAATGCCCCAATCTTATACAGTTTAGCAAATTCTGAGGTCCGGAATTTTTTATTTGGTTAATGATTCACACTGTGTGGAGTCCTTCTCTGGATTTTAATTGCTCTCTGATGAAGAGGACATTTCGAGGTACATTTAGCCTGGGTCTGGCTCCCTGGCTATTTGAAGAAGTAGGAGTATCTTGGTTAACAAGATGGGTAAAATTCCAGGCCCAGGGTTTAGAGCACCCAGCACGGACAAAAGCGGGGAATTCAGAGGAGGTATATGGCTGTGGGACTGGACTTTTCCCTCAGAGCGGCTTTATTCTGTAACCAATGAATCTGGGCTGGTCAGACACATTGCTTCATGCAGTTCTGCAAAGAGACAGCCCGAAAGCCTATGAAATATCTTCTTGCCACTTGTCTCTCTTCCACAGCAATTGAATCACCAAAATGTTAGCCCCTACCCTGGTCAAATGGGAGAGGGGCTTGCCCACAAAGCCTGTGGGTATATAGCTGAGGGTGGAGTATATATATTTGAAAATCATAAGAAAAAAGAATGGATTGACCACACTTGAATTAGGGAATCTGCCAAAGTCCTACCAAATTTGATTGAATCAAAGATGCCATTGTAAGACACAACCTTGTTTTATATGCCACTAAGGAAGAAAGAGCAAAGTACTGGTAATTAAACAGCAACAAGCATTGATTATAAGATACATCACTATTTCTGAGGTATTAGTGTGTGCAAAGAAGGCACGTCTTAGAATTGATGAATAAGGTTGACTTCCTAGGAGCGGACATACCTGGGAATGGTATTACCTTCAGGAAGCCCTGATTCTCACCAGGGCTGAGGTCTAGAACACCTGGGAGTGTGGCACTGACTAGTCTGCTATCACTAGGAAGAGAAAACATTCAAGTTAGAAATGTCCTTGAAAGTCTTGTAGCCCAGCCTCCCTCCTAGGGCAAAAGAAGCTGTGCCTCTCTTTCTAACAGATGTTTTTCCAGTCTCTGTGGAAATATTTGGAGCACTGAGGAACTCACTACCTTGCATAGCATCTGGTTGCATTTTGGGGTAAAATTTATCAGGTAATGGGGTCCCAATTTAAACCTAACGATGCTTACTTGATCCACTATGTGTGAGAATGTCTGGGTGATTTTAGGCTGGGCATCACCTGTGAAATGAGAAAATGAAGATCCTGTAGAGAAAGCTCATGCCAAGGGAAGAGGAAGATGGGCTGACAGGTGTGCCCTGACAGTTCCTCAGTTTATTTATTCTTTCTTTCCTTTGGCTAGAGTACTTGTCCAGTGCCGAGGTCTAAATCGATGATAGACACAGGTTCCCAGTTTCCACTCCTCTCAGCTCATAGCTCTTCTAACTTGAGTTTGAAAAATATAGAACTCCGATTGGGTGTGCTTGCCTGGAGTCCCTGCATGTGGTCCCATCACTCACCCCCCAGGGGTGCTTGGTGGAGCAGACAGATCATTGGACTTTCCATCTATAGGCACCTTGTCACGGCAGATGGCTTGGGTGTCCCTGGATGCACCATTGGTGGGTGTCAGCTGGAAATGAGGGTGCACCCTGGTACATTGCTTTGGTTAGACCTCAACTGAGGGTAGTCACAGAGGAGGTGGAAAATGATCACACATGGTAGCAAAGGGGGTTGCGTTCATCGCACAAGGCACATCGCACCTTGATGGAGAGCCTAAAAGACTTGGAGATTATGTAGCAAACGGGACCTTGCAGTTTCCATCATAGAAAACAGGGACAGAGCCAGATACACATTACTAGCCAGTGCTAAGTAATCCTGCTTCGACTTCGAGCAAAGAAATCTGTGGAAAAACATGATTATATGTTTGCCAGTTGCACTCATTTTAACTTACACCATTATAGTGGATATTGTCATTAATAAAATATTAACAAGTTGCTAAAACTTTAATAACAATAAGGTGCTAATGCATTTTATTTATTTATATTTGGTAGTACATAATCTCACTCTTTTGTGCTATAATTAATGAGTCCCCTCTCCCAACTTTTTTTTTTTTTAAAGATTTTTATTTATTTGACAGAGAGAGATCACAAGTAGGCAGTGAGGCAGGCAGAGAGAGAGGGTGAAGCAGGCTCCCCACTGAGCAAGGAGCCTGATGTGGGCTTGATCCCAGGACCTTGGGATCATGACCTGAACCTAAGGCGGAGGCTTTAACCCACTGAGCCACCCAGGCACCCCCCACTGTCCCAACTCTTAAGAGAACTATTCATAGATGCCTGTGTCTAATTCAGTTTTAGGAAATAGAAGTAGACTTCCAAAAGTCTGTGCCAATGACTTGTAGATGGTTATGGAAAAAGCTAAATGAAAAGAAAATTATTTTCTTTTGAATATAAAAGGTGCATTTGATTTTTATCATGGGTGAAGTTAGAGATATGACTAGGAGGAGAATAATATCCGAGCTGATTGCAGTGCTCACCATTGTGACAGATTTTCAAAGTTAGGCTCTTGCAAGTGGATTTAGACATATTGGTTATTGGCATCCCACAATTTTAGTAGTCTTAAAACATTTTACTCTTCTCACTTCCAATTGTTTTTTTCTTCCTTCATCATTCTCTGTCTTGGTCATGTAACATTTCAAGTTGGACGAGTTGTCTATTTTCCTTTTTGTGCATTATTATATTAATATTTCTTCCCTGGGTTCTTAGAATTCTCCTACATAGTCAAGCCCCTTTGAAAAATTTCTTAAAAATGTATATCCTTTTGGGGCGCCTGGGTGGCTCAGTAGGTTGAGCATCTGCCTTCATCTCAGATCATGATCCCAGAGTCCTGGGATGAAGTCCCACATCAGGCTTCTTGCTCAGCAGGGGAGTCTGCTTCTCCCTCTCTCTCTCTGCCCCTCCTCCCTGCTTGTGCTCTCTTTCTCTCTGTGTCAAATAAATAAAATCTTTTTAAAAAATGTAAATCCTTTCTTAAGTAAAAGAAAACTTGAAAAGGCATAAATAACTTTTTTTTTAAGATTTTATTTACTTATTTGAGAGAAAGAATCTCAAGCAGACTACATGCTGAAGCATAAATAACTTAATTTTTAAAAAGATTTTATTTATTTATTTGAATTAAAGAGAGAGAGGGAGTGACAATCTCAAGCAGACTACACTCTGAGTGCAGAGCCTGACATGGGGCTTGATCTCATCACCCTGAGAGGGTGACCTGATCTGAAACCAAGAGTCGGACACCTAACTGACTGAGCCACCCAGGTGCCCTGGCATAAATAACTTTCTACAAGAGAATGAAAGCATAAAAAACCATAATTCTTAAAATATTTTAATTTTGGCTTTAATTTATGGTATTTCAGACATTCAGAAGATGTACGTGGTAATATAACAAATACCAAAATACTTGATTCCCAGATTAAGGATTAGAACATAACACAGTTGCAGCCCTTGCGTATGCTTCCTCGAATGCATTCTTCATGCCCCTGCCCCCACAGAAGCATCATCTTGACTTTGTTTATTATTCCCATGCATCTCTTTTACATATTTACATATAATTACATATTAACTTGCTTTGAATGATATGTATTGTTCTGCATCTTTAAACATTTTACATAAATGGTATCATTTTGCATGAATTATTTTGCCACTTACTTTTTTCATTCAAAACTATTTATTTGTTCATGTTGATATATGTAACATGGTTCATTTTAATAGGAGTATGTTATTCCAAATTAACCTCCATTTATTATCATTCTCCCAATGGTGGGCATTTCATTTATTTCTGATATTTTCGTCTTTTTATATGTTATTAGAACAAATGCAACAAAGTTGCTTACACATGTTTCTTTTTTTTTTTTTTTTAAAGATTTTATTTATTTATTTGACAGAGAGAAAGAGATCACAAGAGGCAGGCAGAGAGGGGGGAAAGCAGGCTTCCCGCTGAGCAGAGAGCCCGATGCGGGGCTCAATCCCAGGACCCTGAGATCATGACCTGAGCTGAAGGCAGAGGCTTAACCCACTGAGCCACCCAGGTGCCCCACTTACACATGTTTCTTTGTGCTCATGGTGGGGAGTCTAAGGAAATTGTTTGTGGACTGAATTGTGCCTGCCCAAATTCATATGTTGAAGCCCTGACGCTCAGTGTCTCAGCTTCTGACTGCATTTACTGACAGGGCTTGCAAAGACATGATTAAGTTAAAATGAGGCTGGTAGGGTGGAGAGTAATCCAATCTGACCAGTGCCCTTCTGAGAAGAGGGCTGTGGGACACACACAGAACCCGGGGGACAGATGCACTGAGCGGTGCATGTGGGAAGAGTCCACAGAGAGCGGCTCTCTGCAAGCCAGGATATTGTTCCCCTCCTATTCATTTCTCTAACTTCACCCGTGATAAAAATCAAATGTGCCTTTTATATTCAAAAGATAATTTTCTTTTCTTTCTGTTGTTGATGCCTCCCTCTGTGGTATTTTGTTATGGCAGCTCAGCAGACTGATAAGCTCTCTTAGCGTGACACTGCTGGATGTTTGCAGGTTCAACTTCTTGAGCTAAGGCCACACCACTGTCCAAAATCATTGACACACATCTAACGCCCACCACGGGGCCTCTTCTAGTGGCACAGCCTCCCCAACATCAGAGGAGTGTTGACATGGTATCTTCTTATGCTTTCAATTTGCACTTGATTTTTGGTGAGGTTGAACATCTTTCCTTGTGTTTCATTAGCCATTTATGCTTTCTGTTTCTCTGTAAATGGACTGTATGTATATTTTTGCTCGTTTTTTTCTTGGATTGACATCTTTAAAATAATTTAAGGGTACAGTGTTCTAGTAATAGCATTAGTTTAGATTTTTATATTCTTACTGATTTTTTAAAAGATTTTATTTATTTTTTTAAAGATTTTCTTATTTTTAATTTATTTGAAAGAGAGAGATCATGAGTAGGCAGAGAGGCAGGTACGCAGAGAGAGAGAGGAGGAAGCAGGCTTCCTCCTGAGCAGAGAGCCCAATGTGGGCCTCAATCTCAGGACCTTGAGATCATGACCTGAGCCGAAGGGGGAGGCTTAACCCACTGAGCCACCCAGGCACTCCTAAAGATTTATTTTTTTGAGAGAGGGGGAGAGGGAGAGCATGTGTCTGTGCAAGCGGGGGGGGAGGCTTTTAAGGACTTTTGAGGCCAGAAAGATAAGTTGCATCGTCTTCTGTATTTTAATAGCATCCAGTGCATAGCCCTGTTACTAGTTACAGTTCTGATCACATTTATTTGGTAGATGCATGTTGAAATGTCTTTCTTTTCTAGACTGTGAATTTCTTAATGGCAAGGAGCATATCTTTATTTCTATTCCCACAGTACTGGCCTAATTTGTATTTGTTGAATAGATAAATAAAATAATAATATAATGTTATCATGAAGGAAAGAATTTGTTTGATAAATCATAAATCACATCACTCTCACTTCTGATATTTGTATGCTTTTTTCTGTTTCAGTGAGGGTGACTTGCCTTCCCAGCTGCCTTGTGAGTTTATGTGGGCAGAGGCTGTGTTTTATAGAGGATTGGTGCTGCTTTGGTCCTTAGCACAGTGTTAAGTATATTAAAAATCCCAGAAGATACTGTGTGATTGATGAGAGACTAAATGTAGCGTACATTCCGATCATTTATATTTTACCTTTTTATTTTTTATTTGTATCTTTTTATTAAAACAAAGGTATGACAATTAGTATTAATAACATACCAGTTACTTGAATAAGGAGACATCTGGGGACATTATGTAAAAGGGTTTTAATGCTGAGGGACAGGCTCACACCGCCTTTGTTGGAGCCAATGACACGTGGTTGCCAGGTGCTGTGGTCAGTCTCTGCCTTTCTCCAGTCACCCAGTCTCCTGGAGAGGCCCATTTTGAGAATCTCAGTGGGTCTTGAAACTTCCTTCTGGTTTACTCACGAATTCTAATCTTTCCTTCCTTCTCAGAAACAGAAAAGCTAAGAAAACTACATATATTCATTCTTATTCTGAACATAGTCTTTTTTCCCCAAGATTTATTTATTTATTTTAGAAAGAGAAAGAGGGAGAGAGAGCGAGTATGGGGAGGGGCAAAGGGAGAGGGGGAGAGAGAGAAGCTCAAGCAGACTCCCTGCTGAGCATGGGGCCCTATGCAGGTTTCCATCTCATGACCCTGAGATCATGACCTGAGCCCTAATCAAGAGTCAGGCACCCAACCTACTGAGCCCCCCAGGTGCTCCTGATCTGCACATGATCTTATGAGTACTCTTTGGTTTCTCTTTTTCTTTTCAGGAGAGACTGCCTTCCTTCCCAATGACCTAAAAATGGCTTGGGATGAAATCCTTTAATAGCCAGACATTTATTAGGCTACGGTCTCTCATCAGTTAAAAACAGTACTTTAGACTGATGGTTGTCAAAGTGTGGTCCCCAGAGCATCAGCATCCAGCATCACTCAGGAACTTGTTAGAGATAGACATTCTTGGCCCCTATCAGACCTACTATCTCGGAAACTCTGGGGGTGTAGCAATCTGTGTCTTAACAAGCTCTCCAGGGGATTCTGATACATGCCAAAGTTTGAAAACCACTGCTTTAAACCTTCAGCTAAGGATCTAAAAGGAGTAAATACCTCCTCCCCCATCTTTTCCTTCATGATTATTTTAAAGACTTAAACAGCACATAACTTCAAAACAACGCAGTCATACAACAGTGTTAGAGCGGGACATGATTAGGTCACATAGTAGCCAGAAAGAGAGCAGAACCATCATTATTAGGAAAAGAACTCCAAGACCAGAACTTGGCTTCTGTTCATTACCTGCCTCAACCATTCCGTCCTTGTATGACCTTGAGCGTGCTACTCAACCTCTCTCTGGTTCTGATTCCTCATCTGTTACACTGAGATTCTGGCAATGCCTCTCTCACGGGGAGGTTTGTTGCTGGGAATAAAGGATTTATACTCATAAGTGCTTGGAACAGTGTCTGGCACGCAATGAGTGCTCTGTTAAGTGATTGCTTAATAAAGTAAATGAACTTGAAGCTGAAGTTTTTGTAATCTGGGATAGTCCCCTACAAGAGGGACACAGAACAGGTGGGTGGAGCAAGTCATACCCCAAGCAGAGTGCCTTTTGCTCCTGCCTGCTGGTGGCCACTGCCTGTGTATCTGGCCAGAGCTGTTCTCCCAGCTGCAGAGGGACAGAACTGGACCACCAATGGCCGCAGAGTACGGGAAACCTGTATATATTTAAGCAGGATTCACACTTGTGCCACTCTGAATCCTGGAGAGCGAGGCAGTCAGAAATGCAGTGATCCTTCACCAGGATGTCGCAGGTGTCTGAGATCCCTGGGCCATAATATGGCCAAATCTTGGTTGTCAGAACTTCCGCGTGTATTGCTTTAAAAAAAATCCATTCAACATGAACTAGGCCCCAACATCCATTTCTGTTGGTTGCTGGTATATGCTCCATCACTTGGCAGATTTGATGTATTTTAACCTAGCTTTCAGCTTTCTGTAATCTCGCTTCATCAATCCTTCTCTGCTCAGGCATGTCTGCCTTCATTTGGCAGACATGGCAGGTTTTTCATTTCCCCCATGTAAATGACTTGTTTATTACAGTAGGGGTCCCTGGTCTTTGGAAACAGCTTATAGATATCCTCACACACAGCTGAGAAAGGGCTTCATGAATAATAATGCCCGAGTAAACCTGAGATGAGCTTGGACGTTGCCTCTTTGAAATTCATACATCATTCTAAGTGCCATCATTTAAATAGAAAATGTGGAAGGCTTCCTGGGAAGGCTGGGTCTGAAATATGCTTTCTTTACAAAACTTATCATTTCAGCACAAAACAAACAAACAGCAGAAAGCAAAGGTTGGAGTATGTGATTCCTGGTATGTGTTTTACTTGAGCATAAAATTTGTTTTTCTGATTGTACTGGGACTTTTCACAGCCCCACGGTTTTAACTTTTTAATTTGCATTTCTCTTTCTACTAAATGTTTCTCAGCTTCATTTGAATTTACAGTAAAAGCACAAAACTGAAGATGAGAAGACCACCATCCAAGGTAAGTTAACACTCAATTCCATTTGTCTTGGGAGACAAAAGAGATTTATTAATGCATTTATAGCATGGACTTCAGCTTCTGTCTAGACTGCAGATCCTCAAACTTAGCTGTACATTGGAGTCACTTGGAGACTGTTAAAAATACGGGTGCTGGGGGCACCTGGGTGGCTCAGTCAGTTAAGGTTCTGCCTTTGGCTCAGGTCATGATCCTGGAGTCCCAGGGTTGAGTCCTGCATCGAGCTCCCCACTCAGCAGGGAGTCTGCTTCTTGCTCTGCCCCTCCCTGCTCTTGTGCTTTTTCTCTCTCTCTCTCTCTAACATAAATAAATAAAATCTTAAAAAAAAAAACAAAAAACTGACACTTGGGAACCATCCTGGGTGTTCTGGTCTGGGTGTGTCCCAGACATTGATTTTTTTTTAAGATGCCCAGGTGATTCTAACATGTAGGAAAGTTTGAGAACGACAGGTGCACATTGTGTCAAATACATAGATTTGGAGATGCCCATCCACTCATGGAGAAAGTCATATGGCCCAACCAGAGTCGATTTAGAGTTGGACTGAGTGGCCTCTGAGGAGAGAACCCATCCGAAGGGAGGAAGGAGCCAGGCATACTCAGGTAGGGAAGCTGGGGGTTCTGCTTCTGGGTGTATTCACTTTGCTCTGTTCCCTCCCTGTTGTTATGCTTGCAAATCGCAGATGGAGGGAAAGAGAGGACTGAGCGGAAATGGAAGCACTTTTCCAGTAAAAGCTCTGCACAGCACTGGGTCCCAGCAGAAGTGGTCATGGAGTGCGACATGACACGGGAGGTGGGCTCCTCTGCCTTGTCAACACTCCATGCAGCAATTCAGGCCTAGAGATGGGAGGGCAGAGGTATCAGGGCCCAGTGAGCCAGAGTGACCTCCCACAGTGCCCTGTGTGATCGGCCATGGACCGTGCAGGGTCAGGAGAGGGCCGCAGCTTGCGGTGTGCACAGCGGGTACTGCGTCTGGCAGAAGGGAGGTCTGGCAGAAGGTTGGGAGGACGGCAGATTTGTTAGAGCGTTGAGGTCACGGACGAGGGCAGGGAACAAGGTAACATTGGCTATTCATACCTCTGGTGTATATCTACCAGCAGATGAGGCCTGAGGACTGAGCACAGTTCATCTGTGTAAGTAAGGATGCAAAGATACAACTATACTGTTATGTAGAGAAAATCAGAATTCTACCTTCCTGACCATATTGACTTAGCTCCCCTAAAGAACAATTAGACATTAACAGGATGCCCTTGGTCTGAATTGAGAAAGTAGCTATATAAGGTTTTGGCCATTGCCATGGAGCTGCTGTTAAAGAAATTGCTCATTAAATCCTTCAGTGGTACTCCTAAGGCCCCATGTGATAAATTCCTTTTGGAATTCAAGAGCCAGTCTATCTTGTATAATTGGTATGCTTCCATTTATGAGATAATAAGAACTGTGCAACCCATTACATTTCCTGCCTTCCTCCCCTCCTCAGCTGTCAAAAATTTCAAAACCAAACACAATGCTTTCTTGCAATAAATAAAACCTCTGCTGTTAACAACATTGAGTCCTTCTTATTATGGCTTTGCTGTGGTTTAATAAATTTTTCTATGTGTGTCTTGTTTTAAACCACAGTAAAATACTTTTAAAAGAAGCAGAAGATGGGGTGCCTGGGTGGCTCAGTTGGTTAAGCATCTGCCTTTGGCTCAGGTCATGATCTCAGGGTCCTGGGATCGAGCTCCATCCTGTCTTCAGTCTCCCTGCTCGGCAGGGAGCCTGCTTCTCCCTTTCCCTCTGCTCTTCCCCCTTCCACCTGCTTGTGTTCTCTCTTTCTCTTTCAAATAAATAAATAAAATTTTCTTAAAAAAAAGCAAAGGAAAACCATAAAAATCTCAGTTAAATAGAATCTGATTTTTAAAAGTCTTTTTTGTAGCTTTATTGTGGCATACTATATACAATAAACTGCACATCTTTAAAGTGTAATATTTGTACATTTTGATACAATACATACCCTTAAAACCATTACCATGATTGGGATGATGAACTATTTATCATCCCCCAAAAGTTTCCTCGTGTTCTTTGGTAATCTCTCCCCCAACTCCCACTGTCTCTAAGCAAGGACTAATCTGCTTTTTGCTACTATAGATTAGTTTGCATGTTCTAGAGTCTTACACAAGTTGATTCATACATTATGTTCCTTTTCTTGTCTGAATTCTTTCACTCGGCATAATTATTCTGAGATTCATCCATCTTATTGAATGCATTAATAGTTTATTTGTATTGCTAAGTTGTATTCCACTGAATAGATATATATGCAATTGTTTCTGTTCAGCTATTGGTAAACATGTACCTCCAGTTTTAGCTGCTATATACAGAGTTGCAGTGAACATTTATGAACAAGTCTCTGTGTGGACATATGCTTTCATTCATCTCAAGGAAACGAATGGAATGGTTAGGGTATATGGTATGGGCACAGATAGTTTTTTAGAAACTACTGTCGTGGTTTGTGAAGCAGTTTGTACCATTTTACATCACTAGCAGCGGCGTACGAAAGTTCCAGTTGCTCCACATTCTCCCCAATACTTGGTATGTTCAGTCTTTTAAATTTTAGCCATCCAAATGGGTAAGTAGTCGTATCTTATTTTGGTTTTGGCTTGCATTTCCCTAATGACTAATGATGCTGAACATCTGTTCTCGTTTTTATTTGCAATCCATATATCTTTGGTGAGATGACCGTTCGAGAATCTTTAGCCAATCTTCAAAAACCGAGTTGTTTGCTTTCTTATGATTGTGTTTTGAGGGCTCTTTATATATTCTTGGATATAAGTCCTTTATTAGATATATGATTTGAAAGTATTTTCTCATAGACTGTGATTTGTTATTTTGTGGAATCTGATGGTTAAGTTTAGCATTTAAAGCACTCCAGAACAGGGGCACCTGGGTGGCTCAGGGGATTAAGCCTCTGCCTTTGGCTCAGGTCATGATCTCAGAGCCCTGGGATCAAGCCCTGCATCAGGCTCTCTGCTCAGTGGGGAGCCTGCTTCCCCCTTTCTCTCTGCCTGCCTTTCTGCCTACTTGTGATCTTTTTCTCTCTGTCAAATAAATAAATAAAATCTTAAAAAAAAAAAAAAATAAAGCACTCCAGCACAATCCAGGCATGTGGGACGGTGGGAAGTGGCATTCAAAATCACTACCCTGAGACTCTGCACGTCCTCAGGCATCACCTAGTCCTGTGGTTGGATTCACTGAGTATCCTGGGCAAATGTAACTGGCCCCAACTCATCCTCCTCTTACAAGCCTCGCTTTGCCTCCCCCTGCCCCGGCTTCTGCCACACAGCTATTATCAAGATATTGATACCTGCTCATTGAACAGATCTTTATTTGCTAAATAAAATAGTACTCATTAATATGTATATATATATATATTTAAAGATTTTATTTATTTATTTGACAGAGATCAGAAGCAGGCAGAGAGGTCGAGAGAGAGGAGGAAGCAGGCTCCCTGCTGAGCGGAGAGCCTGATGTGGGGCTTGATCCCAGGACCCTGAGATCATGATCTGAGCTGAAGGCAGAGGCTTTAACCCACTGAGCCACACAGGTGCCCCTCATTAATATATTTTTTAAAGATTTATTTATTTATTTGAGAGAGAGAGAGTACAAGGGGAAGGGGCAGATGGAAAACAGCAAGAGAGAGTCTCAAGCCGACTCTGTGCTTAGTGCACAGTGTGGGGCTTGATTTTATGACCCTGGAATCAAGACCTTAGGTGAAACTAAGAGTTGGATGCCTAACCGACTGCACCACCCAGGCACCCCAGTACTCCACTAATCTTTTTTTTTTTTTTTAAGATTTTATTTATTTGACAGAGAGAGACACAGCGAGAGAGGGAACACAAGCAGGGGGAGTAGGAGGGGGAGAAGCAAACTTCCTCGCTGAGCAGGGAGCCAGACGTGGGGCTCCATCCCAGGACCCTGGGATCATGACCTGAGCTGAAGACAGATGCTTAATGACTGAGTCACTCAGGTGCCCCCAACTCCACTAATCTTTGATCTGCTTGATATGCAAGAGATTGGAAGAACCTTATCTCTTTCTCCAGGGACTAAAATCTGGCTCTGCTAGGGTAGGGGGGAAGGGAGAACCTAACAGTCTACCTCTTGTATTTAGGTTGAATCGAATGAAACTACTGCTTTTTTTTATTGATCAAAATGTATCGGGGCGCCTGGGTGGCTCAGATGGTTAAGCGTCTGCCTTCGGCTCAGGTCATGATCTCAGGGTCCTGGGATCGAGCCCCACATCGGGCTCCCTACTCAGTGGGGAGCCTGCTTCCCCCTCTCTCTGCCTCTCCCCCTGCTTGTGCTCTCTCTGCCTCTCTCCCTTCTCTCAAATAAATAAAAAAAAAAAACTAAAAAAAAAAAAAAAAGTATCAACTATGGGTGTATTTGTACTTGGTTGCCATAATGAAGTACCAAAAATTTGGGTGGCTTAAACAAAAGAAATTTATTGTCTCACAGTTCTGGAGGCTAGAAGTCTGAGATCAAGATGTCAGCGAGCTTGGTTCCCTCTGAGGGCCATGAGGGAGAATCTGCATGGACTTCTCTCCTAGCATCCAGTGTTTGGTTGGGAATTGTTGGCATTCCTTGGCCTTTAGATTCATCACCCCAAACTCCGCCTTTATCTTCACATGGTGTTCTCCTTGTATGTGTGTCTCTGTGTCTAAATTTCTCCGTTTTATAGGGACACCACTCATACCGGGTTAGGACTCACCCTAACGAGCACATTTTAATTAATTATATCTGCAAAGACCCTATTTCCAAATAAGATCATATTCTGACATACTGGTGGTTAGGGCTTCAACATATGAATTTTCGGGGAATATAGCTCAACCCATAACAATAGGCAATTGCATATAGTTCAGCCTACCAGAAACTTTCAATCAACGTACTTGCTTTTAGCTCCTGACTTCCTTACACTTTCTGTTTTGGATTGGTTCCTCCTATTTCTAAACTTCACCAGGGCACCTTGGAGTCAGATTGGTTTTGTCTCATTAGTTTTCTCATCCCTCCATCTCATAGGTACTTGGAATTGACTTTTCATCTCTATGTCTGCTGTGCCACTTGACATTCATTTAAAGTCCAATTTATTGAAGTTGAGTTGTTGTTTTAAAGTCTTTGGTCTTAGCTTAGTCACAGGTTTTTGGGCAGTGTAAAGATCTGTTCAGAAGGTCTCCTGTATTTAGAACAGGAGTTTAGTGTCAAGGCAATAGAATTTGGACTCAGAACACTTGGGTTTGGGCCATGACTCTACTATTTACTAGTCCTATGAAACTGGACAAATTGGTGGCTCAGTTTTCTCATCTGCACAATATGAAAACAATGTGGCTTGATATCTAAATGAATTGTGGACAAAAACATGGGGGATAATTTTCATTAACATGATTTGTGTACGGTAAGGCTTTATCTGACCATTAATTGTTACAACCAGAAGAATCATTTTGCTGCTGTGGAAAACTACAAAATTGAATAATAACAGCAAATATGTACTGAGAGGTTACTTTGCATAGTTAGTTTTTAGCCTTTTTACACATTTACTCATTTAATCATCACAACTACTGTATCAAGTAGTTAATATTTAGGCTCCACTAGAGGGAGGAGGAAACTTTGGCACAGAGGGGCTGTGTGTTAATCCTCTTTAAAAATCCTCTGCTCTAAAAAAAAAAAAAAAAAAAAAATCCTCTGTTCTGCACAAGACCCAAACAAAGCATTTGTCACTTTCTCCCTCCACAAAACACTCTTCCCAGCTCTCTTGTCTCACACTTCCTTTGATGTCAGCGAAGGTAATTTCTCTCATCTTCATTTATAGTTTTCTTTTCACTGGGGCCCTGAATTCATTCCCTCTGTATCTTGTGAGAACTCGCACTGCCCTGAATTCTCTCTTACTCCCTATCATGCCAGTTTCCTGTATTTGTAGGTTCAGTTTCTTACCCATCCAGAAAAGTAGAGGAGTCTAATAGAAACAGGAGAACCGCTCCAACTATTGTCTCTTTTATCTACCTCCTATTTGGGGTCACCCCTTTTTGTGTCAGATTGCACTCAAAGCATAGTCTGTACCTATACTCAATACACATTTCTTCTTAACTCCTGCAATCTGGCTTCTAATCTCTCCAGTCCAAACACAATATGAAAGCCAATCTCCCTGAATTTCCGTCTGTGCAAGATTAGTGACCTCTTCTATCTTCATCTCTTACCCTTCTCCGCCTACGTGAGACTTCTGTGGCGTCCATCTGAGTGAAATCACACAGTCCTGAGCTCACTCTTTCTAGCTTGTACTTTTCAGGTTTGATCCAGTTGCCTTCCTTCCCACCTGGACCACTGGACCTCCTCTGTTGTATTTCACTTTGAGAAATTATCACCACTTGAAACCATATTATATATGAATATTTTCTTTTCTGTCTGACATCAGTTGTCTTCTTTTTTCAGCTTGTCTAACTCCACGGCCAATATTTTTATGAGGCAGGGACTGGTGGGATAGAATGAAATATAAGTCAGCTGTTTCTCTGTTTCTATCTGGAAACAGAATATTGCTTTGACCAAATCTTTTTGGCCTTTGAAAAATTACTTGAAGGCGTCTTTGCATTTTCTCAGTGTTACAACTAGTGGTTCTGGGGGTGACAGGAATGACACAGAGAACGTAGGAGGAGAAACAGACTGACAAGGTGGGAATTAATCAAGGCAATGATAGTGATGTCTCCTTTCTTATGGGCATGGAGTCAGGCCAGATCTGGTGAAGGAATAAGTTCTAAATTGATTGAGATGTTGAATCTTGGATATCAGCATGGATAGGAGTCAAGAAACTATGTCATAGGGTAGGTGGGTGATGGCAGGTGAAAATGAGAGAGGCCTAGACTGGCTATAGGCAAAATAAGCAGTGGTTGATTCTGGAGCTACTTCATGGGTAGAGCACATGAGATTTGTGGTTAGATTAGGTATGGGGGTTAAAGGAAAGAGAAGAGTCAAAGATTGGTGTCATTTACTAATGAGGAAGGAACAGATTTGGGAATTAAATCCCACAGTGTGGTTTTAGATGAAATATTGAGATGAGATGTTTTGCACAGGTTAAGGGATGTAGAAGAAACCGTCTTTTTTGGCTGGAAGAGTTCCCTCCTCTATATTTAAAAGCTTTCTCTTGATGTGAATTTTCTGATGGATAAAAAGCTCTGTAAACTAGGTGAAATGAGTGGTGGCATGGGTTTGTTGCCAAGGCTTCCCACATCCATCACACGCATAGGATTTTTCCTGTACTCATTTCCTAATCAAAGATGGCAAATTATTTCATGTTGCCTGCCAAAGTAAAAAAATAGTCCTCATTAACAATTTCATGTGCCATGGGTGGAATACTAATAAATCAATATGATTTACTATAAAATATTTAACAGAAGTACATTTTCATCACTGATTCTAATAAAAATAATACAAAGATTTGATTAGTATTGATGATATCGTTTTTAATTTGTTTTACTATATAAAGCTGTTCTTTTTCTGTTGGGAACAAAGCAAAGTTATTTCTGACTGGATATAATTTGCAGCAGAGCAAAGACATGAAGAAAAATTAGTTATTGGAAAAAATGATCAAATAAAAATTTTATTTTTTAAAAGTTATAAAAAGTATTAGGTTATAATTTTAGGATATGCGGACACTACAACCTCAACCTGTGGATAATACAGTGAGCATTGATCTCATTTCAGCTCAAATTCAAATGCATGTAAAAGCTACTTTGGTCTTTATTTTTCAAAACTTAAGCTTATTTATGGCTTTAAAAATAAATTTGTTGTTTTGGGGGCGCCTGAATGGCTCAGTCTGCTAAATATCTAAGTCTCATTCTCAGCTCAGGTCTTGATCTCAGGGTCATGAGGTCAAGCCCTGCATTGGGTTCCAATGCTGGGCGTGGAGCCTATACACACACACACACACACACACACACACACACACATATACATATATACATATATATATATATACACACATATATATATACTCATACACACACACACAAACACACACACCCGCAAACTAAGTAACTCATCCTTAAAAAATGGTTAATTCATAAAATTGACAGACATTTATTAAACACCTACTATGTTTCAGACTCCAGGTTAAATGCTGAGTACACATAAGTGATGGGAATGAACAAAGTCAAGACTTCATGGAGATTACATGATTGTTTTGGTTTCAGATATAAAGATGTGAAAGAAATCTCTTTTAAGTAATTTGAAATGGTTACAAATTTTAATAATTTATTTGATATGTTTTAAATATTGGGAAATAATTTCTTGTGTTTACTTATATTTTTCTGGCTGATTGATCTATCACTTAAAATGTCTTTTTGCAGAAAGTGATATACAATGAATTGATTTAAAGCACATGACACATGAGGATTTATCTCTGTTTTACAAAATTCTCGTTAGCAACTCACAATTATTTCAATCCTGTATGTCTTCTCTCTCTTCTTTTGTAACTATTAAATTCAAAAATTCAACTGGACAGTCAGTGTAATTAAAAGAAAATCAAATAAAGTTCATATTAGTGTTTGAACAGAATTTTAGGGTGCCAATAAAATCAAGAAGCCAATATTAAAATAGTCACAACTCTCAAGCTCAAAATCAAATTAGGACACCCAAACCAAATGGAAAGGTTTGAGTTGGGTTTTAAAAGTCATTTGTAATTCAACTGGAGAACAGTACACTTGGTCAAATAGAGAACTACACAGAGTAAGATTCCTAACAACGTGAATATTTAGCTCTATATTGAATCATCAGGGTCATGCTTAGGCGAGGTACACAGCATGCACTATTGTGTGGCACAATGTCATAGGTGGTGTTGTCCGATGTCATTATACTTATAGACTTACTGTCATCTGATTTATTATGCGATTTTATATTCTCCACGGAAAAACTAAGGCATCTCTAAGTTCATTATAATAAAACTCAAGTGGAAATTAAAATTAATAAAACCCCCAACCTTTAAAAATTCATTTTCTTTTAAAAATTTAATTGAAATGCCAGATGAGATTATTAAAGGAAAACATTAATTTAAAAATCTCTTCTATGATATTACCAAATATATCCTAAGATGTACGTTCATCTGTATCTGTGGATATAGACATAGACACACACACACACACACACACACACACACACACTTACGATTCCTACTTGAATGTATATCGAGAGAGGTACTTCTACATTCTTTCTATCCATATGTCCTCCCCTCCTCCACAGGATGAATTTCTTTTTTTTTTTTTTTTTTAAAGATTTTATTTATTTATTTGACAAAGAGAGATCACAAGCAGGCAGAGAAGCAGGCAGAGAGAGAGAGGGGGAAGCAGGCTCCCCGCTGAGCAGAGAGCCCCATGCGGGGCTCGATCCCAGGACCCTAAGATCATGACCTGAGCCGTAGGCAGAGGGTTTAACCCACTGAGCTACCCACGCACCCCCACAGGATGAATTTCTGATGATGAATGAGAAATTTAGTCTGAGAGAGTTTTCCGGTATAGAACAAACTATTTCGATGGCCTCTAAATTGCTATTACTTGGGCCATCTTGCTTGATTGGAATGAACAACGGGTTCTTTAGGACTCAGAGAGTGAATCACTGATTCTTGTCTGAGAGTGAAGGCCTGACAGCTTCTGCAGGTGGAGTGAAATCACGTCTCAGGGATAAGAATATCGCACTTGGGGTCAGGAACCCTCACTTGGAGTTCTAATTCTGCCACCATCTCAATGTGTGAAACCCAAGCTTCCCCAGACTTGACTAACTTTCGAGTATAAAATTAGGTTATATCAATGGCCCAATTTCACTTTCTTCTCACCTGAATTAATAAAGACCTCGTAATCCTAAAACAAATCCCTTCCTTGAGAGTGTCTCATGCCTTTAGCAACTGTTAACTGGAGTTCTTCCTCCAGAAAACCCCTCTAGATTGATCCACACACACATAGCCCTTCTTGAACATACTGGAATGGAATTTTCTGCTTCGTACCTGTACTCTAGAGCTACTGTGTTTTGTGTGCTATATGGAATTCTCTGAATCCAATGGTATTTTCATATCTGCAGGAATCTCTCATTGCAGATGCTTATACTTAACACTGTAACCTCTCTCTGGCAAAGCTAAACCAAAGGCAAGGCCAAGCTCCATTTTCTTTTACAGTTGTGGTTGAGACCTGTATGACCGCCCCAGCCAGGGGCAGAAACACAGATCGATCATCCCCGAATGGCACCAGATAATGAAATAAGAGTCTGAAATTTCTACTGAGTTTTCGATGAGAAACCTCCTATGTCTAATTTTTTTGTCTATGATCCCACTTTGCAACAACTTGTAGCCAGACTCTCTACGGGAGAGTCTAGTGGCTTGACTCTTACTTCAGAAAAAGAGTGCTTAAATGTGGTAACAGTATATGTGTCTCTTATATTAATGTGGTCCAATGGCACACTTTTCTAGTTATCACCTGCTTCTAGCACTAGCTCTCCTTTCCTCGCTCCCTCCCTTCCCACCATCCTCCCTCACCAACCCCAGTGGAAGGATATCTTATATTACTCTCTTTTTTGGACCAGACAGCTGTTCCTTCAAAACTTCCATGTCTCAGGCAGCACCTACAACTTAGGGCAAATTCTTCCCCTCCACTTCGGATAGATTGACCTCTTTAAGAGCCATTCCTGTCTAGTCACCCCAGGATCTGTGCAGAACACTGGGACCCTAGGAGATTTACCCAGAAATTTAGTATTCATCCACATCCAGAAAGAACCTCAGAAATTTCAAGAATAGTTAGAGTCTTAAACTTGCGCAGATACTGTCAACTTTGGTGTGCAGGGCTGCAAAAGAACTTACTGAGCCTGGAGGCTGATTGGACCAGCCAGGATTTTGTTCTGGCCCACTTTCTAACAAACTTTACCTCCCGAATAACAGCTGACTCTGAGACAGGGACCAGCTCTTTGCAGGACTTTCATACCTCGCCAGTACTCCTCCCCCAGCTACCTCTGTGACTAGCTCAGCTCACAAAGTCCAGGAACAACATATATCCATCTTTATCTATTAACAATCAAAAAAATCTGTCATTGAACTTGCTCCATAGCTGAATATTACTTGGCTTGCCAAATTATGAAAACCGAAATCCCCATTGTTAGACTGATGCTATTACCAATCAAAAGCTTTAAAGCCCCCAGTAAGGGGATAGGAAAACATGAGAGGGAGGATAAAAATGACAGTGGGGCCCCAGATAGTATCTGGCAAATGGGGAAAATCAGTTGAAAAAAACCACAACAGTGGCCAATTAGAATCACCTGCCTGTGCTGACTTTTGTCCCACAGACTTTTACTCCTTTCCTTTTTTTCTTTCACAGCAGACTAGCCCAGGACATAGTAACATCAACTCTGTTCCTCCTCCCCCAATAACACAGAATTTAAGTGCCTTATTGACTTAAGGGCCAGACCTAAATATCCTTCAATCTAAGGGCTCGAGATTTCTCCCACATTCCATGAACTTCTGTTGTATTTAAGGTAGTAGAAATTTCCCCTCATGCCATCCCATTCTGAAAACATCTCTCTGACCAACATCTTTTCCTTTTAAGCCCATTTTCTCCCATCAATCTGTTAGATCTTCTGTAAAATGAGATAACACTCATTTCTGAGCAGGAATTCTTTGTATGTGCTTACTCACTTTCCCTCTCCAGAACTTCCTTTCTAATAACCTCTGCTCATCAAAGAATATTTGCATCTACATCTTCCCACCCACTCTTTTGTCTCATAACATGAATGATGTCAGACTCACTCATTCTGCCCACTAGTGAAAATCAATAGAAGTCCTACCATTCCCCTCCCAAATTACCTGAAACTGCTTGCAGCTGGAGTCAATCATATTTTTCCTACATTATTCTGCCAGTTAAAAACTCCCAAATCTGTCAAAGACACACTTTCTTTTAGGATCTCCAAATGGTAGGTACTCAGGCTTGCCTCCTTTTCCTGTCATAATACAACCCACAACTCAAGTATTTTCGTGATCCATTTTTGTTCCAACTTTCTTTTTCATACTAACAGATCTTGATAGGCAGTTTTTGTTTACTTTCTTCCTATTAAGGTTTCCATTTCACCTAGACCAGCATTTCCCAAGACTAAAGTCCAAAATCTTAAAAGTGATTTAGATTACATTATGTTTCCTAGAAACTCTGGTCTTGTTCAACATATTAGTGACCTAATGTTAGACTTTTCCTGCCTAGAAGCCTGCAAATAAGATGCCTTCATCTTGTTTCTCCAACACCCAGGGCTGCAAACCCCTCTGGTGACTGATTAGTTGTCTATGACTTTGGGAAATGGCATCTCAGTTGGATAGAAACACTTCTCCTCCTGATGGGGGGGGGTGGTTAGCCCGGGGATCCATGGGCCCTGCAACCTCATGATGCACACCTTGGCTTGCATGGCCAGGTAGGGCGGGGAGTGGCGACAATAATGTGTCTCAGGGAGAAAGCTGCTTCCACGTCCAGCTGAACACCATCTTTCCCTATGACCAAACACAATCCATTTCGTACTGTTGGTTTCTTTCTCCTGGTCGAAGTACTGTCACTCATCCAGTATAAATTTTGCCTCTTCACTTTTGATAAAAGCCCCAGAATCTCATGATTATTTTCGAGTTATAAATCTCATGAGGTTATCCAAGACACCCTACTTGAAAATTAGGATCTCATCTTTTCTTAGATGGGTCTGGTTCAAGACTCTCAGAGAAAGATGGTCCTAGATGAGGTGATAAGATTTCTTTTTGCCATCTTACATTTTACTCAAGGGACCAAACTCTCCCCGCACTGCCCAACCTGGGTAGGTACCTCTTCTTCTTTTTTTAAAAAAAAAAAAGATATTTTAAAAAATATTTTATTTATTTATTTGACAGAGAGATCACAAGTAGGCAGAGAGGCAGGCAGAGAGAGCGGGGGAAGCAGGCTCCCCGCTGAGCAGAGAGCTGATGTAGGGCTAGATCCCAGGAACCTGAGACCATGACCTGAGCCGAAGGCAGAGGCTTTAATCCACTGAGCCACCCAGGCGCCCCAAGTACCTCTTCTTTTCATATGCCTTTGCTTTAGCATCGTAGATTATGCACAATTGTGGAATCAGTATAGATTTTCATTTCTGCAAAAAGCACAATCTCTAACAGCCCTTTTTTTTCCTTTTATAATTCGACTGAAATGGCTGTACCCTGTGCTGTGCTGTGGAAGGCTTTCATGAGGCTTTGATGATAGTCTCTGGCTGATACTAAGAGACTAAACAAGACCCCTTTCCTCCATGGGGCGGGTGTGTGTGTGTATGTGTGTGTCTCAGTTTGTACAAATAAGGGGTATGGAGTAGATCAAAGTTTTCAAATATGGTCTGTGGATTCTGGGTTCTCCATTTACACATTGGGTCACATCCCAAGAGGTGGAGGAAAGAGTGGTAAGGGAGTGGAGGCACAGTGTGTCTGTATCTCTCCCCTGGAACGCATGTAAAAAGAAGAGCTTTACCACCACCTCTTTTATCCTTTTTTTTTTTTTTTAAAGATTTTATTTATTTGACAGAGAGAAACACAGTGAGAGGGAACACAAGCAGAGGGAGTGGCAATGGGAGAAGCAGGCTCCCTGCTGAGCAGAGAGCCCGATGCAGGGCTCGATCCCAGGACTCTGGGATCATGACCTGGGCCGAAGGCAGACGCTTAACGACTGAGCCACCCAGGTGTCCCTTTTTTATCCATTTTATATCAGGTTATAGACCCTATACCTAAATGCTTTACCTATCTAGTCTATATTAGTTTGCTAGGGCTGCTCTAACAACCACAGTCTGGGTGGCTTACAAAACAGAGATTTTTTTTCATGCTGTTCTAGAAGCTCAGAGTCTGGAAATCAAGATGTTGGCAGGGTTGGTTGGTTTGCTCTGGGGGCTGTGAGGGGAGGCTCTGCTCCAGCCTCTTTCCTTGGTTCTCAGATGGCCGTCTTCTCTCTGTGTCTCTTCACATTGTCTTCCCTATGTGTGCATCTCTGTATCCAAATCCTACCTCCCTTTTAAGAAAAGATTTATTTATTTATTTTGAGAGAGAAAGAGAGAGCATGGAGGGAGGAATAGAGGGAGAGGGGGAGAGAGTCCCAAGCACAGAACCCGATGCAGGGCTTGATCTCACGACCCTGAGATCACAACCTGAGCCAAAGCCACGAGTCAGATGCTTTAACTCCAACTGCAACTGCAACACCCAGGTGCCCCCATATTTCCTGTTTTTATAAGGACACCAGTCATATTGGGTTTGAGCCCATCCTTATGACCTAACTTTAACTTGAGACCCTTTTGCCAAATGAGGTTACCTTCTAATGTCCTGGGTGTTAGAACTTCAACATAGAAGTTTTTCTATTCAACCCACAATAGGGTCTGTGTCCCAGTGCTGTACATTTCATACTATAGACATTCACAAATATATGTACACTTCTGAACCCTAATCATGGACAGGAATAAAGTGGGTTTTTTTCCTCCACAGGGATTTTATTCACACGTAGTAAATATGACTTACATGGCCTGGCTTGAGCCTCCCACCGTGAAGCCAGCATGTTGGACATATCCAAGTATTCCCTACAGTTCCTAGAAAAAGATGATTAATACACTTCCTAACCTTGAGAATTTACAGAAACAACAGAGATGGACATGATTAAGTGTCAATATAAATAGCATAACTACTAAAGGGGGTAACCTCTCAGGAAGAAATAAATATGCGTTAGGAAAAACATTTTGAGAGAGGTGGGTTTGAGCTTTAGAAGACAGATGAGATGTAAACAGGTGTGGAAGGAGTTGATGGTTCTGGTAAGACAGTTCCAGTCAAAAACTTATTCCCAAACCCTCTTAGAGTTTCTGGGGACTAGATCGTGAGGAGACTTGTGTGGATGCAGTGAGCTTTCCCGTTAGTGTTTGGGAGGAGGGTGGTATGCAAGGTGGGATGGGGTTGTGAGGGCTCTGCTCTTTCTCCTGGAGATTACTGAGCACAACCGAATGTTTTTGGGGAGAGGAGTGACGTGATGGGGGAATGTTTGGAGGACAGACAACTGAGTGGAGTGTAGGGTACACAGTGAGGGGAGGTAGAGATGACCCCTGGGGTGTGGGTGGGGGCTGACGTAAAGAGGAGGAAGGCAGACTAATGTCTTCTGAGCCTATAACCACCAAGCATGTTTACAAAGTCATGATGGTGTTAACAGTGGATGTTGATAGGATGATAAAGATTATGAAGATCTGTATTCTGCAGATTCTGGGAAGTCTGTGTGTGTGGTTAGAGAGACAGTGGTGCAAAAGAGAGTTTAGATAGGAAATTAATAGGTAGTGATGAAAAGGAAGCCTCAGAAGTTCCTGGTGTAATTATATTAATTAGTAGAATGGTGGAAAATATCAAAATATTCAACTGAGTATTTTGCACTGAAAGTAGTTGCCTGTAAGGAACAGGCAGCTGTGGGGGTGGGGGAGTGGGGAGGAGAGGCAGATCAAGGGGCTCTTTATGTAAAACAGAACAAACTCATAGAACCACTTGACTTTCTAAAATGTGTCTATAAGTAACTTTGATAAAATTAAAGATTAAATTCAGTAAGGAATGGTAATAACAATAGTGAGTTGTTTTCGTCTATCAGATTGGAAAAGTTTTTAAAGATTTTATTTATTTGACATAGAGAGATCACAAGAAGGCAGAGAGGCAGGCAGAGTGGAGGGGGGGGGGAGCAGGCTCCCTGCTGAGCAGAGAGCCTGATGCAGGGCTCAATCCCAGGATCCTGAGATCATGACCTGAGCCGAAGACAGAGGCTTCTGCTCAGAGCTCAGAGGCTTTAACCCCCTGAGCCACCCAGGCGCCCAGATTGGAACAGTTTTTAGAACATTGACAGTTTTTCTAAAAGGCTGTTTGGCAATGCATATTAAATATTTAAGCTATATACTTTTTTTTTTTTTTTCTCAGAACCCCTGGTTCTGGAAACTGACCCTAAAGAGTACAGTACAACTATATTCAAAAGTATGATCAAAACTTCTACCATAAGCATCCATGCCTGCTGCTGTTTCTGAGCCTTTTCATATGCTTGGCTCTAGTGGTCAACAACTGATTTAATCCCAATGACAGCTCAGTTACCTAGATTTTAGAGATTCCTCTTTGTATACAAAGAAATAGCTCTCTTGTTCTTGCTGTCCTTCTCTATTTCTCTTTTCTTTCCTCCCTGCTCACTTACTGTCTTCTCCCCTATTCCTTCACTGTCTCTTCCTATATTGTAGGAGGACCAGGAAAGGATCTCCCATCTAGCATGAAGTCTTCCATTTGTTTAACATCTGTGATTAGATTCCATTCAAGGAATAGAAAGGGGGGGGGAAGCTCCCTTTTGTCCACAGACTTTCTTCTGTAATATAGCTTTTTTTTTTTTTTTTTAAGTAAAGACAGTATTTTTTCCCTCTTTTTCTCAGTTGGCGAGAACTTGAGGTGGAGGACAGTGAGTGATCAGCCAGACAAATCTCCAAATGTCCATGTTGTAGAAAGTCTTAGTAACTATGAGACTATAGACTAAAAAAAAGTTGGGTAGAGTAAGAAAACATGCTGGATTGGAAAGATCAGTGTGAACCCATAACTTCATAAGGAAACTGATATTCTAGCTAAAAAAATGGCCCTTGACAATAATAGTTTCAACAGTAGCCATTTTGCTCATCGTGACTTTCATGTGTCTACTGCCAGATTTTCATCTGTTTTGTTTTTATCCACTAAAAGAACTAGATTTACTTTAAAAGTAGCTGATTCCCAAGTCTTGGCAGGAAAATTCAGATGGGTCTAGAACATCTTGTTGTTGCTAGAAAACAAGGATGCTTTCAATGTGTCAACCCACTAGTCAAAGCATATCAGGAACAGATTTAAATTTTTTAGCTTTCTAAGCAAGGAAGGATATACTCCAGGGGAACCGTCTGTGTCTGGGTAAAAGGGATTCAAAAGGGGCTTATCAGAAGATTTGTGCTTATGCTGAATGATTTTTATGAAGAGATTAGGGAAGCAGGGAGCTTCCCTGGATTGGATAATGTCAAGAAGCTAGGAGAAGTTCAGTGATTCACCATCTCAGTTAATCTCTGTACAGAAGGTAGGAGGAAGGAAGCTAGGCTGGTAATTTCATTGGTAAGAAAGCAAAAATCACTCAGAAATCTTTTTTTCTCCAGTTGCATTATGACTTTATGTTCAAAATTGTTTATCATAGCTTGATATTCACTTTCTCAAAAATATTCAAGGCAGTGCTAAAAGAATGAACCAACTTAAAAAAGGTCTCCTATTGGCCAAGTTGAGACAATATGAACAACAAATAGAGAATGATAATTATAATCATTAAGACTATGAAGTCATTAAGATACTCAAAATTAAAGGCTAAACATGTATTAAGATGTAGTTATAATAAAAATTTAAATATGATAGAATATATTTAATTTTTACAGGTTACAAGTTTCCAATTAATACCCACAGACATTTAGTACCTACATGTTAAGGAATGTCAGCCATCCAAACATTAAATAACACATCAGTTCTTGGAAAGCAATCCGTATCAAAAGTTTGAAACCTATATGAAAGGCAGACACTTAAAAATCTCATGATGTGGGGCACCTGGGTGGCTCAGTCGTTAAGCATCTGCCTTCGGCTCAGATCATGATCCCAGAGTCCTGGGATCGAGCCCCGCATCGGGCTCCCTGCTCAGCAGGAAGCCTGCTTCTCCCGCTACCATTCCCTCTGCTTATGTTCCCTCTCTCGCTGTGTTTCTCTCTGTCAAATAAATAAAATCTTTAAAAAAAAAAAAATCTCATGATGTATCAAGTAAACCTTTATTATAAAAAGGGACTCTGCCTAATGCACCAAGGCTTAGGTTGAAATTACAGTGGTGTATGCAATCAGGACCCTTGGCTAACCAAGATCAGTGGCAAAATTCCAGAAGCTGCCATTTCAGCTGATCTGAGATGGTATTCTTTTTCTGTGACTGGTAAAATTACTTCAGCCTTGGGAAACTTTAAAACATAAAAACAAAAATCCTAGGGAGGAAGAAGCATAAGACTGTATGATGAAATTAAAATTCATCCTGATTTGAGCACCTTTATTACTGGTTTAAATGAAAGTATAATAAAAATAATTTAAAGTTTTATTTTTTTTTTGTCTTTTGTTGGATTTTTTCAGAAAAATATGAAATATTTATAATCATAATTTTTAAAAAAGATTTTATTTGACAGAGAGGAGAGAGATCACAAGTAGACAGAGAGGCAGGCAGAGAGAGAGTGGGAAGCAGGCTCCCCACTGAGCAGAGAGCCGGATGTGGGGCTCGATCCTAGGACCCTGAGACCATGACCTGAGCCGGAGGCAGAGACTTTAACCCACTGAGCCACCCAGGCGCCCCTATAATCATAATTTTAATTAAACTGTTTAGAACATTTTATTAGATAAGCTCATAACCAATTAATAAGTTTGGGAAAATTTGATTTGTTAGATTCCAAGTCCAGACATTCATTATGAAGATACTGTGAAAACTTAGAATAGTGACTGCTTACTCCTTAACAAGAATGTTATCTTATTTTTTACTGAAATGTAATCGACACACAATGTTACATTAGTTTCAAGTGTACAAGATAGTGATTTGACAAGTCTATAGGTTATGCTATGCTGACCACAAGTGTAGTTACCATCTGTAGAATGTTAATCCTTTAATGAAATCGTTCAATTAACAAGTTAAGCATTATGTAATATTAATGAATATTCTTTATGTACAGATTATTTTCAGACATCAGAGAGTCTACCAACAGAACAGAGGTCAGGATATAATAGAACTCAAAAGCGAGGTGTTGAAGAACATTTCATCCCTTATCTTTTAAGATGTTTCTAGAAAAAAGCTTCTTGGAGAGCAGTCCTTCATCTGCATCCCCTGAGAACCTTGTGATTCCATGGTCTTCACCATAAATAATTAGGTTAGAAGAGATGATGTTTGTTTCCCTTGGCCTTTTCCTACTGGTCACAAAATGGTGCCCTCAGGATCAGGCAGGTGGCCAGGAAGATTGTACTCAGAGCTGTTCATAAAAGAGTACAAGTTTGAGTCAATTCAGTCAGTCAAGATTACCCCATCCACCCTTCCATTATGGCTTTCTTTGTATGGAAATCATACATTGCAATGCCTCCAACTTCCTAATCCCAACATGAGTTCCCAGGGAATATCTCCATTTGTGAATTAATGGACAAATCTCTTGTCATTGTCATCTCTTTGGTTAGGAATGTAAGGGAGGTTGGGAAAGGAAGAATTTATGTCTGTTATTGCCTCTCTGAAAAAACTTGGGCCATTTGGTAAGGAAGACAAGAAAAATGGATATTGGGTGACCAGTAGTTGTGTCTGCCAAAGGAGTGATTAATTGTCCAAACCAGGTATAATCATACAATTGAGAAAAAGAAAAGAAAAATGGTGCATGGAGGGAAAAAAATCACTGGAGATACTTACCCTGCTGTGGACCAGGCAAATAGAGCGTTTGGACCAGAAAGATGCTATGTTTTGTGATTTGGGGTTGGCCTCTGGCAGATAGAGTCATCAATCGTGCACTCTCAGAGCCCTTGACTTTATCTACAATCAGCAATTTCCCTCCCTCCAGGCTCTCACACTTCCCTGATCTCAGAGCAAGCAAAGACCTGCTGTCTGTTGAAGCATCCTTGCAGCCTGCCCTGTGGACCCCATCGATTTCATCTCTACTGCATCCCTGTCTTTCCATGTGCCTCTTACTCCGCTTCTCCATCTCTCCTGTCCTCCTACACTCAGGCATTTGTACACTTCCCTTTATAAAATATGAAACCTCAGTCCTGATGTTAATCGACCCATGTATTTTTTCCATTATTCTATATTGAAGTCTTCAGTGTTGTGGCTCACACCCACAGTTTCCATTTCCTTTCCTGCCCTCAGAATTTGGAGTTTTCCATTTCACAATGTTATTAAATCGGCTTCTGGGAGGACATTCTAGATTTCTTCCTATTCACATATAATAGATTTAAAAAACTTGTGTTATCAACAACCAACTTCCTTTGGTAACAGATAGTCTTGACTTTGTGCTCTTCCTAAAGGCCTTTCTTCCATAATTACTTTCTTATTAGCTTTTCTCTCTTCCCCAACCTGCAAACATTCTGAGGACTCTTCCCCTTACCCCCACCCTCCCTTCTGTCTTGAGAGGAAAAGCAGAGGAGTATTTCCTGGAGTCTTTATTCTCTGTTAAGTTCTGACCCACATGCACATCCAGCTCCCTTAAATCTCCTCCGTTCTAATTCCACATTCAGAGTTGCTGTGGGAGATTTCCACTTCAAAGTCCCATCACCATTTAAAGCTGAGTTCATCTCCTGCAAAACCTCTTCCCCTTCCCGTCGCCTCCCTCTCCAACAGGGTGGCACCATGTTTTCCAGCATGAACTCTGGAATCAAACAGAAAGGCTGCTCTGACACTGACCTGCTCAGGGACTTTGGGCGCATTATGTAACCTCTCTATGTCTCTTTTCTTCCTTGCAAGATGAGACCACCTACCTCAGAGGGCCTGGTACTCCTTGTGTAGTCATTAGCTGTTATACAAATATTTAGTTCTTTCCTCGAAGGCAAATGGGACAGCTGTACTACCTTGCTCCATGGAACTCAGGTTGGCCATGTGACCTGCTATGGCCTAAAATGTGAGTAGAAGTGACAGGTGTCATTGCTCAATAGAACCTTCAAAAGCTGTGATCCCTTTCCCTCTGCTGCAACAACCAGCAGTGTTCCGCTGGTGCCTTCTGGGTGATGCTGGTGTCTCTGACCGGGGGCAGAGCCCCACCAGTCTTGGATGGATATATACGGTTAATGAGAATTAAGCCTTTGTTGCTTGAAGCCACTGGAATTCAGGGTTGCTTTGGCACTGCAGCATCCCAGAGCTTATACTCACTGTTCTAAGAACAGGACAGCTGGAGCTTACAGCTGAGTGTAGAGGACAAACCCTGCACAGTAATTATGCAAGGCTTTTCTGCCCGGAATAGCTCTTGCCTTGTTTTGTCCTCACACTTCAGCCTTCAATACTGTCAAATGCTATTAGTTCTCTGACACAAAGCTTCCCCTTGTAGTTGCCATGAAAAATCTTTGTTTTGCTTGAGAGACTCTGAAATGCAAGCATGCTTCGAAATCACCTAGTGGGCTTGTTAAACCACAGATGGCTGGGTTTATCTCCAGACATTCTGATTCAGTAGGTCTTGGGTGGGGCCAAGAACTTGCTTTTTTAACAAGCTCTCAGACAGTGCGCAGCTGCGGTGTCGAGGACTGCACTTCTAGAACCATTGGTTGTGGTTTTTAAGGATATGGAGCTTCCTTGTTTTCTCAGTCTTTGTATACCCACTAATTAATGTTAGGCCTGACTTTACTCTTCGAGGGAAGTGTTTTTGTAATACCAGGAAGGGAAAGAATGTTGGGAGCCACTTGAGAAGGAAAAACACTGAGTCAGGGGGAGTGACATTGAGATCCCCAGGGGCTTTGTGGTGATAGCAGGGCAAGGGAGGCAAGATCCTCAAGCTGGACTTTGAGTCCGTGGCGTGATTCAACACTGATTTTATTGATTAGCGAGGGGACCACATTGACCCTGCTAAGGGCTGATCCTACCAGAAAAAAATGGGATTCGATCCTCCCCGGAGAATCAACCTCCTACATCCAGTTGTCTGCTCACATGGAAGGTTCCACCCTTCCAGAATTGGGTCCAGACCAAAAGCAAATATCTGGTGTAGATTAAACCGTGTTGATTTAGTCATAAGATACAGGTTTGTCAATTTTTCTTGAGGCAAAACAGAAGATAGTGGGACAATTTCATTTAAAGTGCAGATAAAAATCCACTGTATCTTATATGTCCAGGCCTTCTCTTGCCATTCCTTTTGGAGCACTAAGCACGGATGCTCTTTAATTAATAGCTTGTTTTCCTTCTAAAGTTTGAGCAGTAATAAGGACAACTCATTTTTGCTTCATCCCAGACACCATGCCAGACCCTTTCATTACTCATTATCTTATTAAATCCTAACTTGAACACTTTGGTGTAAGTATTACTATTTTCATTTTTTTTTTTAATAGATAAGAGAATGCTGGGAGCTTCCCAGCTTGCCCAGCGTCACCTGGCTAGTACACGGCACCATGGACTTCAGACTGTGGCTGTCTGATTGCAGACAGAATAACATGCCACAAACCCCAGTGGGGCTTGCGATGAAACTTGAAATCCTCTCCTTCCTTCTAGGCATTTCAAACCTCCCCTTTTGTGTCTAAAGCCCCAGCAGAGGATCATTAGGTGATAGAATGAGCTGCAGCCAGGGGATGCTGTAAGAATCACTCTAGGTAGATTTGTCTCCAAAATTAATTTGTTTTTGTCTCCAAAACAAAATGTGGGAACTTCATCTTTTGGGTGGTATTCCCAGGTTCATGCTCTCTCTCTCTCTGTCTTTCTCTCTCTCTCTTTTTTTTAAAGATTTTATTTATTTATTTATTTGAGAGAGAGAGAGATCACAAGTAGGCAGAGAGGCAGGCAGAGAAAGAGGGGGAAACACGCTCCTCACCGAGTGGAGAGCCCAGTGCAGGGCCTCGATCCCAGGACCCTGAGATCATGACCCAAGCTGAAGGCAGAGGCCTAACCCATTGAGCCACCCAGGCTCTCTGGTTCATGCTCTTTTTTTTCTGATGTTTTTAATTAAGGCCAGAACCCTCACCTCTTTGTGCAATTACTCAGTAAGCTATTTTAGCCAGATGGTAGGCCAATATCCCGTCTGGGATGGTGTGAGATCCCGGTTTAGAGAACATTCTCCTCCACACCCCAATGACAGTACCTTTCTTCAAGCAGTGTCTTACATGGTACTCCAGTAGACGAAAGGCATAACAGTGGTGCTACTGGAAGTAGGCCCCTTCTTTGCTGACCTTCCCTCCACTCAGTGGCCCTTGGGGGACCACCTCGTCCTGATGGCTGGCCCTCTCCAGCCCCCCTGATGTAGAGGCCACAAACTACACATTGACTGGATGTCAGCCTGGCTTCTGCCCCTCAGCCCCACCTTTACCTCCTCTCTCAGATGGAGCACCCCCTGGTGCTCCCAGGTCCTGAGCATTTTGGAGTCCTTCCGTATAAATGAGTTTGCCTCTTACTTTCCCTCAGTTTCGGCATTTGGGGTCTGCTAGGTTGGTTTCCACTTGCCTATCTGCTTCTCAGCTTTTATGTGTATGTACATATGCATGTATTATATCTGTAGAGTTGCTCTTCCCTTTATTTTGGGGGGGGTCATGCCTTTGAAAACTCACTGCTGGTGTTTTCCACTGAGATTATTTTGCTTTTGTGATTACAGTTTAATTTTCAGTATTTTGAATCCAATGCTTTTAAAAAGTCTTTATTCTTGATTCATAATTGCTTGGTTTTGCTGCTTCATTTTTTTGGGGGTGTGTGTGTGTGTTAACATTAGCCATTGCTTTGTCTCACTGAGGATTTAGACCATACTATTTTTTTGTTATCATTTTAAAAATTTTAATTCCAGTATAGTTAACATATAGTGTTATATTAGTTTCAGGTCTGCAGTATAGTGATTCAACCATTCTATACATTACTCGGTGCTCAGCATGGCAAGTATGCTCTTCATTCCTTTATATATTTCACCTGTCCCCCTGCCCACCTCCCCCAACCCCCGTAACCATCAGTTTGTTCTCTATAGTTAAGAGATATTTTTGGTTTGTCTTTTTTTTTTTTTCTTTGTCCATCTGTTTTGTTTCTTAAATTCCACATGAGTGAAATCATATGGTATTTGTCTTTCTCTGACTTACTTTACTTAGCATTATACTCTCTAACTCCTTCCATGTTGTTGTAAATGGCAAGATTTCATTCTTTTTCATGGCTGAGGAATATTCCATTCTATATAAATACATCTTCTTTATCCATTCGTTGATGGATGGACACTTGGCCTACTTCCATAATTTGACTCTTGTAAATACTATTGCAATAAGTATAGGGTGCACGTATCTTTTTGAATTAGTGTTTTCATATTCTTTGGGCAGATGCCCAGTAGTGGAATTACTGGATCATATGGTAATTCTATTTTTAAATTTTGAGGAACCTCCATACTGTCTTCCACAGTGGCTCCACCCATTTGCATTCCCTCCAACAGTGAACCAAAGGAACCAGTTCCTTTTTCTCCAAATCTCTGCCAACACTGATCGTTTCTTGTGTCTTTTATTTTAGCCATCCTAACAGGTGTGAGGTGATACCTTGTTGTGATTTCGATTTGCACTTCCTTGATGATGAGTGATGTTGAGCATCTTTTCGTGTGTCTGTTGACCATCTGTATGTCTCCTTTGGAGAAAAGTCTGTTCATACCATCCCATTTTTAATTGGATTATTTGGGTTTTTGGTGTTTTGAGTTTTATACTTGGAGACTAACCCTTTATCAGATATGTCATTTGCAAATATCTTCTCCCATTCAGTAGGCTGTCTTTTAGTTTTGCTGATTATTTCTTTTGCTGTGAAGTAACTTTTTATTTCGATGTAGTCCTGATAATTTATTTTTGTTTTTGTTTCCCTTGCCTCAGGAGACATAGCTAGAAAAATGTTGCTATGGCCAATGTCAGAGACATTACTGACTGTGCTCTCTTCTAGGATTTTTATGGTTTCAGGTCTCACATGTAGGTCCTTAATCCATTTGGAGTTTATTTTTGTGTGTGGTATAAGAAAGTGGTCCAGTTTTCTTCTTTTGCATGTTTCTGTCCAGTTTTTCCAGCACCATTTGTTGAAGAGATAATTTTTTTCCTATTATATATTTTTGCCTCTTTTGTCGAACATTAATTAACCATATCATCATGGGTTTGTTTCTGGGCTCTCTATTCTGTTCTATTGATCTATATATCTGTTTTTGTGCCAGTACCATAATGTTTTCATTACTACAGTTTTGTAATATATCTTGAAATATGGGATTGTGATACCTCCAGTTTTCTTGTTTTTAAATAATTCTTTGCCTATTCAGGGTCTTTTGTGGTTCTATACAAATTTCAGGATTTTTTTTGTTCTACTTCTGTGAAAAATGCTGTTTGTATTTTGATAGGATTGCATTAAATCTGTAGATTGCTTTTTTTTTTTTTTTTAAAGATTTTATTTATTTTACAGAGAGAAACACAGCGAGAGAGGGAACACAAGCAGAGGGAATGGTAGCGGGAGAAGCAGGCTTCCTGCTGAGCAAGGAGCCCGATGCGGGGCTCGATCCCAGGACTCTGGGATCATGACCTGGGCCGAAGGCAGACACTTAACGACTGCGCCACCCAGGCGCCCCTGTAGATTGCTTTGAGTAATATGGACATTCTAACAATATTTGTTCTTCCGATCCATGAGCATAGGCCCTACTATTTTAAAGTCATTTTTTAATAAAAGATTGAATTATTATTTAGGGTGCCATAAAAGGGAAATCTCTCATTTGTTCAATTTCTTGGCTTTTTTTTCAGTTTTATAGAGATATACTTGACATATAACATTGTGTAAGTTTATGGTGTACAACATGTTGATTTGATACACTTACATATTGCAAAATGTTTACAACTCTGGTGTTAGCTAATATCTCCATCACATCACATAATTACCATCCTTTTGTGGTGAGAACACTTAAGGTCTACTTTCATAGCAACTTTCAAGTATATAATACAGTGTTATTAACTGTGATCACCATGGTGTACATTAAATCCCTAGAACTTATTCATCCTACAACTGGAAATTTGTCCCCTTTGACCTACTTTTCTCCCTTTTCCCCCACCCTCTAGCCCCTGGGAATCACTACCCTATGGTTTTTTTAGATTCCACATATAAGTGAATATAGTATTTCTTTCTCTGCCTGATTTATTTTACTTAAGGTCCATCCATGTGTCTCAAGTGCAGGATTTCATTCTTTCTCATGAATGAATAATATTTCATTAATAAATATTTATGTTTATATTTGCATTTTTGTTTATATATATCCTATCTTGGCTATTGTGAATAATGCTGCAAGGAGTGCTGATATCTTTCAATATATGCCGAGAAATGGAATAGCTGGATCATGTGGTAGTTCTATGTTTAATTTTTTGAGGACCCTCCATATTATTTTTCCTAGTGGCTAAACCACTTTGCATTCCCACCAAGAGTGCACAGGTGTTCCCTTTTCTCCACATCCTCGCCAACACTTGTTATGTTATGTCCTGTCTTCTTGATGTGGCTATCTTTTCTGACATTAGTTGTACTCACTTGCTTTGGAGTTTTAATATTTGGGAGCTGAGGGTGGGGGGCTGTGTTGATGTGTCCCATCTTATTCTCATTGTACACCTCCATACAGTGTCCTCCGCTCCCCTGAAAGGACCCATAGCTCCGAACCAGCGTCATACTGGTGACTTAGAGCTCTCTTTCCCTAGAGATGTTGCAGATCGGATTCCCGAGATTATGGACAGCTGCCTCTGCTTCCTCTGGCCTTCCCTCTAGGTGACAGCAGGGGATGCCAACCCTAGTGTCAGTTTTCCTGCAGGGGCCTGGCTTTGGTCTCCTAACATCCTCAGGGACCATTATGTTGCCCAAGCCCAGTAGACCTAGAGCTGCTGCTGGTTTTATATTGTGTTGTAATGTTTCTGAGTGTTTCAGTCTCACCTCCTCAGTAGTGTAAGCCTTGTTCTATTTATATTTTTTGAGTGAGGTTAAGACTTGATTATTGTTTTAGGGGAGATGAAGGTTCTGTGTGATTCAAGTGCCATCTTGCCCACAAGTAATGTCCTTTAGATTCTGTGGTATAAAAATGTGCAAGACACACCTTCCTGTTGCTAATATTTACATGTTTTATGACATTAACTTCCACAAATTGTTGAATGATTAGGCTAACAGAGCTTAGGTCTTTTTCCCATAGATCTCTGCTCAAACCTTTCTGCAATAAAGTTTAAAGTAGGTAAGGAGTTAAGGGTAGAAGGAAACTCTCTTGTGCCACAAAATAAGTGTTTTTCAGATCGGCACGATGAATTAGCATTGATCTTATTTCTGAACTTATGTAGCTTGAAACCTTTAAAGGTATTTTAGTGTTTAGTTCTTGGACTTTAGTTGTTGTCCTAAAGGCTTATGCCTTTTCTCATTGTTTGGACCCGTCTCCTCCCATGCTTTCCCCTACTGCTGCATGCAGACACAGAGTTTGTACCTTGTAGGGTCTCACGTAATTATGCACTTTTTGGGGGGGAGTTGTTGAGCTGTAATTATTCTGTATGTGTTTCAGTCTTACCTCCTAAATAGTCCTACAAGGGCAGACTGTGTCTTTTGTTACTTTTGTGAGCATATTGTGATGGCGTATGTAACAAGAAGTGGGTACTGAGCAAGGTCTTACTTTCTTGGAAACGGATGGGACTGCTCCAGCAGCAATGCTTCCTAAGCTGAGTGTGCCGATTCGGATACGTCTGTCGAGAATATACCTCCAAGACCAGAATGCACTGTACAGTATTTTATGTATCGAGTGTGATAGGGTGTCAATTTATCAGTTTAAAATTTATCAGTTTTCTCAGTCAATTTATCAGCTAATCATAGAATTGGAAGGGAACATTAGGGACATACAATCCAGTGGTTCTCAAATGTGTTTTTAGTCAGGGAGCACTGCCTTAAAAAACCCTAATATAAAATGGGTAAAGGAAGTGGTGGTAAAGCTCTTCTTTTTACGTGCAATCCAGGGGAGAGATACACACTGTGCCTCCACTCCCTTACCACTCTTTCCTCTACCTCTTGGGATGTGACCCAGTGTGTAAATGGAGAACCCAGAATCCACAGACCGTATCTGAAAACTCTAATCTACTCCATACCCCTTATTTGTCCAGATTGAGACCCCACCTGGAGGAAAGGGGTCTTGTTTAGTCTCACAGCTGTCTGGATTTAGCGTTGGTTCTTTATCCACTTCCTTCTTACTGCCTTTTCTGCTTGACAGGGTCTCCTAACAGAGGTAGAAAAAACTGAAAATTTAAATTGAACTGTTAATAAAAATGTTATGGAGTGCTCCCTCCTTTTTATGCTATGCCTCCAGATACCTCCTCTTGTGGTGAGGCCCAGATGATAGACCCTGCTCAGCCCTTTGTCAACCCCACTGGCTTAGTCCTTGGGGATAGAGAGCTTCCTAAAACATGTGAGAAAGCCTCAGCTTCATTCAGTCTTCTAGAACGTGTTTCACTGAGTGTCTGTCAAAGCCTAACCATTGAACTTAGCCCAGTTCTTCCTTCCAGCCCCCACTAAGTTTCTGACTCACCCACAACACCCCCGTCCAGGATGTTTGCACTAAGGGTACAACTGAGCAGAAGGGTGCGTCTGGAGGGACTCAGGTACTAGGTGAGAAGGTTTAGGAATGTGTTAGGTTATGTGGTTTTCTAGTTAAAAAAAAAAAAAAATTCTATGAACTTCCCTACCAAATTTTTAAAGGTGAATATACCAATAATTCATCAAAAGACCAGAGACCAAGGGGTGCCTGGGTGCCTCAGTTGGTTAGGACTCTGACTCTTGATTTTGGCTCAGGTCATGAGATCAAGCCCCATGTCTGACTCTGTGCTCAGCAGGGAATCTGCTTGTCCCTCCCCACTCTGCTCCTCCTTTCACTCTCTCTCTCTTTAATAAATAAATTAACAAAATCTTAAAAAAAAAAAAAAAAGAGAGAGACCAAAATTCTAGACAGATTCAGGATTTAAAAAAATATATTCATAGAAAAATCAATAATTAGATTTCTTAAAAGTTAATAATCTTCAGGATATGGAAGAAAACTATGATAGACAACAGCTATTAAGCTTTCGTATATCCTTCTGCTAAATTAATGAACACATTTAGGCAGCATTATAGTCCGTAAGGTACTTTTAAGGATATCGTCTCATTGAATTTTTACACCACGACTGAGAGGAAGGTATTCATAGAACTATTTTACAAATGAGTAAATTGAGGCTGGGAGCAGTTAAATAACAGCTTGCCCAAAGTCCCACAGTTCAAAGTGGTGAAAATAGGCCCCTAGTCCAGATGCTTCTGTTTCTGGATTTCATATTCTTTTGTGCCCTTTAAAAGGCAGACTGCCGGACAGGACAGACGATTGATCTGAGCCAGCTTGGTAGTTTTTATGTACAGTGACGCCTCATTAATCTCATATTACTGGGGAATGAGCTGTTCTACATAAGTGAATATTTCATGTAATGGAAGCGTTAAGCACTAAAGCTTAACATAAAACTTAACCATTTCGAAGAGACTCTTTCTGGCTTGCATCGGACATTTATGTTCTGTAGGTCACTTCCCGCGCCAGCCCCGTTTTCTCTGTCCCTAGTGTTGTCTGGCTTCTGCAGGCTAACCCCGTCCAGGCTTGGGGCCAGGGAAACCTCGGGCCTGGGTGTGCATGGATAGTCCCTACCTCGGTGGGAACGGGAACCTGAGTTTGAGGCTCCCGTCACTTATTGAAATGTGCGTGGATTGAAGCCTGAGGACCTTCCTGATCACTGAGCTGTCATCACCCAGTCTCACACCGTCGTGTGCCTGGGCAGCAGATGCTGTGGAGCTTTTCTGTAAGCACCTGCTGCTTAGTTATCCACAAGAGACTAGATTCTGAAGGGCAGGCTGGTTATTGTCTAGCAGAGCTGGAGGCCTAGCCCATACTCTCCACGGCCATTCTACCCAAGGCAGAGCCCTGCTTCAAAATTCTTGATATTTTTGAAGCTCTTAATTAAAGACTTGTGCTTTCACCTGATGTCAAGAAGCACACATCCCAGAGTATCTTTGTTGTGTCTCACCCACCTCTTTGGACACGATGATGGCTCCGGTCACCCTGGGTGGGCAGGTCTGGCCAGTTTTCCTTAGCCCTCATACTGTGGTCATGCTGACTCGATTGTAGCATGCCCTACTCTTTAGGTGAAAACTTCAAGCGTAAGCACGGGCTTGGTTCAGGCTATTTATGACAATCTGATTTCATTTTTAAAGTTACTTAAAACTTTTACCAAAATTAGAAGGCTGTTAAAGGAAACAAAGAAATAAATAAATAAGCAAGCAACCAAACCCAGAAGTCCCCTGCTCCAGTCCTCTGTCAATTTTTGAGTGTAATGTTAGTGCTTGATTTATCAAAAATTTTTTTTAAAGATTTATTTATTTATTTATTTGATAGAGGGAGAGAGAGATCACAAGTAGGCAGAGAGACAGGCAGGGAGAGAAGGGGAAGCAGGCAGAGAGCCTGACGCGGGGCTCGATCCCAGGACCCTGAGATCATGACCTGAGCTGAAGGCAGAGGCTTTAACCCACTGAGCCACCCAGGCGCCCCTGATTTATCAAATTTTATCATTTCCACTTTTTGTTGGCTTTTTATTATGAAGGTGAGGACTTCGCATCCTTGTATGATCTAACATCCTTGCTTTCCTTCCTGTTTTCAAAAGAATTTGATATTATGTTAAAATGTTTACTTAAAGCCATATAAAATGTTTGCCTGATTCTCTGGTATTTTGTGATTACACTTTCTTGTCCAAAATATTTTGCTTCCTGGAGCTAATAGTTAACTTTATTCCCCCCAACCTACTTCTTTGTCTATGTTCTTAACACTAATTGTTTTCCAAGGTTCCAACTCCAGTGACTTTTTTGCCCATCCAGCCCAAAGCTTCAGCTTTCCTTTGTTCTTGGAGATGTTCCTCTGGGAGTCCTCTGACCTCCTGCTCCTGTCTGACCCTGCTGTGCTCCAGAAATGCTCTACAGATGTGCTCTCGGCTCTTCTCTTTGCTTCTCTCCTGTGATGTGTTTCTTGTTTCCTAAATCCCACCTCTCTCTCATCCTTGGTATGTGCCCTGATTTCAGCGGAGCATATCCTTCAGTAGTTTCTTGAGAAAGCGTGCATGGGAAATATTTTTTGAGACCCTGAGAGTGTTGATATGTACTATTATCTCTTCACACGTAACTGATGATTTGACCGAATGTAGCATTCTGGGATGCAAATATTTATTCAAAATTTGAAGCTGTTGCTCCATTGGCTTCTAGCTTTGACTGTGTTGTTGAGAAGTCAGATGACATTCATATTTGAAATCGTTTGATGTGAGCTATTTATTTATAACTGGAGGATTTTAGTATCTTCTCTTTATCCCCAGTGCTCTGAAATTTCACATCAATGTAACTTGATGTGGGGGTTTCTTTATTCCTTGTACTATACATTCAATAGGCTTTTATAATCTGAATATTTATGTCTCTCCGTTATGAGAATATTTCATGCATCAATATTTTGATAACTTCTCTTTTATTTTGCCCTGTTCTCTTTTTCTGGAGTTCTATTACGCAATGGTTAGACTTCCTGAGCTGATTGATACTCAAATTTCCTCATATCTCTTATGTCTGTCTGTCTTTTTGTTCAGCTTTCTGAGAAAGTCTTTTTACTTTACATTCCAAAATTTTTATTGAATTTTTTTCTGTTGTATCTCTTATTCAGCCATCACATTGTCAAATGGTAATTGTTCTAATTTGTTTTCTATTCCTTAAAAAATGTAGCCTTCTCTTCTTTTGCTATGAAGACTATTTTCTCTCTTCTCTCTGGCGATATCAGTTACATACATTCAAAGTTTTCTTCTCCCTTCACTGTCTTGATTTCCTCTGGGTTCCTTTTCTGTTTGTTTTGGTCTTGATTTTCCTTATTAGAGGCTTACTTCTGGTGTTTTGGGTCTGATTATATTGGAGCAGACTGGTCACTTTTTGGGAGGGGAGAAGTAGGGCTTGTCAACTATGATGTGGCTGGATGGGGATCCAGGTGCCCATGGGAAAACCCTACATTGAGAGTGTAATATCTGTAAATAGTGAAGGTCAGGGTTTAGAGATCTTTTCTCTGGGTATATATATTCTGTTTCCCTAGGTAAGGATCCTCCAGTTTCCTGCCTTGTCCTGGTGCCCCTCATCTGAGTCTTTCCAGGGATCTGAGGCCTGACCTGGCTGGCTTCTCACTGCCTTCCTTCTGGAGGCCCTTGAGGTTCTGCTGTATCAGCTCTAATCATTTCATTTGATCCTTTCTAGCTTAGAAATGTTGGCTGACATTTCTTGTCCACTGTGGATCTTTTTCTCTCTCTTTTTCCTTGTGGAAATCACATACACATATCACTTCCCTGTCCCTTTAAATAGGATATTAGGAGGGAAGCAGAGATAAGACCTGCATTCCCTCTCCTGTGTTTAGCCAGATATCATCATTTGCTATCTCAGTGAGAGCTTCCTGAGCATAGTTTCAATTTCCCTTGCTGTCTTGGACACCTGTGTGGATATTAATTGCAGTGTGTACAAGTCTTTGCGAGGCTCTTCAGGTGTGTATGGTACACTTTAATACAAGTACATGCATACTTGTATTATTTCCCTAACCACTGTGCTTAAAGCAATTGTATCTGCTTTTTGTAGGTATTGCTTTCATTCATTTATTCTCCTTCCTCTCATTCATTCATTTAGCATTTATTGTGCATATACTATGTACCCGGCACTGGGTATATAGCAACGAACCAGATAAAGTCCTGACTTCTTGAAGTTTTCTGTTTTTTTCTTTGGACTTTCACTTCTTATCATTGTCAGTGTTCTTGCCTGTTTCAGCTAATTTTCCCCCTCCTAATGTGGTGTGAGCCCAGCAAATAGAGCAGTCAAGTTACTGGGCCAGTGTAGCAAGGAAGAATGGATTGATGGTGAGCCTGGGCCTACCAGCTTCTGGGAGGCATAAAATGTATGGGCTTTGTAACATCGACTTATGCTTTTCATGGGTTCTTTCTCTCTTTCTGCACTCTTGAGTCATGGTTATATTTTTGATAGTTAAAATAGTCAGAAGAGGGGCTTCTGAGTGTAGAGCTTGTTTAGGATCAAGGAATTTTAGAGCTGGGGGATATCTTTGAGGGCACGCAATAAAATCTTTTTATTTTATAGTCATGGTAGTTCATGGCTAGAGAGGTAAAAAGAATTGCTCAAGGTCACATGGTTCGTGATTGGCTGATCCAAGGCTGGAACTGGGATCCCTGGGGGCTTTGCGCGAAGAAAACGCTCAGATTTATAACCTTCAGAAGCATACATGGAAAATGAGCTGCGAGTTTGGCTGGTAGGAAATGACAACAGTGATGAGGCTCCTTCTTCAGAAGGAAGAAAGTGGGTCTCATTAGAACACCAAGGCATCTTCCGCTAGAGCCAACCCGAGGGTGGGGCAAGGAGAGCTTTAATAGCCGTACCCCTCTTCTATGTAATGTAATTACATCTTCACTTCAGCTTAACTGGAAAAAGAGCTTGAATTTACACTGCACACAATTTTTACGTGATTTCTGCTGATCACTGTTTAACAAGGTATTCCACAGGAGAGGTTTGTTAGCTTTAATAGCCCTTAAATTACTTATGGCAATTACCTGCCTTACTTTCAACTCCATGGAGGTTATTAAAATGCTCTCATGGCAACTGTAAAGAAATATAAAAATGGGTAAAGATGAAATTATACCCTTTCCCTGAAGGCATTTTCTTGGAATGTATTTGCATTGCTTTTATACAAGGGGATGCATTTAGTTCAAGATAAATATCCTAACCACCAAGGCTTAATCGAGCTAAAAGCAGACATATCTCATTAAAAAACTTTTTTTTCTCATCCCACAGGTTTATTCCAGTGCTGTCCTCGCAGAGGTAACTGGGAAGTATTTCAGCTGAGATTTAATAAGCATTTGCCGAGCCTCTACCATGTGTGAGCCACTCTACCGGAAAATGTCACATATGCTATTTCATCTGAATTAAAAGAACCCCTGCGAGCCATGTGAAATTCTACCCATTTGACAGATAAGGAAACTGAAGCTCATAGAATGGAAGTGAAAAACATAAGATCACAGAAACAGTGAGTATAATAGATGGGATCCCAATTGAATCTCGATTCCAGCATAACTTACTCTATCACCACTCCCCACTAACTGCGTGACCTTCCTCATGAACAGAGCTACTTCTGTGGTATTGTTTGCAGGATTCCGGGGAGGTTTTTTTTCCTTCTAGCTGATCACTGAAATGCCATCACTTCTTGTAGTCCTGTGGGCTACCCTAACGCGCTTTCTTTCTGGGATTCTCTTGTAGAAATCAAAACCCAAATTCGAGGAAAGCTTTACATGAGTCTCTAACCCCCGAATGCCTTGCTTACTCCCAGTGCAGTCTGTGGGCCAGTAGCATTAGCATCACTGGGAATGGGTTAGAAAAGTAGACTCTCAGGCCCTGCCCCGGACCTACTCAGTCAGAATCCACATGTTAACAAGATTGCAGGGATGTATGTGCACAGTCGAGTCTAGGAAGCCCCATTGGAATCTGAGGGAGTCTGCCAGAGACTTCTGTTTGAGGGTATTGATCGCGTGGAGGCGTATGGAGAAAGGGAGAGAGGACTGAGCAGAGGGGAGGGTCCTGCTTCATGGGCGGACTTGGCATGTGGATCCTACCGACATCTTCATCAGGTCTGGGACCTGCGCTGTGTAACTAATACTGGAGGGAAGTAGTCTGTGCACAGGCATTCTGCAATCCCTTCCTTACAATGCTTGTTGTGATTATTTCCTTAGAAATAACCTGCAGCATTTTCCTCTGACATGGGCGAATTTGTGTCTGCCTCCTGTAATTAGGACAACTTTTCCAAACCGTGCCTCCCTAGTCTTTACTTTTCATCCTGTCCTCTCCCTGGGCTCTGATGTCTCTGTCTCTCTCTGACTTATTTCTGAGCACCCTAATCCAAAAGTCTCATAGAAGCTTCTAACTCAAAATACCTAACTCCAAATGCATCACCTTCCCTCTTCTCCTGCAACAGAGCTGTTTTTATCAGTGGTCAACAGTGACATTGACTTATTAATCCAGTCAGTCATTCTGCAAGGAGTTATCATACAGGTGCTATGAGTTGGTCACTGTTAATGATCCTGTTTTTAAAGACTGACACCCCAACAGAGCAGGTGAACACACAAACCCAATTATACCGCAATGTGCTAAGTGAGGTTAGGCTGCACCGTTCAGTTCAGCATCTGTTAACCACACGTAGCCACTGAGCCCTGGAAATGTGGCCAGTGTGACTGAGATGTGCTGTAAGTGTACAGGCACACCCTTCTGGAGACTTCGACTGAAAAAAAAAATAAGGCAAAATACCTCAATATTTTATTTTTATTTATTTATTAAAGATTTATTTACTTATTTGAGATAGAGCATGAGAGATCACAAGCAGGACAGGGAGAGAGAATCTCAAGCAGACTCTGCACTAAGTTCAGAGTCTGACTCGGGGCCTGGTCTCAGACCCTGAGATCACAACCTAAGCCAAAACCAAGAGTAGGGTGCTTAACTGAGTGTGCCACCCAGGCGCCCTCTCAATATTTAAAAAGTATTTTTTTAAAGATTTGTTTATTTTAGAGAGAGCGTGCGAGTAGGAGGAGGGGCAGAAGGAGAGAATCCTCGAGCAGACCTCCCAGCTGAGCAAGGAGCCAGACATGGGGCTCAATCTCATGACCCTGAGATCATGACCTGAGCAGAAACCAAGAGTCAGAGCCAACCAGGTGCCCCTCAATTCTTTAAAAAATATCGATTACATGTTGAATCGATCCTGTTTGGGATATATTGGGTTAAATAAAATGTATTCTTGAAATTAGGTTCACCTGACTCTTTTTTAAAATCCTTTTATCTAGACCACTTAAAATTATGTCGGCTGCCAATATATTTCTGTTGGGTTGTGCTCCATATGGGTTTTGGAGTATAGTGGAACCACAGAGTCAGGGACAGTTTTTTTAATTTTTTTTTAAAGATTTTATTTATTTCTTTGACACGGAGATCATAAGTAGGCAGAGAGGCAGGCAGAGAGAGAGGAGGGAAGCAGGCTCCCTGCTGAGCAGAGGGGGGGGCGCCCATGGGCTCCGCTGTGGCTTTAGTGACCAGGAAGGCTGGTGAATTGCAATGCAAGGAAATTAACAGAACAATTGCTTTTTCATTCCCAGCAACTGTATTGCAATGGGGGAAGATGGGAAGCTTCAGGATGTGTACAGCCAGAGAAGCAGAGTTCTCTCTTGTGCAGTCATATTCTAGAACTGAGCCCTGCCCCCTGCCTGGTTGTCCAACTGCAGGGCTTTCTGAAGAACCCCCCTCACTTTCCTATACTCCCCTCGAAGTGAAGCCCTTGCTTCTAAGTGCAGGCTGCAGTGTAAGAGAGTGAAATAAAATTCATTTCTGGCTGCAGACGAAGGGCTAGGGATAGTTCAAGGTTTGTGTGTGTTGTTCTATTGTCTCTGCTAAGTGGTGACTTAAAATCAATTATAATCAAATGGAAAGAGGCAGAAGTTGCTGATTCCTGAGACTTCGGGGAAGGGTGGGGGAGGCCAGAATTTCTCTCATTTCTTTCCCCTTCGATAAAACTTGACACTTGAGATCCCAGGTCTACCCTGTGGTTGAGAGTTCTGAGGTGTAGGTTTTTAGTAGATAGGAAACTTCTATCCCAATTTTGTAACAGTGAGGGCTGTGGGATCGCACAGGAGAGGGAAGGCTATCTCTCAGAGTAGCAGCTGGGGGTCTGTTTATCTCTCTTCTGTTTTGGGCAAACACAGGGCTCCCTTGGGAGGTCCCAGGACTACAAAAGATGAAAGGGTAAGACAAGGGCCAGCAACCTAGGTAACCTTCCTGCTGATGGACTCTAGATTCGTCTTTTAGCTTGAGAGAAGGATCTCGTAGAGGAGAATAACCTGAGATTTTACCTGTAGATGGAGAGCTGATTCTGGAGATAGTGTGCAGTTTATTCAGTAAGCATTTATCAAATTGTTTCTCTATGCCAGGCGCTGCTGGGGGTGGAAGAAAAGGAAGGAAAACACTATAATCCTGTGAGGTTAGGTATTTTTGTCTCTGTCTGATGGATGAGAAAACTGAGGTTACATTCTTTGCTCCAGATGGTCTTAAACTCCAAGTCACTAACCAGGGCTTTGTTTTATCCTCTTCAAAGCCTCCCTCTGACACCCTTTGCTCGTTCTGTCCATTTCCACTCAATCGAGGCCCCCAGGTCCACCTTGGTCCTGAGAGGGAGGGATGGAGAAAGGTAGCTGAGGCAGGCTCTGAGCTCCCCCTCCCTCTCAGTATGTGTAGCAAGGGGTAAGCAGTGGGGTCAGACCTTGAGTGAGCAAGCTTAGCAGATTCTGCCCAGTGCCCTCCTCCAGACAGCTGCTTTTTTGGGGGTGAAGGGTGGAAAGACTGCTAACAACACAATTCTCTTTATTTTTATTCTTCTTCTGTGATTTGATGTCTCCGAGACTGACTACCAATATGTTTATGATATAAAGTAAAATTTCCTCTAGTTTATCATATAATACACCATAACCCCCATCCCCCGGGCCAACCAAAGCACCTGGAGAGCTCACAGTCCTTCTAAGCTCTGGCTGCCAGATATCTAAATCCCAACCCTGAAAAGTCGGCTTTGAATTTTCAGGAGATGAACTGTGAAAATATCAGACATATAAGTAGAATAAGTTTATACCTTTTTGGCTGATAAATATTTATCAAGTGTGTGAGGTATTTTTGCTGAAACCATCTGGCAAGTCGGCCTCTCCTCTCTGCTCCTTCAGACATGCCAGAGTTGGATGTCTGAAGACCCCTTCTAGACTGGATCTTTATTTATTTATTTATTTTTTAAAAGATTTTATTTATTTGACAGAGAAAAACACAGCGAGAGAGGGAACACAAGCAGAGGGAATGGTAGCGGGAGAAGCAGGCTCCCTGCCGCGCAGAGAGCCCGACGTGGGGCTCGATCCCAGGACCCTGGGATCATGACCCGAGCCGAAGGCAGACGCTTAACGACTGAGCCACCCAGGCGCCCTAGACTGGATCTTTATATCTACCCCTCCCATTAATATGTTGGGAGGGGTAGATATAAATATAGATATAATATATCTATCTATATCCTATAGATATAATAGGGATATTAATATCCCTAATGAGGTGGTGTTAGCAGGTGGGGCTTTGGGGAGGTAATTAGGTTTAGATTAGGTCCTGAGGGTGGAGCCCATGATGAGATCAGTGTCCTTCTAAGGCGAGGGAGACTCCCCTTACCCTTCCTGTGAGGACACAACAGAAAGGCAGTTGTCTGCCAGTCTGGGAGAGCCCGGCCAAGCCGACATCCTGATCTTGACTTTCTAGTCTCCAGAACTGTGGGAAATAAATGTGTGTTGTTTAAGCCGCCCGGTGTTGGTATTTTGTTGTGATAGTCTGAGCTCATCAAGACAAGACCTAAATACCACGTCAAGGTGAGCATGAAAGAAAGGAAGGATTCAACCATCAAAGAGAAAAGACAGCTGAGGAGGTCTGTAGAAATCTCATTCTGCCCCTTGTTTGACAGATGTGGAGAAGGAGCCCAGAAGAGGGGAAGTGGCAGAGTAACAGCCTGTGGTAGGCGAGGCCGGGCTGGGAGCAGGGTTTCTGAGGGCTGCTCAGCCCCTCTCTTAGGGAGGGTGCCCCGGGGCTGCCTTCAGAGAGGTTGCTTCAGTTAGGAAGCAGAGAACATGAAAATGCCATAGCCTCTTTCATCGAAGAGAACTCGGTCTTTGCTCTGAGCTAGGAAAGCTGTGCTGTGTGGAGGTCTGCATAGAAATTTGGCATTCAGCTCCACACTCCACCATGGAGAGGTTTTGTTACCTCAGATAAGGCTCTGAAATTTTCGGTACCTCCCTCTCCCTGTGGATGGATGAGGGGCCTGTTGGACTTGCTGGATTAATCAGGTGAGGTGTGGAGAGATGTCAGGAGACCCTCTGGAGAATCAAATCAATACCACACATGAAAACAAAGCCGGCTTTGAAGCCCATGAGTTCACAAAGGAAAGTTTCTTTGCTGCTAAGACAAGTTAAAACAACATAAAAATGGTTAAAACTAGTTCAGGAATTTTCTTTTTTCCCTTCAGAAAGCTTCGGTTTTGAGAAGGGATTTTCCCATAGTATATATGGGCATGTATGGATCAATAGGAGGAGAGAAACGTGAAGGTAAACGAGTTCGCCTTCTGTTGCTTGATTGCTAATCTGGAAAGCTCCCGCACTCTGTCCTGGCACTGAGGATTCATGCTCCTGACTGCTGATGGCTACAGGTTGAACCTCCTCTTCCTGAGCCTGGGCTCTCATTCTGGAATTTTCCTCCTTCCACCCCAACTCATATGTGCCTTGTCTATCCTCTCTCACCACATTCCTTCAAAGCCTTGGTCACAAGTGCTTGAAGCTCATTAGGTAGCCAGATCCTGCTCACGGCTATTGGGTTGGATATCAATGCTTTACTCACAAGAGAGGCTAATGCTCTGTGGTTTGGACCAGGTGATTTATGGCCTGGAAGCCTCCATTTTCTTATCTATGAATAACTGAGCCATGCTCTACCAACCCAAAGATGGTGGCAAGATTCAAAACCCTTGTGAATAAATGAATGAATGAAAAGGCCCTTGTCAAACTGTAGCATGCCTTATGAAATGTAAGATAGCATTATTAAATACTTAGTTTAAAGGAGTAATTTTCTGAGTTCATGTCACATTAAGGGAAAGAAAATTTTTGGTAGGTGCCTCCCCATTGCACCTTCTGACTTGCCCATGTAGGCCCTGCATTTCTGCACCTGTGCCTCAGTCCTTCCCTACTCCTCTGTGCCCAAGGTGACCTAACCCTTTGTGAGCTCTAACATAGAGATGGAACGGTGATGAGCCAAGGCAAGTCTTACACGAGCCGACCCAGAGTGGAACAGGGGGGCAGCCATGGGAGAAGAATCAGAATGCTTTGTCTTTTACTCCTTCCAGGGGCCCACCGGAGCCCACCTGGACTGTCTTAGGAGGAGAGAGTAGTTGAGCAGGACTTTTCAGTTGCCCAGATACTGCCCAGATTCTGCCCAGGTACTGGGGTCCAAAAATGAGGTTGAAGAGATGCCAAATGGACCACATTCTAAAGGGAGAAGTTAAAAATGCATCCCTCTCCTGGCCTAGCCTTACTGAGAGGTGGCAGCTGTCTTCGGCAATGTTCCTCACTCGTGGCTGTGCAGGAGGATATGGAGGAGGGGGGAGAGGTCTCAGTGTCCAGAGCCTTGGGGCCCCAGGGCCCTAGGAAAGGTGCTTCCCTGCCCTCCCTACAGGGGAGAGGAGGGAGTGTACTTTCCTTTCCCCAAGGCTGAAGGAAGAAGGAGAAAGGCTCCAAGAGTATCATACGTGAAGGTTTTAGGTGCCTGCAAGAAGGGACGGATGAGGTTTCATTTTCCGGAGGGATGTACATTACTGATTTATTCTGGGCCATGGTGCAAGGGATGAGAGTAAGTATCATAGAAACAGTCTGCATTCACGTTTGGTGGGCAAAGATGCAAGGATTTCCCGTGGGTCAAGGAAACCAGAGGGTTCAGCAAAGAGGGCTGCCAGAGGTCCCTAGCAGAAGATACTGTTGGGTCCACTCCTGGTGATAGTCTGCAGGGGATGGGCGGCGGGGAGCTGGAGCTCTCTCTCCCACAGGGAACTGTGCTCAGGGAGTCTTTACAAGAAGCCCCGTGTGTGGGGTCCCTTTGGGAGAGCAAACATTTGGTTTCCTGGCACGTGGGGGCCACTTTCTGTTTGCCAGGAATGCAGCTATGTCCAGTAGCGAGAGTGCTCTGTGAATGGCTGTTGAGTAGAGACGTGTGACGTCACCACCCTGAAGAATTGCAGAGAGAGGAGGCCCCGGAGCTAGACCAGGCCCTCCTCTCCCTCCTTTGCTCCCAGAGTCAGGGTCCCTGCTCAGTCTTGTACTTTGCTGAAAGATGGAGTGTGAGAGAGGTTTAAGACTGGACTGAATAAGTTTTAATAACCGCAAGTAGTCCCCCAACTTATGAATTCTGTTCAGCTGTCATTAAGAAGTCTGCTTTCCAGCGGGTGCGGATAAAAATCATTAAAAAAAAGAAAAGGGTTTGTATTTGCACCTCCCATTGAACTGTGACACCTCAGTAAACCACTGCACTGAGGAAAAGGGACAGTGAGAAGGGGACAAAATGGCAAGAGCCTTCTAGGTATTCATTTCGTTGCCCACATGCCTCTGTGTCCTGCTTTCTTTCCCTGCTAAAGCACTGAGTTTGTCCCAAAGACCTAGCATAATGGCTGGTCCATCAGACATGGGTTCCAGCACGTGAGACTACTGAGGTCCCTTGCCCCTGACATGTCTTTGGCAGCAGCAGTAGTAAGAGGAACCTGAAGGGTTAAGTCCTGAAGTCCCGGGAGTCCTCAGAAATGTCTACAGGCATCTGTCCTGAAGTCCTGCTCGGAAGGTCACTGGCAAGGCCAGCTGTGAGGTCAGTGGGAGCCTCCGGACTTTTCAGGAATCAGCAGTCAGATAGCTCTCCTGGTCTCTTGGTCTTGATCAGGTAGGGGTACCTGTGTCGTTTTGTAGCCCTCAGGACTTTGATTGTCCTTCAGATGGACCTGGTCGGGAGACCATCCCCCTGATCCCTTAACCACAGAGCAGCCTTGAATGAGCACCACCTCTGCCTCCTTTGCTGATGCTTGGTTTTGGGGGGTTGCAGCCCCAGGAGGGCCACCTTGACAGATTATCCTGAAAGGTGTTAGGGGACCGCATGCCACAAGGTGGCAGCAGAGGACTAGCCTGGTCAGAGGCTCTTGCTGGCGGAGTTGGGAGACCCCCTGAGGGGTAGGGAGGTGGAGTTCCCTTACCACAAGGGCAGGTTGGAAAGGAAAGGGAGTGAGCCAGCATTTTAGAGGGCCCCAGGACACCAGTTCTAACAGGCACAGAAAGATTCCAGAACGGTGTTGAGATGAAACTTGAATAGAAAGGCTAACAATCGTGAATGTTTACTGTGACCTTGGCAATGTGCTCAACACTTAACATGCATTATACGATCCGTTTCTTAGAACATCCTTATAATTATCCCCATTCTACTTGTGGGAAAATAGAAGCTCAGATTAATTACTTGCCCAAGTTCACACCGCTGTTAGGAGCCAGGGATAAAATCAAGTCCGTCTGACTTTAAAGCCTGAGTGCTGAACCTGTGTTCTAGAGTTCAAGTGTCAGGATAGACCAGTGGTTCTCCAAGTGTCTTCCTGGGAGCCCCAGTATTGGCATTACTCAGTGACTTGTTAGAAATGCAAACTCTCAGGCCCCATCCCAGGTCTGCTGAATTGGAAACTCTGAAATGGGGCTCAGCAATCTGTGTTTTTGTAAAGCCCCCTGAGGGGTTCGGATGCCGGTTCAAGGTTGGGAACCACTAGTGTAGACAGTAGTCCGACCCGCTTAAATGCTGGGCTGTGGCTTTGCTCCTGGGAGTCCCCTCTTGCTGCTGGATAGTCACTGCTTTGCCCTGAGCCGGAATAACCTTGCTCCTGATTTGAGGCCAGTTGGCCCCAAAGATAAAGTAGTTATTTTAGGGTTGCCCCAATTCTGCCCCTGACTTGCCAACATCTCTTTCTCTCCTTCAGCTGTGGGGGAAGAAAGGTCTTTGTGGAAGTTGGAACTTTTCTCTTCATTAACATGACAAACAGGCTCCCTCTATCAAGGGCAGCCGGGTGAGACTAGCCTGGAATTTAGAATCTCCTTATAAATAAAGTCTTGGCTTTAAGCATTAATGAAAGACATGGGATCTTTATGGCGCCATTCATTTCTGATCTTGCCAATTCAGTACTGGAGAGTGTCTTCTATCTTCGCCCCTGCCACTAATTATGGAACTCTGCCCTAATGTGCGGTAGTTCAGGTTTTTGCAAAATCGTTATTCATCTAAAAATATTATGTAATAGGTAAGACTGGAGGAAAAGACTCCAAATTGTTAATATTTGTATGTCTAGCTAGGAATTTCTGGGTGATTTTTCATTGTTTCTTTGTGCCTTTATTTATTTTAACTTTGAAGCGTGTGTAACTTTTTTAGGAAGAGAAAAAAATAATAAGCCTTTTAATCTGGAAGATGAACCCAGCAGAATGAAAGTTTGAAGGCTGAAATTCCTGTTGGGGATGATTTGACTAGGAAAGAGCTGTTTGAAGTTTTCATATAACCATTTAAAGGGGGGAAAAATCTCATTAATTATCACTTTCTTCATTTGAAATTTATGATCACATCCATAGGAGGTAGGAGCCATCTCTGCTGAGGCTACAGAAGGACCTTAAGGACAAGACAATGTTTAGGAGAACCGATTGTTTATATGGAGTGTGAACTACCTTCAACATTCTCATTGATGTGCTTGTTTTATACTTTCCTTACGTATTCGTTAGATTATAGGTAATAACCCTCTGCATTAGCACCCATCTCTAGCCTTGACCTCGGATGGTAAGATGTATCAGTATATCAACTCTACCAGCACGCCAAGTCTATCAAGCTCTAAATAGTCACGAATATATTTTATCCAGACAAATTGCAAATCCTGTCTCCAGACTGAATTCCAGACGTTCCACGGACTGGACATTCGATGCTACAGAGGAACGAAAGCAACAAGACCTACTGAAGTGACCACCTCTCAGAGAATGGGCTTCCGGATATTACAGACCTTTTTAGAAGTCAGGCAGCCTTGGGAAGTGGAAGATACCTTAAAGGCAAACTTATCATTATCAAGGCATCCTTCCTCTGAGATCCACAAACCACGGCCTGGCCCACCTCAAGTCAAGTTGATTCCTGGACTCCCACTAAATCTCAGGGAAGCCTATAAGGACAGAGGGTCTCAGTGATGGTGGTTGTAGTACGCACCCATGGATCCCCATGAGCTAAGCTGCTGAGGAACCCTCTGTCCTTGCCAGAAGGGAAAGTGGCTTCTCAGAATCTGGGAGGACTACGCAGGAACACCAGGCCCTCCTCTACAGGACTCTGGGCACACAGGACTCAAGACTGCAAGATGTGTAGGACTGAACACCATCTCATGTACATGTTGTCTCTTGTTTGTCTCCCTCATTAGAATGTAAGTTTCCTAAAAGCCAGACCCGTCTCTCAACTTCAAGGTGATATCCTCAGCATCCAGAACTAGTAGATAATACTCAATAAATGTGCACTGAATGACTATGTGGAGGTTATCATAAACAATATGTTTATGGCATTTGTTGATGCTTCGGTTAAGTTAGGGCACTTTCCTGATAATTCAAGCAATTATATTTTCTTTGCAGCAACAGCATATGAAAACTCCAGTAACCAGTTTACCAGTAGGGAACATCTAAAATGATGCCAAGAAGAAGTTTTTTTTGCTACAAAAACCCCATGGACCCTTCACATCTAAGAACTTGAAAACAGTAGTTCAAACTTGTTTATTTTGTCAGCGGCAGAGCCCTTTCTTCAGTGGAAATCTGAGGCAGAGACCCAATATATACACAAGATAAAAGTGAGGATGCTCAAGTTCAAGCCGGAGGGGAGGGCCAGGGAGCCTCTGAGCCTGCCCACTTCTTTTCTTCCTCCAAGGAATCCCACAGCAGCTCCCTGCCACACCTGGGACAGTGGCTCTCGGCCTGGGCTGCATATTAGAATCACCTGGGCAGCTTTAAAGCCCCAGACGTCCGTCCAAACCACACCCCAGGAGCTGCCAATGCCTGGCGGCCGAGGGGCAAGTGATGCTCTGATTCCCTTGGTGGTTTTCCCCTCTCTTGAGAGCACACACACGATTTTTGGTTTGACTGAGCCCTTGTCTTAGGGAAGTGTTGAGAGAGCGTAGGACTTAGAGCAAGGTTCAAATCCTAGCTCTACCACTTTCTAGTTCTGTGCATTTGGACTCGTTAATTTAGTCCTTTATGGACAAAAATCCGTGGGAGAATCAAGTCTGTCAGAGCAGGGATATTGCCTATCTTGTTTAATCGGTGCATCTAGTATTGGCACACGGGGTACTCACTAAGCATTAGTTCAATTAATGAATAATTCATTAATTATTCATGGCCCCAGGAAGGACTGCATCTAGGTTTTAAAGGTTCCCAGTGCCGTGTGTTAAGTGCTGTTTTCACCTTGTTATGTCCTGCCAGTTTCTCCAATGTACAAGGTTTAGTTCTGCTCTTACCTCACCCTCTCCTTCCAGCGAGAGGTTCATGGGCAAGCGGGAGAAGGAAGGAAGAGGGCACGGAATGTGGGAGTGCTGCTCTACGTCTGCTCAGGGCAGAAGAGCAGACGCGGGGAAGGAAGCTGGAAAGCTCATCTCTGAACCACAGAAATGGAGGGCCAGTCACTCACATGTTTAATTTGTTATTAGTTAATTACTTTACCAGTTTTACCCCCTGTCTATAGCTGTCCCTAATTCCTACCCGGCAGAATAATCAGTCCCTGCGTTTCGTGGCATTGTCTGTGCATCTTTGCTGAAACTTTTGTCGCGTGTTACTGAGTCTCCTGTCTGTCCTCTCTGATGCTTTATGAACTTGTTGAGGGGAGATTCGGATTCATTTCTCTTTATCCCTTCATTCTCTAACATAGCACCTACAACTAGTAGGTGCTGAATTAGTTTTCTAAGTTAGATCAGATCACTGAAAATGCTCTACAAGAATGCTTATTCTAGAGACTGGAGAACCTCACCACTTGTGGACTTGGTCATTGGCTTCCCCAGTGTTGACCACGTATGCTGGATTAATCTGTGTATGCTGAGTTTGATTCCAAGAATAAAAAGCCTCTGGAAATGGCCATTTATGTAGGGAATGCAACAGCACTGCTCATAGTTTAAAATGAAGTGAAAGAATATTGTGTACAGAAAAAGTTTATTCTGTTTCCATGGAAAGGTGATGAGGACACCCATCTCCCTTGCAGTGGATGCTAATGGGGACATTTCTCCACACTGCTATCCTTCCTTCCTGTAAAGGAAGCTTGACCGCTGCAAATCCAGGTTTCTGTCCATGCCTGTATTCACTTCAACCCTGGGCAGGTAGAGTGCTTATTCATAAATGAGAAGAATTACCAGGCAGGAGGAGCTCAGGTCTTCCCATCCTTCTTGTATTTCCCGAGTGTGAAGAATGTTCTCTGCAGCTCCATGAAGAATACTCTCCTTGGAGGCTCCATTCTGTCAATTGTCCAGGGACCGCTCCTGTGCAGGGAGGCCTAGTGTCACCTGTGACAGCATGAGGAAGTCTGTCCCCATCACCTGGGGTGTACTTAGGGGCTCTGCTGCCTCTCCTATAAAGCTGTATCTCCCAACTTAGCTTCTGTCAGTATTAGATTGACACCATCTGGCCACCGTCTTTGTTTTGCATCTTATTTCTCAACTTGTTCAAAGCCAAGGTAGAGAAGGTGAGCACTGTTTTTGAAACTACCTCTGAGACTGCAATAGCAGACATTCCATGGCATTTGTCTTTATTATATGTATGTTTCTAAATAAGTTAGCTTCCATCAAGCAAAGATACGAAGCCTAGAATGTCTACACAAGGAGGATGTAGTGGTAGGCCCCATGTTGGCATCCTCAAGAACAAGGCACAGGGCAGGGGTGGAGGAGTGATAGAACATTACATTTCTGGAGCAAACGCTCAGTAATAATTCATGCATGGCCCCTCCGCTGGTAAAGATTTGAATCGTTCTGTGAAAACCTGTCCAGGCCGAGTGCCTGAGGCACGGTAGAGACTCAACAGATGGGTAGGTGCAGGAGATAGTGAGTGGATAGATAAAGTGGTGAATGAACGAGCAAGAGAAATTGAGGAACAAATGAAGGAAAATGGAGGTAGGAATGAAAAGGGAGAAGGAAGAGGAGGTGAAATTCAGACACGTTGGGAGGGTCATCATTATTGCCAACTCTCATGGGAGGCTCTAGAAGTACAAAAGGTTTAATTCACCTCCAGACACTACCTTTCAAGATTCTTAGGGCCAGTGACCTTGCTCCTTAGTAAGCTAACCAAGGTAAGATAGATTGAGAAATGGATACAAGTGGTTTCTGCTCGGGGAGAACAAGATGATACTTAAAGTCTCAGTAGGATGACGATGTCAGCACAGTCACGATGCCTTCTCGCATTCACTCCCCTGGGAGATTCAGTTTATAAACTCTGTAGACTGTTTTTGCTTTACTCATTTAGGAAACTTCTTGAGGTAGGCAGAATGATTACTGTTATCTTCATCTTATAAATCAGTAAATAGAATTGCATGAAAATCAAAACGATCATCCAAAGATTCCATGGCTATTAAGAGGAAGTCACTGGAGATAAAATTTAAGACTTCTGATGTGGGGCAGCTCGGTGGCTCAGTCCGTTAAGCGTCTGTCTTTGGCTCAGGTCATGATCTCAGGGTCCTGGAATCGAGCCCTGTGGCAAGCTCCCTGCTCAGCAGGAAGTCTGCTTCTCTCCCCTCTGCCCCTCCCTCTGCTCTTGCTCCCTCTTTCTCTATCAAATAAATAAAATCTTAAAAAAGAAAAGAGAAAAAGAGCAAGCCCCTGGATGAACTGAGTTTGTGGTCTCAACTCCTGGTCAAGTTCTGTAGGGCTCATCTTCACATATTAAAAATAAACAAATAAATAAATAAAACTTCTGATGCTGTTTTTAGATCAAGATTTATAAATTCATCATCACTATTCTTTCATACAGTTTGTGACTGTAACAAGTTGGCCAGGTATCCAAAGTTCATGGTTCCATAACATCTACCCCAGCAACCAGCTTCACCCTCATCTTTCCGCAGGCTGGTCACATCTGGAAAGTGTCAAAGCTAGGGAAAGTGTCTGCATTAGCCGAGTGAGGGATGGACCATTTCTTCAGATAAGACTTGGAAGGTCTCAGCCTGTGATTGATGCTGCAGAGCATGCTATTAGTAGTGCCGTCTGGGCGTTCCTGGGGGACTAGGAGCTGATGACTTACGGTATAGCTTTGGGTTATTAACGGATATGGCCATTGCTTTCATGGGAGGGTCTTGAGCTCTTATCTTTTTA